>JAANYP010005292.1:72278-105167 GCA_020465985.1 Centrapalus pauciflorus
CCACTCCATACTGTGTCCACATTGTCCCCCACTCATATCTTCTCACACCCTGAGTCTGCACGAGGTGTCCACGCTGCTGATATAGACCAATCAGCAGCTCAGCCTCAAACTTCTGCTCCCCATGATACAGCTGTTCTACACCAAACAGCTGCTGAGGGACCAACAACCCAAACTGATGAACCTCAGGGATCATACCATCCCTCTGGTGAGGCTGCTCCCTTTATGCACATTCCATCAGCAGATTTCACCACTGCTGATGTTGAAATGCATATCCCATCTCCCAATGATGAGGTGCCTTTAGACCAAGGCACTGCAGAGGGAACCACCACTGGTCTTCATGAGGGTGTTGCAACACAGGCAGCATCTGAAAGGCCCCAAACATCATCCCCTTCTCCTGGTGATGCAGCTACAGCCGCTGCTGAAGGACCTCCTTGATCCCTCCAACCTGGGCCATCTTAACTTTTGCCCAGGCTATGGGAGCTTCTGTCCAAGTCCTCTTCCTTCTCCATCACATCCCTCAAGACCAGCTTCATCAATCATCTTCTCTCCATCTACCCACTCCAAACATCCACCCATACACCACCATTCTCCCAAGAACTGCCTTTGAAGGATCAGCTTTCTTTGCTGACCAACAAAGTTGGTTCTTTGGAAAACACCATGCCCTCCCTAACCATCATCATCTCAGACTCTGTGTCGAGCACACTCCAAAGGCTTCTTTGGATTTGTTTCAAAAGAATCCTTCCCAGTCCCTTCCCATACTGACAACTCTTCACAGCTGATTGCACTCACTGCACAGCTGCAAACTGTATCCAACTCTCTCTCTTCTATCCTCTCCTTACAACAGGACTCTGTGTTCTCTATGGCAGCCATTTCACAACAGCTGTCATCTCTCCTCACTTCTTGCCAAACTACCCTTCCTAACACATTGGCCAGCCTGAACACTCTTATTGGCTCTCTATCAAATACTGTGTCCTCAGACCTTGCTGATGTGCAAGATACTATTGAAGTTCATCTTGCACAGCTTCAAAGTCTGTTGTTCACAGCTTCTGATAGAGAAAACATTGTTAAGCTGACCACTCTTGCTGATTCCCAAACCTCTTCTCTTCAGGCCTGTCTTTCCCAGCTTGCAGAGGTTAAGGACAACCTGGCTTTCTTAGTGACAAGCCTGGTTGGCCCCAAACCTGCTGCCAGAACTGCTGGTAAGCCTGCTGACTTTGTGTCTTCAGGCAGACCAGGTGTTGAAGGTGCTGTTCCATCTCCTTCAAAGGGGGAGAAGTCATCTGCCTCGACGACTAAGTCTAAGGGGGAGAAAACCTCTTCTCCTAAGGAGAAAGCAGTACCTACAACTCCCACGGGTCATCCAGCAGGGACATCTACAGGTACAGCTGAAGGTGCCTCTCAAGCTGCTATGCCTACTCAGGCTGTCTCTCCAAACCCTGCTCAGTCTAAGGGGGAAGGGGGGAAAAAAAAAAAAAAAAAAGTTTTTCCCAATTTCCCCCCCCCTGAGGACAGGCCTAGCAGTAAAAGGAGGCACTTAATTCTAACTGAAGAAGAAGAAGAAGAAGAAGAAGAAATTCCTGAGGCTGCTGTCACTACAACAGCAGCTAAAGGAAAAGAAAAAGCAGCCCATTGATCAACAACAGCAAGAAAAGCAGCTGATTCATTAAAGTTTCAAGAAAGCCAGGGCTAAAGAGATGGGTCTTTCCCTATTGCCACAGGTTACTTTGGTTTTAAAGATGAAGAATACAGCTTCAAGCTCTGGAGGAATTGAGAAAAGAAGAAGAATCTGCTAAAACTGCTAAATCTTTTGCACTCCAAGAAGCAAAGAAAATTAAAATGTCTACCTTGGAGGTGCAAAAGAAATTAATGGGAGGTGCAAAAGAAATTAATGGAAGCTGCTAAGGTATCAGCAGGAGAAAAGGAGGGAGAAAAAGTACAGGGTGCTCAGGTCTCTGTGACCAAGACTCAAGTACCCTCTGCCAGAGCCAAATTCCACTTTGACAACTTGGCTAGAAAGAAATTTCATGATGTTGCTACTAGAAGGCTTGCCAAGGAAGCGATTGTCAAAGCTGTTCCCATTTCAAGAAAAGGCACACAGTGGAAACTTCAGATCACCAGGATGGGTGCAACAGGCCCTGAAATGGAATCCTACGAGCACACTGATGTTGCACAGATGGGATACAGGGAATGGGTGGAACTGGCAGTTGCCCTGAGCCAGTCTAAGTCAGAAACGGCTAAGACTATCAGGGCATACATCAAGAAGCTGATGGAGAGAGAAAGTGAGCTGGGCCTGATTCCAAAAGAAGTAAGAGAGGGTGTCTCTGTGACATACCCCAAAATAAAGGCCAGAAGGACAAAGAAGGATACAGAGCTGGAAGAACTCCTTATTATGATTGAACAAGGAGATTATGCTGTGGAAATTAAAGGAGTTGACCACAGCCTGCCTGAAGGAGTTGAATTTGAAGATGGCAAAGTGATTGAAGAGCCTGAGTTAGGGGCATTTTTTGTAGATCCCTTATCTCAGAAGAAATGTTTTCAAAGAGCTTCAGACCTACACAAAGTTGGTCTTAAGCAGCTTGCAGCCTTCAGAATTTCCACCTCCTTCAGACAGTCCAGCTTATGGAGAGCAGCCATCTGGGATGAGCTGAAAGGTTTTTATGACAGAGGTGAGCTTCAAGATTCAAACTTTATGTTTCTCAGAGTTGAAATTGAAGAAATGGAAGAAACAAGGGAAGAACTTGAAAGAAGATTCAATGAAGGGATGCCACCTCCATTGTAATGAAGTCCATCTACCATCTGGGTAGGTGAAGAATGGAAGTTGTCCATCAGTTGGACAGGCTTGCCATTATCTGCTCCCAACTCAAACAGTCCAAACATCTTGTACATTAGTTGTACATCCTGCACATTAGTTGTACACTATTACATAAGTTGTAATTTTTGCTTTTACATTAGTTGTAAAATACATTAGTACATTAGTTGTATTCTTGTAAGAACATGTGTTGTTCTAATGTAGTCAAGAATCAGTGTATATATAAACTGATCTTTTACTTTACTGTAATGTTGTAATTTTATTTCAGCAAATGTACTGTAAAAATATATAGTGATTTTTTATAAGACCAGCTTGGACTGGTTATTGCAAATAGGGGGAGATTGTTAGGCACAAAAAGGCCTCAGTCAAACCTGTTCTACATCTGAGGGGGAGATTTATAATCAAACCTGTTGATGCATTTGAAGGTTGAATTTAAGGCCTGTTATATGCCTTATTGAAACCTGAAAATGATTTGCAATATCAGTCTAAAGCTGTTCTATATGTTGCATGTGTTGCAACTAAGACAGTTTGTCCAAGCTGCTCTGTCTGCTGAACAGGCTGGACATAAACTGTCTACGCTGCTCTACACTGTTGAGCAGCTTGGGCAATTTTAAAGTGTTCTGTTCTTTGTGAACAGAACCTGTTCTTTGTGAACAGGCTAAACACTTTATGGAATATGTATCCAAGTCATCATGTATTATTTTTGACTACAAGATCAGTTTACAAAGTCGAAGACAAAGTGGAAAACAGAACTGCTCAGCCTGCCCAAGCTGTTCTGTAACATGAAGACAAAAGGTTATTTGAAAAAGGGTGACAGACCTTTTTCTTATATCAAAATAGGCCTTTAGAAGGAAGAAAGATGCAAAGTTGACATTCCTAAATTAGTTAAAGGCAATGCAACAGTAGACAAAGTAAAAGGACAAAAGTTCTGCACATATGAAGACAAGTCTGCTTTTCAGAAAAGTGCAGAAAAGGTTATGTTGTCTTTTCAACAAGGCTTCTCCTTTTTCATTCCGTCCAATGAAGATGTTTCTCTTAGATCCTCTAGGTGAGTATAAAAGGAAGCTTCTAAGGACAGAAAGAAGTGTGAAGAAAGCTAAGTGCTGAAACCCAAGAGTGAACGTGCAAGTGTGATTTTCATGCATGCAAACCTTCTGTGTAAACCAGCATCTGTGTGTATAAGCTGTTCTACATAAGCCGTTCCTTTAAGTCTTGTAAACACAGTGAGTGCTTCTTAGTGAGTGTATTCATTGTATACTAGTTTGAGTCTGTCTTAGACTAGTAAGCATACTGTTGTATCTGTCATCTCAGCTTGAACTATTCCGCATTCAAGCTTGTTTGTAATTAACAAATTGTTGATAATACATACAAACATTGAGAAAAGAGTGTCTAGTTTTTAAATAGTTGTATTCACCCCCCCCCCCCCTCTACAGCTTATAACTATATACTTTGGGAACCTCTCGGGACCTACAACTTCTCACCCTGGTTCATCTGTTGAACCTGAAGCCTCTGTGGCTGGTGCCTCTGTGGCACTTGAGACGATGGAACAGGTTAACCCTCTTGTTTCTGACCCAGTCTCACCCCCAGTCCACACAGAACCCCTCATCACTTCTCCACAACATCCATTCTCCACTTCATCCCTCAAATCATATAACATACGTAAATCCTTAGCCGAAAAGAAACCATCATCCCATACCAGCCCCTCTAACCCCTCCCAACAGGAGTCAGTTGAAAAAGAAGCAACCCCTGCTACTTCTCCTATTTTGGGAGAAGGTTCAGCACATTTGGAGCAGGCTTCACTCCAACATGAGTCAACCCAGAGTCAGCCTAGACCCTCTGGTTCCTACCAACAGGAAACCAACTGTACAAAAGGAGACTACCACATCCACTACCCCAGCCTCCCAACAGGCTGAGTATATTTAAAGACAGGAGTTCACTCCACTCCATAATAAGTCTACACAGTCTCCACCTCATACTTCTCTTACACCTACTGAGTCTGCACGAGGTGCCAAAACTGCTGGAACGGACCATCCAGCAGATCAGCCTCAAACTTCTGCTCTTGGTGATGCAGCTGTTGTACACCCAACAGCTGTCGAAGGACCCTCATCCCAAGCTGATGAACCTGAGGGACTGGACCATCCCTCTGGTGAAGCTGCTCCCCAAATGCAAATTCCATCATCAGGTTTCACCACCGATGATGTTGATATGCACATCCCCTCTCCCCATGAAGAGGTATATACAAAACAAGGTGCTACTGAGGGAACCACCCCAGGTCTTAATGAAGGTGTTGCAACACAAGCAGCATTTGAAAAGCCACGATCTGCTACCCCCTCACCTCATGATGCAGATTTAGCCACTGCTGAAGGTTCCCTTGACCCTTCCAAGCTGGGCCATCTCACTTATGCCCAGGCTATGGAATTACTCTCTAAAGTCTTGCTGCCTTCCCTCACAAATCCACAAACACTCCACACTATCACATTCACATTATTCACCCTCAACCCAATCCAAACAATCCACACATACTCCTCCATCTCCCAAAGATCTTCCTTTAAAGCATCAGCTTTCTTTGCTGACCAACAAAGTTGGTTCTTTAGAAACCTCAATGACCTCCCTCCCTTCTATCATAGCAGACTCTGTGCCTGCTCAGCTTAAAGGGTTCTTTGATTCGTTCAAGACCTCCTTTCCAACCCCTGCTTCTCAAACTAATCAATCCTCTCAGCTGCTTGCACTCACTGCACAGCTGCAAACACTCTTCACTACCCTCTCAAGAATTCTTTCTACCCAGCAGGACTCTGTGTCCTCCCTGGAAGCTGTTTCCCAATAGTTGTCAGCTCCCATTGATACTTGTATAAATACTCTCCCCTCTATTTTGTCAGCTTGAACACCTTAGTGGTCTCTCTGTCCAACTCTGTGTCATCAAACCTTGATGATATGCAAGATTCTCTTGAACTTAATCTTGCACATCTTCAAAATTTGCTATTCACAACTTCTGACAGGGAATCCATTACTCAGCTTGTCATCTCTTGCTACTTCCCAATCTGCCTCTCTTCAAACCTGTGTTACCCAACTTGCAGAGGTAAAGGACAACTTAGCTTTCTTAGTGCACAACCTTGTTGGTTCCAAACCTGCTGCCAAACTGTTGCCCAGCATGCTAAATTCGTTTCTTCAGGCATAACCATTGTTGAAGGGTATGTGCCATCTCCTTCAAAGGGGGAGAAGATACCTGCCTCAAAGACCAAGTCTAAGGGTGAGAAATCATCATCTCTCTCGATGGAGAAATCAGCGTCAGTGGGACAAGCAGCAGGTGTCTCCCAAACAGGTCCTACTATGGATGTCTCCAAATCAACTGAAGCTGCTCAGCCTACTCAGGCTGGATCTCCGAACCCTGCACCATCTAAGGGGGAGGAATCCATTCCTGGGGACAGGCCAAGCAAAAGGAGACATCTAATACTAGAGTAAACAGAAGAAGAAGAGGAAGAGGAATCTGAAGTTGTCCTAACCACAACAGCTAAAGGAAGAAGAAAGCCTCAATGGACCCTGATTACCTCAAAGCTGCTCAGCTGAAATTTGATAAGGCTCGGGCCAAAGAAATGGGTGTTCTTATGGAGACCTATTATAAATACAAAGAAGAGCAGCTTCGAGCCTTTGAAAAGCTAAAGATAGATGAAGCCTCTGCTAAAGCTACAAAGGCCTTTGCATACAAGGAGGCAATAAAAGCTAAAATGCCTTCCTTGGATGTTCAAAGGAAACTGCTAAAGGCTGCCAATGAATCAGTGGTTGAGAAAGAAGGAGAGAAAGAACAGGATGCTCAGGTCACTGTGATCAAGTCTAAGCCAACATCCTCCTCTGCGAGAGCCCAAATTCAGTTTGATAACTTGGAAAGGAAGAAGTTCTTTGATGTTGCAAACAAAAGGCTTGCCAAGGAATCAACTGTCAAAGTTGTTCCCATTTCAAAGAAAGGCAAACAGTGGAAGCTTCAAATAACCAAGCTAGGTGCTGAAGGCCCAGAATTGGAAGCATATGAACACACTGATGTTGCTCAAATGGGATTCAGAGAATGGGTGGAATTGGCAGTTGCCCTGAGTCAGTATAAGTCTGAAACTGCTAAGACTATCAGGGCATATGTCAAGACATTAATGGAGAGAGTTAAGAATCCTGGCCTGATCACAGAAGAACAAATCTAGGGTACCTCAGTAGTTGAACCCAAGATCAAGTCCAGGAGAAGGAGAAAGGATACTGAGCTGGAAGAACTCCTAATAATGATTGATCAAGGTGATGTAGTTATTGAGATCAAGGGAGTAGATCACAGCCTGCCCAGAGGAGTGGAACATGAGGATGATAAGCTAATAGAGGAACCTGAGCTTGGGGTATTTTTATGTAGATCTCCTAACAAAGAAAAAGTGTTTCCAGAGAGCATCAGATTTGCACAAGGTTGGTCTTAATAAACTCATAGCTTTTAGACTTGCCGACTCCTTCAAAAAATCTGTAAGATGGAAAGCAGCTATCTGGGAAAAACTTAAAGGGTTCCATGAAAGAGGAGAGCTTCAACATCCAAACTTCATGTTCCTAAGAAATGAAATGGAGGAAATTGAAGAAACCAGGGAGCATTTCGAGCAAATGTTTGAAGAAGAAGAACCACAACAGCTTGGAGGTCCATACGCTGCTGAGTAGATGAAGAATGGAAGCTGTCCATAAGTTGGACAGGCTTGCCGTTACTTGCTCCCATTATCAACAATCCAATTTGTTGAAACTGTTCATTGTACATACGTTGTACTTTATTACATTAGTTGTAATTTTCCTATTACATCAGTTGTAATCTACTTTAGTACATTAGTTGTACTCTTACAAGAACAAGTGTTGTTTGTAATCAAAATCAGTATATATAAATTGATCCTTTACTTTACATCAATGTTGTACTTTCATTTCAACAAAGTGTATTGTAAAAATATATAGTGATTATTGATAGAATCAGCTTAGACTGATTATTGCAAATAGGAGGAGATTGTTAGGCACAAAAAGGCCTCAATCAAACCTGTTATACATCTTAGGGGGAGATTTTTAATAAAACCTGTTTGATGCACTTGAAGGTATGATTTAAGGCCTGTTAGTGCCTTATTGAAACCTGATAAGTGATTTGCAATATTAGTCAAAGCTGTTTACCCTGTTGCATTTGTTGCAACTAAGGCAGATTGTCCAAGCTGTTCAATTCTGTTGAACAGGATGGACAAAAACTGTCTATGCTGCTCTATCCTGTTGAGCATCTTGTACAAATTCTAAGTGTTCGGTTCTTTGTGAACAGAATCTGTTCTTAGTGAACAGGCTAAACACTTTATGGAATATGTTTCCATGTCCTCATGTATTATTTTGGACTACTAGATCAGTTGACAAAGTCGAAGACAAAGTGGAAAACAGAAGCTGCAAAAGACTGCCTATGCTGTTCTGTTACATGAAGACATAGGAGATATTTGAAATGGGTGACAGACCATTTCTTATATCAAAATGGCCTTAACAGAAGATGAAAGTTTCAAAGTTGACATTCCTCTTTTAGCTAAAGCCTTCTACAACAGAGACAAAAAGGAAAAGACAAAGATTCTGCCATGTAAAGACAAGTCTGCTTTATGAGAACGTGCAGAAAAGTTGTTTTGTGTTTTTGGAAAAACATCCCACCATCTCATTGTCCAATGAGGAAGCTGTAGGTCCCAAAATGTTTCCCTAGTGTATTGTTCTAAGCTGTAGAGGAGGGGTGAATACAGCTATTTAAAAACTCAACACTCTTTTCTCAATGTTTGTGTGTATTATCAACAAGTGTTAATGTAACAACCTAACTTTTGATCGATCATGTAACGCTTGATTTTGATATAATAATGTAATTTTGTTATAATATTTATATTGCGAATATTAATTAAGAATGAAAATTTAATTAAGTAAATATGATTTTAAATTATATCTATAATATAATTGAAATGAGTAAAACAAAAGAGATGTATTATACAAAAGTATAATGGGTTAAATTGAAAACACAAAAAAAAAATAATGTATATAAACAAAGAAATGATCATTTAAGATCATTTATCAACCAACCACTCTCTCTCTCTAACTTCTCTCTAAACCTACGGCCAACCTCCAAATTGATCAAAACTCTCATAAATTGTTCCATTAATTGAAGAATTAACTCAAGTGAAGGTTACAACAATCAATCAACATCATCAAACTACAAGAAATCGAGGTAATAATTCCTTTAAATTTGAAATATATGTATGTTTAATTCGGTTTTGTGTGAAACCGAAACCAAGAAATTAAAAACATGGAATTTGTAATGCATGTGTAAGATTTTAGATGATTATGATGAAATGAAGTATATAAAAGCTATAGAAACAAAACTTGTGGGTTGGATCAAATTAATAATGAAGAAATCGGATTTTTA
The DNA here is from genome assembly GCA_020465985.1 of Centrapalus pauciflorus. Taxonomy (NCBI): domain Eukaryota; kingdom Viridiplantae; phylum Streptophyta; class Magnoliopsida; order Asterales; family Asteraceae; genus Centrapalus; species Centrapalus pauciflorus. Next base: position 81,512 of record JAANYP010005292.1, read on the forward strand.
GTGATAAAAATGGGTTCTTGACAAAAGTCTATAAATTGAATGATCTTGATGAATTTGTGATGTTTTTGATAAGGAAAATGATACCAAATCAACCTAATAATGATAATATAACATTAGATTTAGTTGCATGTTAATAAAATTGAGTTTTGTGAATTTTTATGTAAAACCCGTATGAACATACTCAAGAACATGAAGAACAAAATCTGGAAAATTTACAAGTCTTGGGTCCGAATTCGTATGACCCGAATTCGGATGAAGACTAATTCGGGTGCCAATTCGGATGGCTACTTCGGATCTTGTATGGTCCGAAATTCTATTATCCAAATTCGGATGATATATTTGGATTGGTCCTAATTCGGGTTAGCATTCGGTCCGAATCCGGTTGACCCATTTCGGATAAGTCCGAATTCGGGTACATGGTCCGGATTGGTCCGAATCCGGATGACCAATCCGGATGGTCCGAAATTAAAGGATCCGAATCTGTGCCCTTTGATTTTATATTTTAACATCACAATTAAATACTATTATACAAATACAAGAATCATAAATCCAAGATGGAAGAATAAAGAATTATCAGTTATCAGAATCAGATGAAAATAAGAATATAAAGATTTTAAAGCTAAAGAATTATGAAATTGACAATTATGTGATATTATTCTGGACAGGTTCAGATAAATCTGAACAAATAATTAAAGATTGAAAAGGCAAAGCCAGAGATCAGATAGATCAAGATTAAAGATAAATCCTGGATAACTCAGGTGGTGGATATAAATCTGCTTGATAAAGACCTACAGAAACAGTGAGTTATAGATATTCAGTTTTTCATGCTAGACTTCCGATTGAGATATATTGTTGATGACAGTTTATTTGACATTCATGAATGCTCAGCTGGATTGTGACCTGTGCACACCATGGTTCGGTGATGCCCTGTGGATCATGATAGCTAATTTGACTTATCATTTCACATGACATTGTACTTATAGTTCATTTCATATGTTATTGCTATCATGACTTTGATCACTATGCTTTCTTTATTGATCGCATCATTTGACATATTGATTCAGCTTAGAATAATTAGCTTTATCGGTCTATTGCTCTAGACCTAGCTATGTCACCAGTTCTATTGAACTTGGTATTGATATTTCGATGTTCCCCCATGAAGACCGCTGGTAGCTAGCCCAGCATAAGTGGATAGCTTCCACTAAAAGCGTGAGCGTGGGCTGAACATCATCCGATTCCCTGAGTTCTATGTCTCAATCATTGAGTGGCTGTAGCGGCAGTCCAGACATATCACGCTTTGACCCATGATCCGCTTGATTAATGCATGTGAATCTGAAAATCTATATTCTCACTAAGCCTTGCTTACAGTTGCTATTTGACCTTTTTACAGGAAAAGATAAAGGAAAGTCACCTGCAGGACCTAGTTCTTAGGTCTTACAAGATCAAGATTGAAGTATTCTATAGACCACTACTCAACAAAACCCTTCGGTACTGATTGGCAGAAGATACTTGTGGTGGTCTGGGTAGATTTGAATTGATCATATGATGACATGTATTAGATTAGATGGTACCCTTTATTAGTTTATTTTAAAAATTGTAATCTGAACTAAAATTGTATTAAACTTATCCTAATGTTTGTACTTGTAATCTGAAATTCCGCAACTTAAATTACTCTATCTTAGTTATGATTGATATCGTGTTGCATGATGTGGGACCTAGACTCTGAGGACTGCCCCGTAAGGGAAGGTCTTCACAGGATGGTATCAGAGCCCATAGTTTGAGTGAATCAAGTATTACGTGAGTATACTTGATCTCAAACTGAAGCAATACATATGTATCAATCATTTAGGTGGTTTGAACTGAGATAGGATGTACAGACTGTTAGGATGGGGAAAAAGGGTACATAGATCTAAGTCTATAAACTGATAGTTAAATGATTTTAATTTTCAGTAGAAGATGTCAGGATCAGGATCAGGTGACATACCAAGCAACATGAACCCACAACAAATGTATGAAATGATGCAACAACTACTAGCCCAACATTCTGAACAACAAAATAAGTATATGCAAGAACAGCTTCAGGCTAGAGATGAGGCCGAAGCAAAAAGACGCGCTGACAAAAAGAACAAAAGAAAAGATAAACAAATCCAGAACGATGAATCTGATTCTGATAACTCTACTCCGAATGTCCAAATTGAACAGCCGAAAGGCTGTAAGTTCAAGGATTTTAAAGCTAGCGGTGCCCTTAACTTCGAGGGTACAGTCAACCCAATCCAGGCGATGGATTGGATAAGTCACACTGAAGAAATTTTCAGAATCTCCGATTGCTTGGAGTCCAAGAAAGTGAGTTATGCATCTGCTCTGTTCGTGGGTGCTGCCCGTGCCTGGTGGAAGACCCAGAGAAGTATTTATGGCGAGGAGGTCATCCAGACTCTTGAATGGGAACAGTTTCTTGAAATGTTCAACGCGAAGTATTGTCCTGCTGACCAACAAGACAAGATGGAGGTTCAACTAATGCAGTTAACCCAAGGCACCAAGACTGTAGATGAGTACGAGCATGAATTTTCACGGCTCTGTGGATATTCTTCATATCAGGTAGCTACGGAAGAAAGGAAGATGAACCGATTTCGTGGAGGACTTAACCCGAAATATCGACACCCAATGAGCGCAATAAAGTACAATTCGTATCTCGAAATGGTTGAAGCGGCAAGGCAGATTGAGAGAGGATATTTAGAGTACGGTGATCAACTCTATGCTCCATCAATGAACCCGACTTGTCCATCTCCCCCAAAGAAGCAAAGATTTGGCAGATTCTTCAAGCCAAATAGATCTCAGACTCAGCAACCCCAACAATCTCAGCAATACAGTTCGCCACAGAAAGTCCAAGCTTATTCGCTTACAAATGAACCACGGTTCTGCAAGAGATGCAGAAAATCGCATATGGGATTGTGTAATCCAGACGATGTCACGTGTTATGTGTGTAGCAGAATCGGCCATAGCAGAGAAGAGTGCCCCCAACGAGGTCTTGGTTGTGCTAAATGCGGAAAGCGTGGTCACTTCATGTATCAGTGCCACAGTGGACAACGAGGTCAATCACAATCATCAGCTGGAGGTTCTACAATGAAAAGCTCAGCTGCAACTCCAACTGTTAGGACCCGCGCCTTCCAAATAACTGCGGAGGAAGCGAAAGAAACCCCGGATGTGGTTACCGGTACGTTTTTATTAAACTCAATACCTGCACGTGTGCTATTCGACTCCGGTGCAAGCCGTTCATACATCTCGACTACTTTTGCGCAAAGATTATCTATGTTTCCTTCAAAGCTTCCTGTTATACTTGACATAGAGACAGCCAGTAACAATTACGTTGTGGCTGATTCCGTTTATCGGAATTGCACATTACTTGTCAATCACGTTGTGTTCAACCTCGATCTTATCCCAATACCGTTAAAAGAATTCGACGTCATTATCGGCATGGATTGGTTAACGAACAACGAGGCTACAATCGTCTGCAACCGCCGAATCATCCGAATCAAGACTTCAGACGGCCGAGTGTTAGAGATCAAAGGCGACAAGCGTAAAGGTGCTCATTGTTTTATATCGGTTGAGAAAGCGCGTAAGTATCTTTCAAAGGGTCACGAATCTTATCTTTGTTATGTCTCGTTTGAGTCTACCTCGGAATCCAACAAGAAATCTGTATCTGATATTCCGATCGTCTGTGAGTTCCCAGACGTATTCCCTGATGACATTTCTGGAGTGCCACCGGAACGACAAGTTGAATTCGGGATTGACTTAGTTCCTGGTGCGGCTCCCATCGCTAAAGCTCCCTACAGACTTGCGCCTGCAGAAATGCAAGAAATGTCAAAGCAATTGCAAGATCTGTTAGAGAAGGGATTTATTCGACCGAGTTCATCTCCGTGGGGTGCACCTGTCTTGTTCGTAAAGAAGAAAGACGGAACTCTCCGAATGTGCATCGACTATCGTGAGTTGAACAAAGTCACAATTAAAAATAAATATCCTCTGCCCAGAATTGATGATCTATTTGATCAGCTTCAAGGAGCCAGCTATTTCTCAAAAATCGATCTTCGTTCTGGGTATCATCAGCTAAAAGTTAAAGAGGGGATATTCCAAAGACAGCCTTCCGAACAAGATATGGTCATTACGAATTTCTCGTAATGCCTTTCGGACTAACGAATGCACCAGCGGCATTCATGGACCTCATGAATCGAGTGTGCAGACCAATGCTGGATAAGTCAGTTATCGTATTCATAGACGATATTCTGATTTACTCCAAAACGGAGGCTGATCATATTGTTCATCTACGTCAATTGCTAGAGTTATTGAGAAATGAAAGACTCTATGCAAAATTCTCAAAATGCGAGTTTTGGCTCAGACAGGTAAAATCTTACGTTGTCTCGAGTTATTTCTTAAAAGCGTTTGTTGTTTCAAAAACTTGAATTCTGTTCTGATTTCTTTATAGATTCAATTCCTTGGCCATGTTGTATCTGGCGAAGGCATTTCCGTTGATCCATCCAAAGTCGAGGCCGTTCAAAAATGGCAAACGCCTCGCAATGCCTCCGAAATCAGAAGTTTCCTTGGATTGGCTGGTTACTACCGGCGATTCATTAAGGACTTTTCGAAGATTGTTGTGCCACTTACGATGCTAACACGAAAGAATACACCTTTTGTATGGGCTGATAAACAGCAAGAGGCATTTGAAACTCTGAAGCAGAAACTCATTCAAGCGCCAATCCTAGCCTTACCAGAGGGCAATGATGACTTCGTCGTTTATAGCGATGCATCTGGTACAGGTTTAGGATGTGTCCTCATGCAAAGGGGAAAAGTCATTGCCTACGCTTCAAGGCAATTGAAGGATTACGAGAAAAGTGCACCAACTCATGATCTTGAGTTGGCTGCCGTTACCTTTGCATTAAAAATTTGGCGGCATTATCTCTATGGGACTCGGTGTCAGCTTTACACCGACCATAAAAGCCTCAAACATCTTTTTACTCAAAAGGATCTAAACATGAAGCAGCGCCGGTCCTTGGAGCTTATCAAGGACTATGATTGCGAGATCCTGTATCATCCCGGCAAAGCCAATGTGGTCGCGGATGCATTGAGTAGAAAAGTCTATCCGGAAAAGTGTTGCTATGCCCTGACTCCAGTTGTATTCTCTTCTGATCTCATTGAAGATATTAAATCTGCTCAAGCTGAAGCCTTGAAAGAAGAGAACATCTGTTTTGAAAATCTCAAAGGGCAACTTCAATTTCTGTCTATGAATCATTTGGGACTTCAATGTCTCAAAGGAAACCGAATCTGGATTCCTAAATATGGTTCTATTCGCAACACTCTTCTATCCGAAGCCCATCAGTCCAAGTTATCCATTCATCCTGGCAGCTCAAAGATGTATTTCGATCTGAAAGCGGATTATTGGTGGCCAGGAATGAAGAAAGACATCGGTCAATTCGTTGAAAGCTGCATAGTATGTCAAATGGTTAAGGCAGAACACCAGAAGCCCTTCGGGGATATGCAACCACTGCCAATTCCTGAGTGGAAGTGGGAGCATATAACCATGGACTTTGTCACGAAATTGCCAAAGACCAAGAGACAACACGACTCCATCTGGGTAGTCGTGGATCGATTAACGAAGTCAGCGCATTTTATACCGATGAAAGAGACATACTCCCTTGATAGATTGGCACAGATGTACATCACCGAAGTTATTTCACGTCACGGTGTGCCAAAATCTATCGTCTCTGATCGTGATAGTCGTTTCACTTCGAGATTTTGGAAAGCACTGCAAGACGGGTTGGGTACTCGAATCTCAATGAGTACAGCCTATCACCCTAATGCAGATGGCCAAAGTGAACGCACTATCCTAACTCTGGAAGATATGCTCCGTGCCTGCGTTCTTGATCTGGGTGGTAACTGGGATGACCATTTACCCTTGGTCGAATTCTCATACAACAACAGTTATCATTCCACGATTAAGATGGCTCCTTTTGAAGCTTTATATGGACGAAAGTGCAGAACTCCCACCTGTTGGCGCGAAACAGGTGAATCGCCTTTAGCAGGTCCTGCCCTTCTACAGTTGACTCATGATAAGATTCAGCTTGTCAGAAGGAACATCCTTGAAGCTCAAAGCAGGCAAAAGTCGTATTACGATAATCGTCACAGATCGATCAGTTTCGCAGTTAACGATTGGGTGATGCTGAAAGTATCCCCAATGAAAAATGTGGTTCGGTTCATAAAGAGGAACAAGCTAGCTCCGAGATTCATTGGCCCGTTCAAGATTGTTGAAAAGATAGGAAATCAATCTTATCGTCTTGAACTGCCAACTGACTTAGCTGGAATACATCCTGTATTCCATGTTAGTCATCTACGAAAGAGTCTAGCTGATGAAAGAGAAGTTCAGATACCACACGTTAATGTGCAAATTGATGAGAAACTTCGAGTGGTTGAAGAGCCGGAATGCATTCTGGACTCGAAGACCAAAAAGCTTCGTAATAAAGAGATGCAGATGGTGCTCGTCCAGTGGAAACACCACAAGGGTTCGCATCAGTCTTGGGAATCCAGAGATGTTATGAAAGCAACATATCCAAGTCTGTTCGAACAAAGCTAACTTCGGGGACGAAGTTTATGCGTGGTGGAGCCCATTCTGTAACAACCTAACTTTTGATCGATCATGTAACGCTTGATTTTGATATAATAATGTAATTTTGTTATAATATTTATATTGCGAATATTAATTAAGAATGAAAATTTAATTAAGTAAATATGATTTTAAATTATATCTATAATATAATTGAAATGAGTAAAACAAAAGAGATGTATTATACAAAAGTATAATGGGTTAAATTGAAAACACAAAAAAAAATAATGTATATAAACAAAGAAATGATCATTTAAGATCATTTATCAACCAACCACTCTCTCTCTCTAACTTCTCTCTAAACCTACGGCCAACCTCCAAATTGATCAAAACTCTCATAAATTGTTCCATTAATTGAAGAATTAACTCAAGTGAAGGTTACAACAATCAATCAACATCATCAAACTACAAGAAATCGAGGTAATAATTCCTTTAAATTTGAAATATATGTATGTTTAATTCGGTTTTGTGTGAAACCGAAACCAAGAAATTAAAAACATGGAATTTGTAATGCATGTGTAAGATTTTAGATGATTATGATGAAATGAAGTATATAAAAGCTATAGAAACAAAACTTGTGGGTTGGATCAAATTAATAATGAAGAAATCGGATTTTTAGTGATAAAAATGGGTTCTTGACAAAAGTCTATAAATTGAATGATCTTGATGAATTTGTGATGTTTTTGATAAGGAAAATGATACCAAATCAACCTAATAATGATAATATAACATTAGATTTAGTTGCATGTTAATAAAATTGAGTTTTGTGAATTTTTATGTAAAACCCGTATGAACATACTCAAGAACATGAAGAACAAAATCTGGAAAATTTACAAGTCTTGGGTCCGAATTCGTATGACCCGAATTCGGATGAAGACTAATTCGGGTGCCAATTCGGATGGCTACTTCGGATCTTGTATGGTCCGAAATTCTATTATCCAAATTCGGATGATATATTTGGATTGGTCCTAATTCGGGTTAGCATTCGGTCCGAATCCGGTTGACCCATTTCGGATAAGTCCGAATTCGGGTACATGGTCCGGATTGGTCCGAATCCGGATGACCAATCCGGATGGTCCGAAATTAAAGGATCCGAATCTGTGCCCTTTGATTTTATATTTTAACATCACAATTAAATACTATTATACAAATACAAGAATCATAAATCCAAGATGGAAGAATAAAGAATTATCAGTTATCAGAATCAGATGAAAATAAGAATATAAAGATTTTAAAGCTAAAGAATTATGAAATTGACAATTATGTGATATTATTCTGGACAGGTTCAGATAAATCTGAACAAATAATTAAAGATTGAAAAGGCAAAGCCAGAGATCAGATAGATCAAGATTAAAGATAAATCCTGGATAACTCAGGTGGTGGATATAAATCTGCTTGATAAAGACCTACAGAAACAGTGAGTTATAGATATTCAGTTTTTCATGCTAGACTTCCGATTGAGATATATTGTTGATGACAGTTTATTTGACATTCATGAATGCTCAGCTGGATTGTGACCTGTGCACACCATGGTTCGGTGATGCCCTGTGGATCATGATAGCTAATTTGACTTATCATTTCACATGACATTGTACTTATAGTTCATTTCATATGTTATTGCTATCATGACTTTGATCACTATGCTTTCTTTATTGATCGCATCATTTGACATATTGATTCAGCTTAGAATAATTAGCTTTATCGGTCTATTGCTCTAGACCTAGCTATGTCACCAGTTCTATTGAACTTGGTATTGATATTTCGATGTTCCCCCATGAAGACCGCTGGTAGCTAGCCCAGCATAAGTGGATAGCTTCCACTAAAAGCGTGAGCGTGGGCTGAACATCATCCGATTCCCTGAGTTCTATGTCTCAATCATTGAGTGGCTGTAGCGGCAGTCCAGACATATCACGCTTTGACCCATGATCCGCTTGATTAATGCATGTGAATCTGAAAATCTATATTCTCACTAAGCCTTGCTTACAGTTGCTATTTGACCTTTTTACAGGAAAAGATAAAGGAAAGTCACCTGCAGGACCTAGTTCTTAGGTCTTACAAGATCAAGATTGAAGTATTCTATAGACCACTACTCATCAAAACCCTTCGGTACTGATTGGCAGAAGATACTTGTGGTGGTCTGGGTAGATTTGAATTGATCATATGATGACATGTATTAGATTAGATGGTACCTTTTAATAGTTTATTTTAAAAATTGTAATCTGAACTAAAATTGTATTAAACTTATCCTAATGTTTGTACTTGTAATCAGAAATTCCGCAACTTAAATTACTCTATCTTAGTTATGATTGATATCTTGTTGCATGATGTGGGACCTAGACTCTGAGGACTGCCCCGTAAGGGAAGGTCTTCACAGTTAATTACAAACAAGCTTGACTGCGGAAAGGTTCAAGCTGAGATGACAGATACAACAGTTGTTCCACTAATCTAAGACTCACTCAGACTAGATACAATGACTACACTCACTTACATGCACTCACTGATTTTACAAGACACGGATGGGCAGCTTGAGTATGAACAGCTTAGACACACTTACTATTATATTCAAGCAGACTTGCATGCATGAAAAACACACTTTAATGCACGATCTGATTTCACACTCTTTGATATCTCACAATCCTTAGAAGCTTCCTTTTATACTCTCTCTGAGAATCTCAGTGAAACTTCTTCATTGGACAGATGAGATAGTGGAAAGTCTTACCAAAACGACAAGACACCTTTTCTGTACATTCTGATAAAGCATGTTTGTCTTCATATGGCAGAATCTTTGTCTTTTTCTTTTTGTCATTGTTGCATAAGGCTTTAACCAAAATAGGAATGTCAACTTTGCATCTTTCTTCTTTTGCTAAGGCCATTTTGGTATAAGAAAAGGTCTGTCACCCTTTTCAGATATCCTTTTATCTTCATGTAATAGAACAGCGTAGGCAGGCTATGCAGTTTCTGTTTTCCACTTTGTCTTCGACTTGTAAACTGATCTTGTAGCAAAAAACAATACATGAGGATTTGGAAACATATTCCATAAAGTGTTTAGCCTGTTCACAAAGAACGAAACACTTAGAATCTGTCCAAGCTGCTCAACAGAACAGAGCAGCGTAGACAGTTTATGTCCAGCCTGTTCAGCATAATGCAACAGCACAATGCAACAGGGTAAACAGCTTTGGGCTGATATTGCAAATCACTTTTCAGGTTTCAATAAGGCATAAACAGGCCTTAAATTATACCTTCAAGTGCATCAAACAGGTTTGATTAAAAATCTCCCCCTAAGATGTAGAGCAGGTTTGACTGAGGGCTTTTTGTGCCTAACAATCTCCCCCTATTTGCAATAATCAGTCTGAGCTGATTTAATCAATAATTACTAAACATTTTACAATACATCTTGCTGAAATAAAATTACAACATTAAAGTAAAGTAAAAGATCAGTTTATATATACTGATTTTGATTTCATTAACAACGTATGTTTTTACAAAAGTACAACTAATGTACTAGTGTATATTACAACTGATGTAAAAAAAAGAGTTACAACTAATGCAACTATATACAACCAATGTACAAGAGAATTCAACAATTTGGACTGTTGATGTTGGGAGCAGATAATGGCAAGCCTGTCCAACAGAGTTCTGTTTCTCCATTCAGCAACTCCATTTTGTTGTGGAGTTCTTACTGCTGAAAAGTTCTGTAAGATCCCTCTTTCTTCACAGAGGTCCTCAAGAGTACTATTTCTAAACTCAGTACCATGATCACTTCTAGGCTGCTTGACTTGAGCAGAGTTCAGCATTTCCATCTTTTTGATAAATCCAATGATTTCTCTAGCAGGCTCTCCTTTGCTCTTCAGAAAGATCACCCATGTAAACCTAGAGAACTCATCAACCATTACTAATGTGTATCTTCTTCCTCCTAGACATGGGACACTGACTGGTCCAAACAAGTCCATGTGGATTAAGAAGAGAGGAGTATCAATAGAGAAATTGTGCTTAGATTTGAAAGATGATTTTCTCTGTTTGCCTTTTTCACAAGCTGTGCAGAGTTTATCCTTAACAAAGGTTATAGAAGGAAAACCTGTTACCAACTCTCTCTTATAGAGTTTGTTGATATTCTTGAAGTTCAGGTCTGATAGCCTTTTGTGCCATAGCCAGTTCAGGTCTGCATTGGTTCTTGTGAGAAAGCAGGTTTCAGTTGTGGGATCAGCAGATTTCATGTCCACAACATATACACCCTTCTTTCGTTGAGCACACAGCACAACTTTGCCTTGGGGATCCAATATGTAACCTAGGTGCTCATCAAAGTTAACCTTGTAGCCAACATCACACAGTTGGCTTATGCTAACAAGATTATGTTTCAGCCCAACCACATAGGCTACCCTTTTGAACACTGCAGCACCAGCTTGAAGAGTTCCATATCCTTCTGTGGATCCCTGTACATTTTCACCAAAGGTGACTTTCGGCAGTTTTTCAGGCCTGAGATCACTCAACAGGTCCTTGCAACCTGTCATGTGTCCTGAGCAGCCACTGTCCAAGTACCAAACCTGGGATGGTTGTTTGTTAGCAGAGTGTCATGGGAAAATATTAGTTACTTTTAGGGGAACTCATCATAGGGATGAGTTCTCCTACTTCATCAACGTTTGTTGATGGGCTAGTGATATCCACACTAATATATCTTATTTGAATGGTATCAGTTTGGGTACCATTCTCATTGACTAGGTTACTTCCAACACTGCTTGTTTTAGCAATGATGGAACTACCAGAGTCAACAGGCCTCATGTACTCAGTTTCAGGACAGTCTTTGGCTATGTGTGTCTTCTTCCCACATTTATAGCATTTTCTCTTTTTAGCCTTTTTGGAAAAAGAACTTCCAGAAACATGTTCTGAATTGTTTTTGTTCATTCCGTCAGCAAGTTAAGCAAACTTATTACTATTTTTAGATGAATCAACAGTTTGGGTGGAAGGCATAATAGCAACAGCTTTGCCTGTTTCTTCTTTCTTCTTTTTGGGAGGACAGATGTCAAATACAGGAAGCTTGATTGGTTTTGACCTTCCACAGGTTTGGGAAACTTATTCCCAAGTTTCTCAGGTTGAGCAATGGCTTTGCCTTTGCCCTTACTGAGATGTGATTGATGTTGCCTATCAACATGATCACTGCTTTTGGTTCTGAAAGACTTACCTTCATTTATAACCAGTTTTCCACTATGATTTAAGAACTTATTGGAAACCACAGCAGATTTTCTTTCAACATGAGACTCACCCATGTTTAATACAGGCTGCTTACCTTTTGAAAACTTCTTCTCAAAATGTTTAGCATCAAAAGGATTAACAGGTCTTTTACCATCAGCTTTGGACCCAGAGCCTGTCAACAGGTTTAGTGTCCACAGCTGCAGTTTGAGCATGTTTTCCTTTCTTCTGCTTGTGTCAATCAGCAGAGCGCTTAGCAGGCTGATTTGATGGAGAACATATTCCATCATCAGCTTTTGGAGCTTTTTCACACAAGCTGTCAGTATTTTGAGGCCTGACAAACCTGTTTGTTGAGACCAGCTTACCATTTACTTTCTGAAAGAAAGTACTGGGAAGCTCACCAACAGTGGATAAGTCATCTTTTAGATTATTTATCTCAACATAGAAACTGCTTTGTCAAGATCCCCTCCAAGATAGGCTTGGATTTGTGCAGGGATCTGTTGAATGATGCAATGGCTGACTCTTTGTGCAGATTGGCACCAAGAGTCAACTATCTTTTATGGCTCTCTCTTTTCTTCTAGTAAAATGGAGTTGATGTGTTTTAATTCATCAAGCTCAGTTTCCAACTTATGGAAACTGTCCAGTTTACTGGATTTTATGTCAAGATCATTTTTAAGCTTAGAGATTTCAGACAGTAAAACATTGTGCTTCTCAACAGCAGCTTTTAAATCAACAAGCACCTATTCAAACATTTTTACTTTTTCATCAGAACTGTAAGCCATAAATTGTACCTTGTACATCATTGTGGGGTTCCAGTTCTCTAAGCTGATGAAGGCTTCAGCTTCAGCCAAGTCCTGTTTGAAGTTGCTGGTTGATGGGACGTCGGTGTTGGCCATCAGACAGTTGTAGTCTTCTTCATCTGAGGATGAATCAGACTCCTCCCAATCACATGTCTCAGCCATGAGCCCCTTTTGCTTGTTCGAAGCCACTGAGTTTTACAACTTTTTCAGCTTAGCCATGGCCATAAGGTACTTAACCGTGTAGCCATCGTCCCTGTTTGTCTTGAATGGTTTGGATGACTGACCAACAGCTTTTGACACACAGTTAGCAGCTATATGGCCAGTCTTGCTACATTTGAAGCACTCAGCCTTAGATTTATCAAATGCCTTCTTTTTTACAGCATTTGAGTTTCCCTGCAGCATTTTTCTACCAAACCTCTTCTTGTTGAACCTTTTGACAAGCATTGCAATCATTTGCTCATTATCAAGTTCAGCAAGATCTGCACTTTCTTCCTCATCAGACATTTCTTCCCTTTCATCATCAGCCTGTTGATCAGGTTTTGTGAACACATCACATACCTGACTAACAGGTTGTCTCACGCTGGCCACTAAGGCAGCACCTCTCTTAGACATTTCCAAGGCTTTTCTTTTCTGTTGCCTTGACTGCTCATCATTCAGTAAGGATCCATATAAGTTTACAAGATTCATACCTTTGATGGTGCCTGAATTTCTCAAGATGGTAGAAGTGTAGTTCCACTCTTCAGGCTGGATGTCCAAGAACTTGTTCACCTGAGTCAGGCTGTCCTTTGTGATCCCAATAGCTTTGAGATCATTAATAAGAGTAGTAAACCTGGTGTAGGTTTCTGTGAGAGACTCCTTTGGTTTTGCGAAGAAGAGTTCATACTGTCTAACAAGATTATTGATCCTGTTATCCAATGTGATTGTCGGACCATCATAGACGGTACACAAAGTATCCCACATCTCCTTTGCAGTCTTCATCTTCTCAACCTGTTTGAACACATCATCAGGAAGAGAAATGACAAGGTTATTCCTGGCTTTAGCATCCAGAGTAACCAGTCTTTTGTCTTCATCAGACCATTGAGCTTTGGCCTTCTCAAAGGTTCTGATTTCAGGGGCAGCTCCTTCAACAGTAGGAGTGATAGTAGTAACAGAAGTTGGCACATAGGGACCTTCAATTACTATCTATGGCAGTTGTACGTCCAGATTCTCTAAATAGAGCATCATTATGCACTTCCAACCAGAGAAGTTCTGATGATTAAACTTGGGGGGTTTGGCCATTGACCCATTGTCATAGTAAGGGGAGGAACTTGCAACACTGTTGTCCATGGGAAAGTAGGCAGAATGAGTGATCTAGAGTTGACACACACTCTATCTGCTCTGATACCAGTTGTAGGTCCCAAAAGGTTTCTCTAGTGTACTGTTCTGAGCTGTAGAGGGTGGGTGAATACAGCTATTTAAAAACTCAACACTCTTTTCTCAATGTTTGTGTGTATTATCAACAATTGTTAATTACAAACAAGCTTGACTGCGGAAAGGTTCAAGCTGAGACGTCAGATACAATAGTTTTTCAACTAATCTAAGACTCACTCAGACTAGATACAATGACTACACTCACTTAGATGCACTCATTGATTTTACAAGTCACAGATGGGCAGCTTGAGTATGAACAGCTTAGACACACGTACTGTTCTATTCAAGCAGACTTGCATGCATGAAAAACACACTTTAATGCACGATCTGATTTCACACTCTTGGATATCTCATAATCCTTAGAAGCTTCCTTTTATACTCTCACTGAGAATCTCAGTGAAGCTTCTTCATTGGACTTATGAGATAGTGGAAAGTCTTTCCAAAAAGACAAGACACCTTTTCTGCACATTCTGATAAAGCATGTTTGTCTTCATATGGAAGAATCTTTGTCTTTTTCTTTTTGTCACTGTTGCATAAGGCTTTAACCAAAAGAGGAGTGTCAACTTTGCATCTTTCTTCTTTTGCTAAGGCGATATTGGCATAAGAAAAGGCATGTCACCCTTTTCAGATATTTGTTTGTCTTCCTGTAACAGAACAGCGTAGGCAGGCTGTGCAGTTTCTGTTTTTCACTTTGTCTTCGACTTGTAAACTGATCTTGTAGCCAAAAACAATACATGAGGAGTTGGAAACATTTTCTGTAAAGTGTTAAGCCTGTTCACAAAGAACAGGTTCTGTTCACAAGGAACAGAACACTTAGAATCTGTCCAAGCTGCTCAACAGAACAGAGCAGCGTAGACAGTTTATGTCCAGCCAGTTCAGCAAACTGAACAGCTTGGACATTCTGCCTTTGTTGCAACGAATGCAACTAGGTAAACAGCTTTGGGCTAATATTGCAAATCATTTTTCAGGTTTCAATAAGGCATAAACTGTTGGGTTTCCTATACCCTTGCTAGGTTAAATTAAAACTTTGCGGAAAATTAAATAACCTAACTATGCAAGAATATAAAACCTTAAGGATCTAACCAAACAAGCTAAGCAACTAATTATTAAAATAAAGAGATGAATAAGAAAAACTAACCTTGAGAAAATTCGCAATTTTCTCCACGAAGAACGATTTCACGAACAGCCTCTGAATCGAGCAACAAGCGTCTAAAGCAAGATCGCCTCTAGTTGTTCACACCCAATGAACAAAAGAAAAGATAATTATAACTTTTCTAAACTCAGATCTCAGAGTCCCAAAAACTGGTATCCCTTGTGATCGTTAGAGAACTTAGAATTGAATGAGCGAGGAATGAAGCAGGCAGGGGCTGCCTATTTATAGGTTTTAGAAACCTACAAATTTTTTATACCAAATCCATGTGGGATGGATTGGTGGCCGGCCCCCCTATTAGGGTTTAGGGGGTACCCTGTTGACTATCAACTAATTGCAGTTTAGCCCCTGTACTTCCTCAGTTAATTCTATTAGCTTCCGGTTAATTTATTAACTATTAATAAATTAACAAACTAACCCATTAATCAATTATTTAGTTTCTAATTAATTTATTAACCATGATAAAATAACAAACTAATTATCATTATATATTTAAGTTAATCATCATCTCTTTACAATTCATTGCATGCACCCAAAAAGGATCTAGCCTGATAACAATATGTTTACAAATAATTGTGACTTGGACACTAATTCCAACAGTCTCCCACTTGGACAAGTTGGCAACTATTTGTCTAAACACATTCTATTACCAGCCTTCCTAGCTACTCGATACAGCTGTCGAACTCTGAATCATATCAGAGCTAATCCTTTAGATAAGGGATCAACTATTCCTTCGTTCTCTGATATCGTATGAAACTAAGACATGGATTATAATCAATCTTTGGTTTCAAAATTATGTTTCTGATTTCCGATTAATATGACTATATGAGACTTATTAATTGAACACTTCAATTTTATCTCGGTCGGGCCCGACACTCTAGAGTCAACGTTTAATCATTAGAGGGCCCATAGATATCGCTTTTCCATATAGGCAAAAGGAACGAATAAACTTCGCATACACAGCGCTAGCTAACTAATAACATCGTAACTAGATACATCCGTTATAACTGGCAGTTACGCACAACGTTTGAATGCACTAAGGTATGACGGACTAGAAAACCGCAACTTCAATGTATCTCCGTCTGAACAATAGAGGATATTATCATCTTGGAAATACTTATGATTTGATCCATGAAGTATCTTTCCAAGTGTGAGTGCCCTATACTTAAATCTCCATTAAGTACCCATGAATGTTGCAGCAATCTCTATGCTATGTCAAACTCTTGACAGTCTACTAACATTCCATTACAGTCTTTATTCAATACTAACTCCCGGTAGTACGAACGACTGAGGTATTTGAATAAAATTAATTACTCTGGCAGTTGGTTCTAAACATGCAAAAGGAAACACAATGATAAATTAATAGAAGATGGCAGCACTTTGCAAATAAATAAATCTCCATTATTTAATCACCAAATCCATTACAATTTCAAATCATTGTTACAATGTTTCAAATTCAAAACTAACTACTAAACTTTACATTATCTCATAATCCTATGCTAATAGCATGACTACAGTGTTTCGGTTGAAAAAGTGGCTTTGTGAACGGATCAGCTGGATTCTCCTCTGATCGCACTCTTTTCACAATCACATGTCCTTCTTCAACCTTGCTACGAACAAAGTGGTACTTCCGATCAATATGCTTGGACTTTCCATGATCCTTGGGTTCTTTAGTCAACGAAACAGCACTTTCGTTGTCGCGGAATATTTCGATGGGGTCTTGAACCGTTGGGACAACTCCAAGATCTCCAATGAAATTCTCCAACCAGATGGCTTCCTTTGAGGCTTCTGAGGCCGCAATATATTCTGACTCGCAGGTAGAGTCTGCCATGGTTTCCTGCTTCGAACTCTTCCATGTCACGGCTCCCCCGTTCAATAAGAACACCCAACCAGATTGTGACCGACAGTCATCTCTATCCGTTTGGAAACTCGCATCGCAATAACCGGTTACTTTGAGTTCATCCTGTCCACCGTAAACCAAGAACCTGTCTTTAGTATTTTTATAAATACTTAAGAATATTCTTGACCGCCGTCCAATGACCTTCACCAGGTCTTGCTGATGTCGACTCACCATGCTTAAAGCAAATGAGACATCAAGCCTCGTACATGTCATGGCATACATTATAGATCCTATGGCCGAAGCATATGGAACTCGACTCATTCTGTCTCGTTCCTCCTGTGTCTTTGGGCTCATGTCTTTACTAATCTTTATGCCATGAGCAAAGGGAAGGTTCCCCTTCTTAGACTTCTCCATACTGAACCTTTTCAGTATTTTGTCCAAGTACGTATCCTGGCTTAGTCCTATTAAACGTCTCGTTCTATCTCTATAAATCTTTATACCCAGAATAAAAGCTGCATCTCCTAGATCCTTCATAGCGAAACATCTTCCCAACCAATCTTTTACACTCTGTAATGTTGGGATGTCGTTTCCTATAAGTAATATGTCATCGACATATAATACCAGGAAGACTACAGTGCTCCCACTGACCTTGACATATATGCAGGACTCATCTTCGCTTCTAGAAAATCCAAACTCTGTGATTTTCTCATGAAAGCAAAGATTCCAGCTTCGATAAGCTTGCTTAAGTCCATAAATGGATTTCTGAAGCTTACACACTTTCTTAGGATAGTTGGTGTCTACAAAACCTTCAGGTTGTGTCATAAACACATCCTCTGTCAATTTCCCGTTAAGGAAACCGGTTTTGACATCCATCTGCCAGATTTCATAGTCATGAAATGCAGCTATGGCCAGAACTATCCTTATGGATTTAATCTTAGCTACCGGTGAAAAGGTTTCCTCATAGTCAATCCCATAGGTTTGAGTATAGCCCTTTGCCACCAGCCTAGCTTTGTAAGTGTGTACTTTCCCGTTCATGTAAGGTCTTGCAACGACACAGATCTATCTAGACGCGACACACACCAACGAGTGCGGAATCCTCGTTAGCGGCTTGACGGATATAACACTCACACGGAACACGGAGACTACCACAACGTTGTACGGTCGACTACGAACGAACCTAAGTGATGATTCTCTCCGAGCGAACACAATATCAGCTAATTATAGAGGTCCATTCGAGTTTGTCATTGGACAAACTCGAATCCAGGCCCAAGGCCCATTCGAGTTTGTCTTCATGACACATTTGAATTTACCTCCCATGTTAAATTCGAATTTATCCTATATTCGAATTTCAGATGTCCAACTTCTATTTGAATATATGATTTAACTTATGTTTGAATTAATCTTTGGACTTTATGTTTGAACTTCTTGTAATACATTACATCAAGTTCAAACATACAATCAATAAATATCAAACACATATAAACACATATATCAAACACTTGTTAGTATTCAATACTTTGTAACATGACTTAGACAAAATGCTAATACGACTTAGACTGCTATCGTCACACAGGGTGTACCAACAGACTCCCCCTTGACGATAGCTTCTAACAATTTACATTTTGATTAAGAACTAGTTTTATTCAAGCTACTGCCAGCATACAATCCTTGCTCAAAACACACTGTAACTACATTCTGATACTTTCTAGCCTCAAACTCCATATGTGCATCACTCGAGATTTGATGAGTGTAAAGCACTTGCACATCCTTGGAAAGATTCACAAGGTGCAGCGGATCATAAACTCTAAGAATCACTTTTTCTTCAAAGTCCTCAATCACTGCTTCACCTGATTCACTTTCCACATACCACCAATTGAGGTTTTTCAATACGTTCTGTGGCATTGGCTTGAGAGGAACTTTCTTCAGACATCTAACTGGTTTATACTGAATTTTCATCCACGGTCTTCCAGTTAGAGGATCAATTCGAGTATTGTCCATCACTCGTTTACCAACTCTTGGATTGAGCCTTTCAAATTTTCTCGACCTCCCTTCTTTTCTGATGATCTTAGCTATAACTTCAGCATAAGGGTCGTCGCCAATATTTATGAGCTGCTTCCATGCTAACGCCTTTATCTCAACCTTTGGCAAGGAGTTGAAATCTTTCAGTCTTCTTCTGAGATACTGGAGGCCATCCTTTCGCTTGATAATGCATAGCTGCAGTTCTCGATAAAAGAACCAGCTTAAAATATTTCCTGATAGCTCTCCAGCACCGGTCACGCGCATCGTTTTCTCCAGCTTTAAATCCTTTTTCTCTACCCTGAACCACAACTTCCTTTTTTCTTCATTGGTAAGCTCTCTGGCAGGCTCTTCAATTAATGATTCAGCATTTAAAGCAGCTTTGACTACTTCTATGTCAATCATATTATTTCCTTCCGACACATATGTATCTGTGATAGGGTTTTGTTGAATGACGATCTCATTCGCCTCATCTTCTTCATCAACATAGACCTCATCATCAGATTTCCAGTCTGCTATGTCTTCAGGCACGAACTCCCCCTCTTCAAGGTCTTCAATTTCATCCTCAAAATCAAAACCAAAGTCTAGGTGCTCTTCCTCAATATCCATTAACGCTTCAATCATTTCATGTATTTCACTCTCTATGACCTTTGAGGATCTTGCTTCCCCTCCTTCTCTTCCTTGAATAGGCTCCCCCTCAGTTTCAGCATATAGAGCAGCAGGAAAATCTACTGGGTCATTCTCTTTTGGTGCACTGGGATCATCGCCTTCATCTTCATCATTTCCCCTTCTTGGCTCCTCACTATCCCTACAACTGGTCTCCCCCTGAGCCTTTAGATTTTTCAATAACTGCTCGATAAGGGATCGCATTGATCGGATTTCGGCAGCTTGATCTGCCACAAAAGATTTTAGCTCAAGATTTTCTTCCTCCATCTTTCCAACAGCTTTCTTTAAGTCAGCATTATCGTTTTCAACATTGGCATTATGCTTCTGTATTTCCCCAATAGCCTTTGTCAACTGAAAGATTTGGACTTGCTGGAAGTCAACCTTGCTCCTCAGCTCATAAAACCTTTGATTGTCCATGAAGGTTGAGGATGTGGATGGTATGGATTAATTGGGAGTGGGGATGAATGGTGGAGGAACGGAAGTTTGAACAGGTGGTGGTGGTGGAAAGGGTTCTGATGTTTGGGCATAAGGTATTTCTGGCTCAGGAGCAGAGGCTGATGAAGCTCCCTGCATGAAACGGTGCCTTTTGGCCCTCTGCCTAGTTACCAACGGAACTTCTTCTTCTTCTTCAAAATCTGAGTCATCTGACTCCCTTGAAGCTCTTCTCCTACGAACTTCTTCCTCAACCACTACTAATCTTGATCCATATGTCCCTATGTGAATGGACGGATCAGCGGTCACCGTGTCAGGGGCCTCAACCTCAATCTCCTCAATTTCTTCTGACTCGGAATCAGAAGTTGAAACTGCTTCGCCTTCTGGCTTAGGTTGATACTCATCTATCTATTTAAAAATATCAACTTCTTCTTCTGGAGGCTCCAAGAGATCTCCAACGAGTTCAGTAGTAATCTCCTCATTTGCATTAGGCCCCGCAGCCCAAATTTCCTCCAAAGTCTAAAGTCTAGGATCCGATACAGGTGGTACAGTTGACGGACCAGCCTCTTCCGTTTCTTGCACTTGACATGTGGAAGGCCTTTCAGCCTGAATTTGTCTCGCAGATGTCCTTTGCCTCCTCCTCTGTTGCTGAGGCCTAGGTTGTGGCGGTTGCTGTTGCTGTGGTTGCTGTGGAACCTGTAAATCCCCTGCCGAGTTGGCATCTTCCCCTACTTGCAAATCCGAATTAATTACTTCCCCAAACAGTGGTGCTCCACTGGCCTTGCTAATCGTCCCCGATGAGCTTGACAATCTGCAAAGATGCGTTTATCAATCACCGCAACACTTTGAATTTCATTTTGTTGTGGCAGATTCGGAAGAAAATGTCTGATCAGCATCATCACGAATCACGGATATAGAAGAAATCTTTCTCTGTCTGGAGCTGTTATTTGTTGAACAAACTCAGAAAAGAACATCTCTGAGAAGCTAAACCTTTGATTGTACACCAATGCTATCATTCCGGACTGAATCTTCGATACAATGTAATCGAAGCCTGCTTTCTTCGCAGCAAAACATACCATAAAAACATGTGCCAAATATCGCCATTGTCCTATAAGCCCGCTCTTCATGAAAGATGACTTAGCCACGTCCAGACTATATCCCATTCTAACAAAAGCCACCTGCCTGATTGATAACGGGAAGTCAATCGGCCCATTCTCTTGTTCTTGAGATCCCAGCTGCAAAACTTGACGTAACATATCCGCTGAAAACACTAGAGGGTGTCCAGCGACCCTCATCCTTAATACTGTCGGAGTAACAGTACAGTCCACTTGCAAATGATCCCAAAACTGACGAACGTAAGGGATAACTATCTGAATATTATGGGATAGAGCATATGCAATCCTTGATCCAATCAGAAAATCCACCTTCTGGCGGTAGGCTTGAGCCTTTGGAATCGCATGGTCAGGAGAGATGACCATATTATGCTTAGGAACGAAAATTCTATCTGCCATGACTGCACAATAAAGCATATAAAATATTAGAATTATTAAAGAGAAACAAACTTGTTTAAATTCAAATTTGTTTTATTTTGTACTTGGATAAGTACAAAATCCAACACTTATGAATTTCTACAAGTTTGTTTTAAATTTTAATCAAATAATTCGAATACAATGGTAAATTCGAACAACAAATTCGAAGCACCACTCATTCGAGTTTAGTGACTTATTCGAGTTTAGTGACAAACTCGAATCTAGCCAAGAAGAAACTCGAAGGAGTCAGTCATTTTAATCACAATACTCCAAGATTTTAACCATTTAAGACGTAGAAAATCACATCCATTAGTCCTAATAGGTTCTAATCAAAGATATTTGTAATCAATTTGACATTTCATCGGTTCAAAGTTTGTTATTTTGAACTACAAACTTTCCACCATTAAAACTTAAAAATCCTTTAATTTTGGCTCAAATGGAGTCTAACACCACCTAAATCTTGTACAACACTATTGATTATACCTAGATTTGTTGGTAGTCTCGAACACAAAAGGACAAAAGTCGACAAATAGTGAGAAACTCGAAATTCGGCAAAGTCGAAGGAACAAACTCGAGATCGCTGTTAATAAACTCGAAGGGTCAAAGTCGAAGGTAGGTGATTTATGACTGTTACTTTTGACCTATTTATACCAACCTTCTTCGAGTTTGTGACCTATCTCGAATTTAATGCCAAACTCGAGGCCCTGCCAAATTCGAATGTATGTTCGAATTTCGCTAGACTCGAATTTAACCTGAAAATTTCGAAAATCTTTGAAATAAATTCAACTTTTTCAACCTTTTCGTGTAACGGAATAAACTATGCCAAAATTTTACCCTAAGCACCAGATTTTCATGTAATGTTTATTTTATTCAACTAGGAATGCACACTCAGTAAATTTTGACCTTTTTCCTAAGTAAAAAATAAAATAAATATAAAAGGAAATAAAATTTTAAAAGCAAAATAAACTAAGATAACTTAAAGTAAAAATTGTGAACAAAAATTAAACTTAGACTAAACTACATTATTTAAAATTTACAATCTATACTAAACACTTAACAGAGTATTTTTGACGAGTATAGTCAAAGAAAGGTTCAATCAGATAGCGGTGTCAAATACGCACTTTCAATACTTAAACTTTCACACGTAGGAATTTTTGATTCCTTTGATTGTTTGTCGTAACATACATTTCTAGCCGATTGTTGGTATTATTTTCCATTTAAACATGTTACATTTCGGAATATCCCTTGGCCTTTTTATTTATCATGAAATTATCTTACGTGACTCATACATAGACATACTTTTATGATCAAGGCATACACACAATGATTGTAACTTTTTGGTATTTGCAAACTTTCTTTAAAAGGCAAACATCGGACAAGGTCTGTATTTTCATACAACAAAGTGTCTTAGTTTGTCTTAAGGTTTATTTTTAAAGCTAGCAAGACAGCGGTGACAGGTTTGTACCGACGTACAACAAAGCGACTTATCTTGCTAACTCGAATCAAAACAGAGGCAACAGGTCTGTACTTACGTACAACAAAGTTACTTGTTTTGACTCTCAACTCAGTATGATTATTCTATGCTTTCCATTTTAAGATGTATCTGATGTTGCTATACATCCCCAGAAAGTTTGCATACCTCATTTATAATAAAAGTCTGTATGTCTCTAACATAAAAATTAAGACCGATTGGTCATACATCTAAAAGTTAGTGACACGTTTGACTTTTTCTTTAATATTTTATTAGCCTTGAGACTCCCTATATGTATTATGCCTACCAACATATCTAACTAGATAATGTATAACACTTAGAATTTTAGGTGCATTATGTGTGAAAGTTAAACACTTAGAGCTTGTATTAACTATGCTAATTTTCGTCACTATGAACCTATGCATCTAAGACTTTAACTCTTTTTCTGATATTCTCTTTTTTTTTTTTTTGAATTTTTTTATGGTTTTTTCTCTCTTTTTTTTTTTTTT
>JAANYP010005293.1:0-11908 GCA_020465985.1 Centrapalus pauciflorus
TTCAAACTGTCAAGTGATTCAAGCTGCTCAACAGTTTCATAAACATAAAGTGCTGATTTTCAGGAAAAGATATCTACACGAAGATTCCAGCATATCTACTATCAGAGAAGTCATAGTCCTTCAAGGAAACAAATCAAGAAGCAATATAAATACATAGAATAGGTCTTTCTATTGTATAGGAGTTTTCTGCATATTCAAGTTTGTAATTGCTTTTTGTTTGAGTTTTCATAAGCCTCTAAGGTTGTAAAACCCTAAGAACAGTTTGTGTTCTTCGTCTAATCAAACAGATTAGAGGTGATTGTAATCATTGAAATCAGCAATACAAGCAGTTTTGATTATTTCTTGTGTTTATTTGCTATTGATTCTGAAAGCTTTTGTTAAAATAATTAAGTGTTATTCCGCAAACTTCTTAATTAAACTTTGATTCAAAGCAAGATTATTGATTTCTACTTTGATAAATTCAAATCAGTTAGTCTTGGTTAATTAGTTTCAGATCCTAACAATATTGTACAGCAAGCCTTGTATGAGCATTTCTTTGTGCATTCATAAGCATTTTACTTTACAAGCAAGCAATTCCGATGCTCACCACTATCCCAAGCATTATGCAGGTAGCTAGCCCCGCATCACAGATTGATCATCTGTCAGCGGTAACCCCTAGTGGTGGCATCTCCTTTCTGCGTGAAATGTCTCAATTGTGCAAGCATTCATTATGGGTATTAAGCAAGCAAGCAAGCATTACAGCGTTTATAGGCACTTTCGCCACATATATTACAAGCATCATGAATATCTGTTAACTCACTAAGCAATTAGCTTACAGTTGCTACTAACAATTTTTACAGGCAAAGGTAAAGAGCAAGCTGGACCATCTGCTTAGGTCTTTTATCTGATCAACCCAGAGGACTTTAGCTCACTTTTCAGCTTGTGGTATTGTATTGAGCTGCCTTGGGATTTGGGTAGCTGCTTTATTTATATTGTGATGTTTTTGCAACTTAGCAATGAACCTTGTAATACTTTATTTAGATTTATGCAAGCTTTAGACTTAATGTGATGTATTATGTCTGTTGTATTTATTCTTGGGGTTAAGCAAGCGTGATTAAAGCAAGGATGTGACATTCGTTCAAGGTCATTTTCAATTATAGCAAAGCCATGCAGGTCATTTCAGTTTCTAAGGGTCCACAACAATAAAACAAGTGTTTTTTCTGTTGTGAGTTAAGTCCCAAAGTCAATGGATCAAGTGGTGCATGTTTAGGACATTAAAGAGCATTAATCGGACCATTATGTCACACCCTGCTACTCCGGTTGGCAGCGAGGCGTGACGAATGCGGAAGCGTAACCATAATCATAACGAACGACCACTATATGGACGTTTTTAAAAAATACATTGATTTAACTCAAATATAAATATTGTATTACATAACCAAAATACAGCGTAAGTAGTTCTTAAAATACAAAGATTTGAATACATAATTTAGTTTATCAAGAAAGATGCAAATAAATCTTCGAGTTTGAAAATGATGCGACTCCAAAATGAACGGAAGCCTTAGAATGCTTCCGATAAATGCGCATGCCTCCTTAATCACCTGAAAATACATGCTAAAACACGTCAACAAATTGTTGGTGAGCTCATAGGTTTACGTGAAAAGACCAATTGTATGGACATTATCAGATGAGTTGAATTTATAAAGCATAAATTTCGTGTATGTATTACATAAACCATCATGCAACCAAAGCTTAATTAAATGAGTTTGTCCTGTGCAGTATTCCCATACATAATACCGTGTGTTGAATATATATGCACCCGCTGTTAGCCGAGCCGAACTAACCCGAATGGGGGGCATGACTCCCGATAGATCTATCCACAATATATTCGCGCTTGCAAGTAAATGCAATTAACGGTTCATGATTTGAGGGCTGATGGATCCACATGTGTAATTCATATAAGAAATAAACCATTTTGATGTCCATATGAAAACAGTGCATGTATTTCCACCTCAATAGATAGTGAAAATAGGGGCTATGAAGACTCACCGCATGTTGATGGCAAAATAATCGTAAAAACGACAATTTTCGTTGT
The DNA here is from genome assembly GCA_020465985.1 of Centrapalus pauciflorus. NCBI lineage: Eukaryota > Viridiplantae > Streptophyta > Magnoliopsida > Asterales > Asteraceae > Centrapalus > Centrapalus pauciflorus. Next base: position 2,075 of record JAANYP010005293.1, read on the forward strand.
TGATAAGTGATGACACCGGACGCGTTTAACCGAGTTATAAATAATATAAGGGATTTAATAACTCCCATATATGATAATATGTATTTATAAATGTGGTTATGTTTTAAATCACCCAACATTACAAGTTTTTAAATAAAACCCACTTAAAACGTCAAGTTTATTTTATATATAATTTTCCAGCTTTTTCGAAGGTTTTTCGGCCTACTTTGATGTTGTTTTTGACCAAGCTCCAAAACGATTTAGGCTTTGATTTTCTTGGGCATTAAAATACTATATATAAAGAATTTTCAAAGTCAAGAACGACCATTTTTCGAGATGTTTAGGTTGGGGAAAAAGCTTGTTGAAAACCCTATGTTGGCCATTTTTGAGCTGTCAAACTTTCGGTTTCCCAATTAATTTCTGGGGGTCTTAAACTCCAAAATAAAATATGAAAACTTCCAGATTTATATTTAAGACATAGATCTAACTTTTGAGACAAGAATCAACTCATTTCGTTAAGTTATGAATTAGTTATGATTTTTCAAAGTCGATGTAAATTTTCTGCCGAAAATCCGTAGTTTATAAACTTGAAATAACTAGTGATTCTTGTTGTTTGTTCAAAATCTACTTGTATAAAAGTTATAAAACACATATATATATCACTTGTTTTCATAATATTTACACTTATATGATGTGTTTATATATTTATAAACACATTTGAAGAAAACATCTTAAAAACAAAACTAGTGACTTATAAACTTGAGTTTTTATGAAACTTGTTGTTGTTGGTGATTATATATATATTATGCAAGACTTATATAAACATAAATATAAGATGTAATAAGCTAGTATTTACTTACTTTGGGGTACTAGGAGTATGAAAAACAAGTAGAAGTTGAAACTCTTGAAGATTGCACCAAGAATGCTTAAAATATTGCAAGAACACAAAGTTGGAATTTTGGTGTTCTTGGGCATCCTTGTGGCCGGATTCAAGGAGAGGAGAGAAAGAGTATTTTTGTTGTTTAGATGGTGTGAATGAAATGAAAGAGTTGGTCTCTATTTATATAGAAAAAGTGATCATCAAATGGAGGTTGAGTGGAGTGTTGGATGAGTTGAAATGAAAGGGAGAGGTGTGAAAGACTTGATGTTGATTGTGCATGGTCTCTTGAATAAAATATTAAGAAGTCAAATGGAGGTTGTAGCCCCCCTAAGTTGGCCGGCCATGGGGCCATAATTATGGGGTATTTCCATTTTTTTGTATAAATGTATTTAGAAATGTATTCTTGTATTTCATTTTTCTTGTAAATTAATAAATACTTTTGGATGCATTGTTTTAATGAATTGTTTTAGTCTTGCATAATTAATGTTAAGTAGTTGTATTAGTGTATGATTAGTGTCACTAATCATAGATTAATTATGTACTTAGTTGAACTAATGCATCATATCGTAAATCGATCGGATTAATTGATTTCCCGATTAATCGCACCGTTGAATTTGATTCTAATTGAGTTGAATTTCTTCATGAACCTTGTTAATCACTTTATTTCTAATGACCACTGATTAGGTTATAATTGGTTATTAAATACTGATTATATCATAGTTGCTAACTTGGTTTAATGCCGGATGTTACAGTCTCCCCCTATAAAGGGAATTTCGTCCCGAAATTTTATCCTGTTTCCTCAGGGGTATTGTTACTTAAGAGTAGATGAGAGTATCTTTGCTTAAACTGGCCTTTGCATGCCTAAGTAAATTCTGGTCCATGTCTAGCATTCCATCTGACCTTGAGGATGGGTATACAACTGTGTTTCAATCCTTTGACCTTACGGTCCATGATTTCAACCGCCTCTTTGATGAAGCAAAGTTTATCAGTTAGCTGGATCTCTTCCAAGGGGGTAACAAGTGTCTCCTCTACCAAACCCTTCTTCAGATTCGATACATGGAAGGTATTGTGCATGCTGCTAAGCTCGGGTGGCAGCTATAAATGATAAGCTAATTGTCCAATTCTTTTTAAGACCTTGCATTGTCCTATGTAACAAGGATTCAGTTATCCTTGTTTTTCCTTAAATCGTATCACGCCCTTCCATGGCTAGACTTTCATCGGTACTCGTTCTCCTAATTAGAACTCAGGGGATTTTCTCCCTACATCTGCATAACTTATTGACAATCACAGGCAACTTTTAGTCAGTTCCGTATCTGTACTATCCCTTCGGTAGTTTCGTGAATGATCTTAGTGCCAGTGATTTGGCTATCTTCTACTTCTTCCCAATAAATCGGTGATCGACACTTTCGTCCGTTGAGGGCCTCAAACGGAGCAGCTTAAATACTCGAGTGATAGCTATTGCAGTACGATAATTCCACCAAGGCAATTGAGTATCCATTACATAGGCTCTTAATGTATGTTCTAGGGTTTGAATCGTCCTTTCATTCTGACCATCGGTCTGAGGGTGATATGTGGTACTCATGTCCAAGTTTGTACCCAAAGCCTGCTGTAACGATTGCCAAAAATCTAGATGTAGATCTGCTATCCGTATCTGAAATGATTATAATAGGCACTCCGTGTTCGAAGATGACTTCCTTGAGGTACGTTTGGACTAGCTTTTTTTTCCTATTGTTCTTCTTGATTAGTAGGAATGCACGGATTTTGTTAGGCGGTCAACTATTACTCAAATAGTTTCTAATGTTTGTCTTAACTTTGGAGCATGTTGGGAATTTGTAGACAGATGTGGCAATGTCATTCTTCATGATAGGCCACCCGTATAGCTCCTTAAGGTCATGATACATTTTATCGGATGATGGGTGAACGACATATCTTGATTTGTGTCCGTCATCCATAGCCAGCTTTCTTATTCCACCAAAACAGGGTAATCAGACTCTATTCATGAAATATCGATTTTTATTAGTCCTTATCCCAACTATTTATCCATTCCGTGCAGGGCTTCATTTTTCATATTTTCCTACTTAACGACTTCTATTTGTGCATCATGAATTAAGGAAGGAAAATTTGGTTGAATGGTTATAAACTAGGGCTTGTACTCTTTACGGCTTGGCTCGTTCCTTTCGCCTGAGCGTTTGCAACCACATTAGTTTTCCTTAGGTGATAATGATTTTTCACAGTTGCAATCACTTATTAGCTTCATCCAATGGCACTACTTCATATCCGACTCCTTCTGGTTCAAGATGTGTTGGAGGCCCTTATGGACTGTGAGTGTAGTACACTTGTTACTGTACAACTAATGTCTCCAAGTCTTAAAGATAAAGACTACTACTGCTCCAAGATCTAGATCATGCATTGTGTCATTCATCTAGTGAACCTTAAGTTTTCAAAAAGTATAAGCTATGACCCCATCTTTCTATATCAACCCATTGTGTGAAGCGTCACAATAATCTACAAATTTCTTACTTGCCTTGGATAAAATAAGCGCGTTGCACAGTTTGTGATATAATAACTGACATGATGTCTCCTGATCCTTACCCCAATCATACTTAATGTCTTTTCGGGTCAGTATTGTTAGAGCTCCGGCGATCCTTGAGAAATTTTTAATAATTGCCTATAATAAGTGGCGAGTCTTAAGGACTGTCGTATCTCTATGGGGATTCTAAGTGTTGACCAATTCATGATGGCCTTGATCTTTGTGGGGTCGACTTGGATCCCTTTACTATTGATCACGTGCCTGAGAAATCTTACCTATCTTTGCCAAAAGTCAAACTTAGAAAGCTTGGCATATAATTGTTCTTTCTTCAACAACTCTAGAATCAGGCTTAAGTGTTTGCTTGTGCTCCTCCTTGTTTTGTGAGTAGAATAAGATGTCATTCATGAATATAATCACGAATTTGTCTAGATAAGGTTTTCACACCTGATTTATGAGGTCCATGAATACCGTTGGGGCACTGGTTAATTCAAATGGCATTAATAGGAATATATGATGACCGTAACGGAATCTGAAGGCTGTCTTTGGACTTTCTTTCTTGTGAACCCTAAACTGATGATAACCAGACCTTAGGTCGATCTTCGAATAGAAGCATAATTCTTGGAGTTTGGTCAAACAAGTCATTGATCATTGTGAGCGGATATCGACTCTCTTAGTTTATTTAGCTCTCGGTAATTGATGCACATTCTGAAGGCTCCATCCTTCTTTATAAACAAAACTGGAGCTCCTACAAAACGAGGAACTCGGTTTGATAAACCATTTATATAAGAGCTCCCACGATTGGTTGGACGATTCTTACAATATTGATGGGGCTAATCGGCCTGGTGCTCGAGCTACTGGTGCATCACCTGATACTAGGCCGATTTTTGAATTTGACTTGCCTCGATGTTGGGAGTTCAGGTATGTGTGCTGGAAAAACTTTGGGGTAACTATAAATAAGAATATTTTCGAGCCGCTTTTCCTTTGGCTTCCTCTTTGTCAACACTCCAGGGCCCTAATGCTAGTGATGATGCTTACTTTGGTATTTCTTGTTTTGCCTCGGACAGTAAGGACCTTCTTAAAGGTATATGAACCGTCTTCTTGTTGCACACTATTTCCGCACAATTTTTCGATAGTCAATCCATGCCTATGACCACGTCAAAACTTCCCAGTTTGACGGGCATCAAGTCTGTTTCAAAGAGTTGGCCTACTAATTCTAAGGAGCATCCTCGACTTATATTATTTGTCTTAAGCGTCTTACTGTCGTCAACCTCAATAGCATAAGTAGCACTTAATGGCGTAAGGATGGAATTTATCTGCTTAGTGAACTTAGTGGATATAATGCTCCTATCAGCACTAGTATCAAATAATAGAGATGCATGAGTGGTATCTAATGGGGTAAGAGGATAAGTCTACGTGTTGGAAATTTCTTAGGCAGATTGTCGTACTACATATCCTCATGCACATAGTTATTGATAAAACTTAGTTCTTCATTAAAATTCTTGATACCTAATCTTTGTACATGACATGGTCGGAATTTTTCGATAAATTTTTAAGCCTTACATACCCTAAGATATATCAGATAGTAAAACCTAGAGAAATACTATAAAATGGTGAAAGGGTACTAAGTATGAGATGCCTTCGGGGTTCCCTCGTACTCCAAAGCGTTAAGTCATCGGGTTAGTTCTGCATTGCAGGCTTTGCGCTCTGCTAGGCGCTGTCCCAATTAGTCAATTTCGTCTTCTTGAATCTCCTGGATATTCTGGTAGGCCCCAAGGTTTATTGGTGGTTCGTATTATCTCCTGCTTAATCCTTGCAAAGATCTCACCGACCTCTTGGTGGATTTTTTCAAAATTGGAGGTCGTGTCTGGCGGCCCTTGCCACCAACAGGGGCATCGTTTGTTACATAGATTTCTGGGTAAGTGTCAGCACTTGAGTGGAAGATGGTGTTCTGACTTCAAACTGGCTTTGGATCCCCTCCTCGTTTCTCCACTAGTGGAGAGTGTGGGGCATCCATCCCCACTGTCCTATGTTTGCCCGTCACTACTGCGGTGGGTTTGGCTGATGGGCAGGTACCGGGATAGACTCCCGTTGTGCCAGTCACACCCTTTAGGGGTGATCTTCTTCAATGGTCCATTGGGATGGTTTCTGAATAGGGTGTAGGATGGAATACGTGGTGGTGATGGTGGAGTAATTTGTGCTGCAGGGCCACAGTTGCCCTCCTTGTGTTTTGACGAGTCCATTACATCGTCATTGATTGGGTCTGGGAGGGTTTCCGATCCAAAGGACACCTCAGTGTCACTTTAGCTTCCTGGTTCCATGGGTAAGTGTTCATCCTTAGAGTCAAAAAGGATAATAATTGTATTGTTTGACATGTTTCTGTCATTAGGGTCCATACGTATGTTCAGAGTTTTTGAAGAAAGTTTAGTTTTTGTAACAATTATAGTCTAGTTACTAATGCAACCTAGTTCACTATAACTATGGCTCTGATACCAATCTGTCACACCCTGCTACCCCGGTTGGCAGCGAGGCGTGACGAGTGCGGAAGCGTAACCATAATCATAACGAACGACCACTATATGGACGTTTTATAAAAATACATTGATTTAACTCAAATATAAATATTGTTTTACATAACCAAAAGACAGCGTAAGTAGTTCTTAAAATACCAAGATTTGAATACACAATTTAGTTTATCAAGAAAGATGCAAATAAACCTCCGAGTTTGAAAATGATGCGACTCCAAAATGAACGGAAGCCTTGGAATGCTTCCGATAAATGCGCATGCCTTAATCACCTGAAAATACATGTTAAAATACGTCAACAGATTGTTGGAGAGCTCATAGGTTTACGCGAAAAGACCAATTGTATGGACATTCTCAGATGATTTGAATTTATAAAGCATAAATTCCGTGTATGTATTACATAAACCATCATGCAAACGAAGCTTAATTAAATGATTTTGCCCTGTGCAGTATTCCCATACGTAATACCGTGTGTTGAATATATATGCACCCGTTGTTAGCCGAGCCGAACTAACCCAAATGGGGGGATGACTCCCGATAGATCTATCCACAATATATTCGCGCTTGCAAATAAATGCAATTAACGGTTCATGATTTGAGGGCTGATGGATCCACATGTGTAATTCATGTAAGAAATAAATCATTTTGATGTCCATATGAAAACAGTGCATGTATTTCCACCCCAATAGATAGTGAAAATAGGGGCTATGAAGACTCACCGCATGTTGATGGCAAAATGATCGTAAAAACGACAATTTTCGTGGTTGATGAGTGATGACACCGGACGCGTTTAACCGAGTCCTAAATAATATAATGGATTTAATAACTCCCATATACGATATATGTATGTATAAATGGTGTTATGTTTTAAATCACCCAACATTACAAGTTTTTAAATAAAACCCACTTAAAACCTCAAGTTTATTTTATATATAATTTTCCAGCTTTTTTCGAAGGTTTTTGGCCTAATTTGAGGGTGTTTTTGACCAAGCTCTAAAACGATTTAGGCTTTGGTTTTCTTGGGCATTAAACTAATATATACAAAGAAATTTTAATGTCAAGAACGACCATTTTTCGAGATGTTTAGGTTGGGGAAAAAGCTTGTTGAAAACCCTATGTTTGCCATTTTTGAGCTGTCAAACTTTCGGTTTCCCAAATAATATCTGGGGGTCTTAAACTCCAAAATAAATTGTGAAAACTTCCAGATTTATAGTTAAGACATAGATCTAACTTTTGTGACAAGGGTCAACTCATTTCGTTAAGTTATGAATTAGTTATGATTTTTCAAAGTCGATGTAAATTTTCTGCCGAAAATCCGTAGTTTATAAACTTGAAATAACTAGTGATTCTTGTTGTTTGTTCAAAATCTACTTGTATAAAAGTTATAAAACACATATATATCACTTGTTTTCATAATATTTACACTTATATGATGTGTTTATATATTTATAAACACATTTGAAGATAACATCTTAAAAACAAAACTAGTGACTTATAAACTTGAGTTTTTATGAAACTTGTTGTTGTTGGTGATTATATATATATTATGCAAGACTTATATAAACATAAATATAAGATGTAATAAGCTAGTATTTACTTACTTTGGGGTATTAGGAGTATGAAAAACAAGTGGAAGTTGAAACTCTTGAAGATTCAAACCAAGAATGCTTAAAATATTGCAAGAACACAAAGTTGGAATTTTGGTGTTCTTGGGCATCCTTGTGGCCGGGTTCAAGGAGAGGAGAGAAAGAGATTTTTTGTTGTTTAGATGGTGTGAATAAAATGAAAGAGTTGGTCTCTATTTATATAGAAAAAGTGATCATCAAATGGAGGTTGAGTGAAGTGTTGGATGAGTTGAAATTAAAGGGAGAGGTGTGAAAGACTTGATGTTGATTGTGCATGGTCTCTTGAATAAAATATTAAGAAGTCAAATGGAGGTTGTAGCCCCCCTAAGTTGGCCGGCCATGGGGCCATAATTATGGGGTATTTTCATTTTTTTGTATAAATGTATTTAGAAATGTATTCTTGTATTTCCCTTTTCTTGTAAATTCATAAATACTTTTTGATGCATTGTTTTAATGAATTGTTTTAGTCTTGCATAATTAATGTTAAGTACTTGTATTAGTGTACGATTAGTGTCACTAATCATAGATTAATTATGTACTTAGTTGAACTAATCCATCATATCGTAAATCGACGGATTAATTGATTTCCCGATTCATCGCACCGATTATTTTGATTCTAATCGAGTTGAATTTCTTTATGAACCTTGTGAATCACTTTGATTAATTTTAATGACCACTGATTAGATTATAATTATTTATTAAATACTGATTATGTCGTAGTTGCTAACTTGGTTTAATGCCGGATGTTACACATTAGGCCCAGTGAGGCCCAACAGTTGGAACAACAGGTCATATATATATATATATATATATATATATATATATATATATATATATATATATATATATATATATATATTCAAGTTTATCAAGTCAAAATACATCAAATTCATGTTTTGATCATTTGTAAGGTCCAATCATGCTTCACGAACTTATGATGCCTCACGAACTTATGAAGCCTCACGAACTTATGATGCCTCATGAACTTATCATGCCTCACGAACTTATGAAGCGTCACGAACTTATGAAGCCTCACGAACTTGTTCGTGATTCATGGCTCACAAACTTTTACGGCCGAGTTTCTATTCCTTCTGTCCAAGTCTTTTTAATGTTCAAAATCAAATCCAATGGCATAACAAAACATGTACAAGTCTTTTTTGGGTAGTTATTTCAAAATCAAGTCCCTTTAACCTATCCAAGCATTTACCAATCAGATTAACAACACTTAAGAGCAAATTTCAGATTTAAAAGCCTTAAAAAGGCTGTCAAAAACTGAGAGCATCAAGGGCCATTTTTAAACTTTTTAAACCTGATAATTGCATTAATTTGGTCCCAAAATAGATCCATTTCACACACAAGACATAGCCAAGCAAATTTGGGTCAATTCTAAGCCACATAGCAACAAACAATCGGATTTTTTAACCCATTTAATTCTTGGACAACAGCTTAGCCAAGGGCTGCTGCTGTCTTCGAGTTTTTGGTCCAAAACTTCAGCCTTTAAGCATTCGTTTCCTGGTCCAAACTCACAAGAACATTAAGGGACATGTCTAAGACCGGATTAGGTCTATTTCTAATCCGTTTTCAGTTCATTAAAATGCCTGAACAACCCCTTTTTCTGTTTTTCGTTTGACAGCACAGCAGCAAGAAGAGTTGCGTTTTTTAGGCTTAAACCAAGAAGAAGGGGAAAACATGAAAATAACCTTGGTCCAGGTATTAGAACACTTGGGTAGTTATTTGCAAATTATTTCCAAGCAAGAATCAAGTCCTAAACTCGTACAAACAGCCTCAAACGATTTCGGAATCGGAATTTCTGATTTCAACATAAAAATCGAAAATATGAAGAGTTTATGGGTGGTCTTACCTTAGATCCAAACCAAAATCAATATGCAACTGTAGAATCTTGTAGTACTCCTTAAGAGCTTTCCAATGATATAAAGAACTCAAGATTTGGCCAAGTAGATTGGGAGAAATCTTAGAGAGAAGTTGGGATTTGGAGAGGGTTTTTAGAGAGAGAAGCTCTCAACTTCAAAATCTGATTTTTGGAGGTAGAAATGAATGAACAATTTCAGCCTTTTGCCCCTCACAAAATCCGAATTCCAGCCCTTAATAATTAAAAGACTGATTTACCTTAATGAAAATGCTTTATTTACCATTGTTTGTCCTTATTTTGCAATTTAAATGCAAGAAATAGCAAGGAGGTATTTCTTTTTGCTAGAACGTGTCTTTTTATACCAATTTGATTATTTTTAGTCTATTTTCATTATTCTCAAGTCATTAGTCTTTCAATTAGCTAAATTT
>JAANYP010005294.1:0-60039 GCA_020465985.1 Centrapalus pauciflorus
CCCACAACACAACACTCGTTGTGTGACCAAATGGTTGCAATCAGCCACACACAAATAAAAATAAAGTGGCCACTGCATGGACAATAGTCACACAAAATACAAGTTTACCTCACTTAAAAGAGCATATGATCACACTTTTTAACACCTACATTTGGCATACGCTTACGTGAGAAAAGCGCACGACAACACACTCGTTGGGTGACCAAATGGTTGCAATCAGGCACACACACATATAAAAGTGGCCATTGCATGGACAATAGTCACACAAAATACAAGTTTACCTCACTTAAAAGAACAAATGGTCACACATTTTAACACTTGAGGCCACATTTGGCATAATTTTATGTGACCAAAGCCCACAACAACACACTCGTTATGTGACCAAATGGTTGCAATCAGCCACACACAAATAAAAATAAAGTAGCAATTGCATGGACAATAGTCACAAAAAATACAAGTTTACCTCACTTAAAAGAGCATATGGTCACACATTTTAACACTTGAGGCCACATTTGGCATAATTGTATGTGACCAAAGCCCACAACAACACACTCGTTATGTGACCAAATGGTTGCAATCAACCACATTCAAATAAAAATAAAGTGGCCATTGCATGGACAATAGTCACACAAAATACAAGTTTTCCTCCCTTAAAAGAGCATATGGTAACACTTTTAAACACCTACGACTACATTTGGCATAACTTTATGTGACCAAAACCCACAACAACACAATCGTTGTGTGACGAAATGGTTGCAATCAGTCAGGCACAAATAAAAATAAAGTGGCCACTGCATTGACATTAGTCACACAAAATACAAGTTTACCTCACTTAAAAGAGCATATGGTCACACTTTTTAACACCTAAGGCCACATTTGGCATAATCTTATGTGACCAAAATGCACAACAACACACTCGTTGTGTGACGAAATAGTTGCAATCAGTCAGACACAAATAAATATAAAGTGGCCACTGCATGGACAATAGTCACACAAAATACAAGTTTACCTCACTTAAAAGAGCATATGGTCACACTTTTTAACACCTACGACCACATTTGGCATAATCTTATGTGACCAAAACCCACAACAACACACTCGTTGTGTGACCAAATGGTTGCAATCAGCCACACACAAATAAAAATAAAGTGACCATTGCATGGACAATAGTCACAAAAAATACAAGTTTACCTCACTTAAAAGAGCATATGATCACACTTTTTAACACCTATATTTGGCATACTCTTACGTGAGCAAAGCGCACGACAACACACTCGTTGGGTGACCAAATGGTTGCAATCAGACACACTCACACATATAAAAATAAAGTGGCCTTTGCATGGACAATAGTCACACAAAATACAAGTTTACCTCACTTAAAAGAACAAATGGTCACACATTTTAACACTTGAGGCCTCATTTGGCATAATTTTATGTGACCAAAGCCCACAACAACACACTCGTTATGTGACCAAATGGTTGCAATCAGCCACACACAAATAAAAATAAAGTAGCAATTGCATGGACAATAGTCACACAAAATACAAGTTTACCTCACTTAAAAGAGCATTTGGTCACACATTTTAACACTTGAGGCCACATTTGGCATAATTTTATGTGACCAAAGCCCACAACAACACACTCGTTATGTGACCAAATGGTTGCAATCAGCCACATTCAAATAAAAATAAAGTGGCCATTGCATGGACAATAGTCACACAAAATACAAGTTTCCCTCCCTTAAAAGAGCATATGGTAACACTTTTTGTAAGGTCTACCACTACGAGATCTATCTAGACGCGGATCCGTCAACCAGTGCGGAATCCTCGTTAACGGTTAGACGGAAACAACTCTCAACTACGAAACACGGAGACTATCAGAGGCTGAACGAACGACACACGAACGATCCTACGAACTGATTCTCTCCGAAAGAACACACACCAAGCTGATAAACTCGAGATCGCTTTAAGCTTAATTCCTCACGAATTCTGCAAAAAGTCTGATAATATCTCGAGTCTATTCCTAATTATAGACCCTGATTCGAGTCTGATGTGGGCCAAACTCGAATCTGGCCCAAGGCCCATTCGAGTCTGTCCACAAAGACACTCTCGAATCTGGGCTCTTCGAATCTAGGCTACATTCGAATCTATCACAGATTCGAATGCCAAGCCTTGTATGATTCGAATCTAGCCTTTTACATAAATAACTAAGTGTTGAAACTTATGTTATTACTTATGATTGATTTTATCTTTGTACTTTATGTTTGAACTTCTTGTAATACGTCACATCAAGTTCAAACATACAAACACTAATAAATATCAACCATACATAAACATATATAACACACACTTGCTAAAATCACAATGTAGGATCACTTAGACTGCTATCGTCACACAGGATGTACCAACAGACTCCCCCTTGACGATAGCTTCTAATAATTCACACATTTGACTTAAGAACTTTGTTTATTTATTGATTTAAACTACTACCAGCATACAAACCTTTCTCAACACATACCTTGACTACATTTTCATACTTACTAGCTTCACTGTCCATATGTGCATCACTAGAGATCTTACAGGCATGCAAAATATGAAGATCATCTTTGGAGAGGTTTACCAGGTGAAGAGGGTCATAGACTCTAAGAATAACATTTTCTTCAAAATCTTCCATGACAGCTTCCCCAGTCTCAGTGTCAGCGTACCACCAATGCAGATTCTTCAAAACATTCTGTGGCATCGGCTTGAGAGGTACCTTCCTAAGACATCTAGCTGGCTTATAGTGAATCCTCATCCAAGGTCGTCCAGTTAGAGGATCGATACGTGACGGATCCTCTACTCTTCTCCCGACCCTTGGATTCAATCGCTCGAACTTCCTTGATCTCCCCTCCTTTCTTATGATTCTTGCGATAACGTCCGCGTAGGGATCATTGCCAATGTTTATCAGATCTTTCCATGCTAGGTCTGTAATTTCAATCTTTGGCAGGGAGTTGAACGCTTTTAAAGTTCGCCTCATGTACTGAAGCCCGTCTTTCCTTTTAATTATAAATAGCTGCAGTTCTCTATCAAAGAACCAGCTTAATATGCGTTCAGACAGCTTTCCAGTACCTGGCACCCTCATTGTCTTCTTCAGCTCCAATTCCTTCTTTTCAGCCCTGAACCATAACTTTCGTTTTTCCTCGTTTGATAGCTCTCTAGCAGGTTCTTCTGTTGATGGCTAAGCATTCAACGCAGCATTCACTACATCTATGTTGACAATATTATTCCCATCTATCATGTAAGTATCCGTGATAGGATTCTGCTGTACGACTATCTCGTCGGCTTCATCATCCACATCAGCAACTACTTCGTCATCCGACTGCCAGTCTACTATCTCCTCTGGCACAAACTCACCTTCTTCCAGCTCTTCATCGTCATAGTCAAAACCTACATCCATAGGATCATCATCGAGATCCATAAGAGCGTCGATCATCTCACTGATCTCAAAATCTGTAGGCTGCTTCGATGAACTAGCTTCTCCCATTTCTCCTTCAACTTGTCTGGGCTCCCCCTGAACTTGTGTAGCCTGAGCAGCAGGAAAATCTACTGGCTCATTCTCATTATGTGCATCGGGATCATTGCCTTCGTCATCTTCATCTCTACGCTGCTCCTCATGATCCCTACAACTTGTCTCCCCCTGAGCTTTTAGATTTTTCATGAGCTGCTCAAGGAGGGACCGCATCGATCGGATCTCTGACGATTGATCTGCAATAAAGGACTTTAACTCTGTGTTCTCTTCCCTGACATTCTCCACAATCTTCTTCAACTCGGCATTATCCTTATCAAGATTTGCATTATGCGCCTGGAGTTCGCCGATCGCCTTTGTTAGGCTTAAGATTTGGACATGCTGGAAGTCAACGCGTCCCTTAAGTTGCATAAACCGTTGGTTGTCAGCGTAGGTGGTCGAAGTGGATGGAATGGATTGTATAGGAGTTGGGCGAATTGGGGATGGAATATATGGTTCACGTTGAGGTGGTGGTGGTGGTGGAGCGGTTGCTTGAGGTTCTGGAGTTTGAGTTTGAGTGATTTCTGGTTGGCTTGCGGATGCTGAAGAGGACCCTTGCATGAACCTGTGACGCTTGGCCCTTTGCCGAGTCACTAAGGGAGCAACTTCCTCATCTTCAAAATCTGAATCATCAGATTCCCTTACAACTCTCCTCCTCGATCCTTCTTCATTAACTACCAACCTAGATCCATACGTTCCGATTTGAATATTAGGTTCTGTAGCCACTGATTCAGGAGCTTCAACCTCTAGCTCCTCCATTTCTTCCGATTCGGTTTCCGATGATGACAAAGCTTTATCGGCTTGCTCTGGCATATATTAATCAACATCTCTAAACACGTCTTCCTCTCCTTCTGGTGGACTAAGTAGTTCACCTACTAATGCTGCAGCGACATCTTCGTTCGCATGAGGTCCTGCCTCCCAGATTTCATTAAGCGTTTGGTACACTTGCTCAGCTTCAGTTGGAGCATTTGATAGCCCGGCTTCTTGAACTTCTGGTTGCTGACTTGTCGAAGGCCTTGACGCCTGAGTTTGACTCGCAGCTGATCGTTGTCGACGTCTTTGAACACGCTGTGGCTGTGGCTGTTGTTGTTGTTGTGGCTGTGGTTGTCTTGCTTGAAATTCAACTACCCCTGCCCAGTTGGCAACATCCGGGGCTTGAAAGTTCCTGTCCAAGATTGCTCCGAATAATGGACGCTCAACAGGAACAGCCAACCTTCCTCTGTGCGAGGAACAGTCAGCGAAAATCCTTTTGTCCATAACAGCAACACTGTGAATGTCATTTGACGGCGGCAGATTCGGCAAGAAATGCCTGATCATCATCATAATGAACCGCGGATATAACAAAAACTGCTGATTTTCTGGTGCGGTTATTTGGTGAACAAACTCAGAGAAAAACATCTCCGAAAAGCTGTATGGTCGATTATAAACCATCGCAACTATCCCGGACTGCATCTTCGCAACCATATAATCGAATCCTGCCTTCTTTGGAGCAAAGCATACCATAAAGACATGCGCAAGAAATCTCCATTGTCCAATTAATCCACTCTTCATATATGAAACTTTTGTCACGTCTTGACTGTATCCCATTCTCAGAAAGGCCGCTTGCCTTATACTTAAAGGAAACTCTATCGGACCCGATTCTTCTTCTTGAGTGCCTAGCTGCAACACTTGTCGCAGCATATCTGCCGAGAATACCAATGGTTGTCCAGCAATTCGAGTGCGTAGCACTGTCGGTGTGACCGAGCAGTCTACCTGCAAATGATCGTAAAATTGACGAATGTAAGGCAAAACAAGCTGCACATTATAAGACAGTGCAAATCCGATCCTAGACTCTACTAGGAAATCAAGCACTTGTCTAAATCCCTGCGCCTCAGGGAGATTATGATCTGGATGAAGCACCATATTGTGCTTAGGCACAAACGCTCGAACAGCCATTTCTGCACAATAAACAAAACTATTAGATTTATTAAAAATCAATAAACTTGTTTAAATTTAAATCTGTTTTATTTTGAATTTGTTTAAGTACAAAATCTAACACAATCAAATTTCTACAAGTTTAAATTAAATCATGCAAATAAAATAACAGATTCGAATGTAACAAATTCGAATAGGTTCCATTTCGAGTTTGGTGACAGATTCGAAGTCACTGGTCTTCTCGAGTCTAATGACAGATTCGAGAAAAACCCCATGAACATATTCGAAACGCCGAATTTATTCAAAGACCAAATCTCTTGATTTTAACCTTTTTGGACTTAGAAAATTACTTTCATTAGTCCTACTAGTTACTAATCACAGATATATGCCTTTAATTTGATTGTTTATCGGCCCAAACTTGGTAATTTTGTAAAAACCCTATTTCGACCCTTAAATCTTCAAAAATCGATGATTTAGCCTAAAATTGTGTATAAAACTACATGAATCTTGTACAATCAAGTTGATTATACCTAGATGCAAGAGTAGAATCGAACACACTAGCTTCAAACTCGACAAAATGTCGTTTAGGAGAAATACGATAGACTCGAGGATAGATTCGAAATCGCCGGTATTAGATTCGAGGTAGTAGATTCGACAACAGTAAGAATTAAATGTCTTCACTGTTGACCTATTTATACTACCAACCTTCGAGTCTAAGGGTAGACTCGAATCTACTGACAGATTCGACTCCTTCCACATTCGAGTCTGTCCTAAACTCGAAACCACCAAACACTTAGAAAAATTTCGAAATAACTTCAACTTTTTCAACCTTTTTCCTACGGTATTGTGTAACCAGATAAATTATGCCAACTCTTTTACCCTAAGCACAAGATATTTCACGCCATGTTTATTTTATCCAACTTTGAATGCACCCTCAGTAATTTTTGACCTTTTACCTAAGTTAAAAATTAAACTAAACTAAAAAATAAAATAAACTAAGGTAAAATAAAATAAAATAAGATAAGATAAGTAAACCTAGAAAATTTTAAACTTGACTAAAAATTTAACTAAGTCTTACAATAAACTTATTAAAATTAACAACCTATGCTAAACTCTAAACAAAATATTTTTGATGAGTATAGTCTAAGAAAGGTTCAATCAGATAGCGATGTCTGATACTTACTTTCAGTACTTAAACTTTCACACTTAGGAATTTTTGATTCCTTTGATTGTTTGTCGTGACATACCTATTTATCCGATTGTTGGTATTTTACCTCTTTAAACACTCTACATTTCGGAATATCTCTTGGCATTTTTATTTATCAGGAAATTATCTTACGTGACTCAGACATAGACATACTTTTATGATCAAGGCACACAGACAAAGATTCTAACTTGTTGGTATTTGCAAACTTTCTTTAAAAGACAAACATCGGACACAGGTCTGTATTTTCATACAACAAAGTGTCTTAGTTTGACTTAAGGTTTATTCTTAAAGTTAGCAAGACAGCGGTGACAGGTCTGTACTGACGTACAACAAAGCGACATGTCTGCTAACCCGAATCTAAACGGAGACAACAGGTCTGTACTTACGTACAACAGAGTTGCATGTTTTCGACTCTTAGTTTTGTATGATATTTCTATTCTTTCCATTTTAAGATGTATTTGATGTTGCCATACATCCCCAGAAAGTTTGCATGCCTCATTTAGACTCAAAGTTTGTATGTCTTGTACATAAAAAATTAAGACCGATTGGTCATACATCTAAGTTAGTGACACGCTTGACTTTTTCTAGAATATTTTATTAGCCTTGAGATTCCCTATATGTATTATGCCTACCAACACATCAAACTAAAATAAAGTATAACACTTAGAATTTAGTTGCATTATGTGTGAAAGCCTAAACACTTAAAGTTTGTAACGACTGTGCTAATTTTCGTCACTTTAAACCTAAGTATCTAAGACTTAACTCATTTTCTGATATTCTCTTTTTTTTTGTAATTTTATGATTTTCTCTCTTTTTTTTGTTTTTCATAAGAAATAGCAATAAAAATAAGCTAACCTACTAACTTACTAAAAGTAGAAACTTACTAAAAATAGAAACTTACTAAAAATAGAAACTTTCCTAAATTAGCAGACTACTGTAAAGAAAGAAATTCTACGACTATAAAAGAAAATAAACTACTACTATTAAGGTCAATTTACTCTGGGTTGCGCATTCCATTCAGTTGAATTAAATACTCAAACCGTGACTTATCAAACGCTTTGGTAAATAAATCTGCATTATTATCTTCTGTTGCCACTTTTACCAGTTTGATTAAGTTCTTTTCAGCACAATCACGAATAAAATGATGCCTTATGTCTATGTGCTTTGTTTTGTTGTGTTTAACTGGATTATTAGTTATAGAAATTGTAGATTGATTGTCTATCCTAATGGGAGTTTGAGTATAAGCCAAACCGTGATCCCGCAATTGTTGTTGTATCCACAGAACCTGTGAGCAGCAACTACCAGTAGCAACATACTCAGCTTCGCACGTTGACACGGCTACCGATGTTTGTTTCTTGCATTGCCAGGATACCAATCTCCCTCCTAGGAACTGACAACCTCCAGTTGTTGATTTGCGCGTCAAGCTGCATCCTCCGTAATCAGAATCCGTGAACGCCTCCAACTCTAGATCTCCCTCCGCGTGATACCAAAGTCCCAGCTTCGGTTTCGACTTGAGGTATCGTAGAATCCGCTTCACAGCTTTCATATGCATCTCCTTCGGATTCGCTTGAAACCTAGCACAAATACAAACAGCAAACATAATATCAGGTCTTGAAGCAGTTAAATACATAAGTGACCCAATCATGGCCCGATATAGTGTCGGATCCACATCGGTATCACTTTCAGTACCAGGCCCGAGATTATGGATTCACTTGAATCGGCGTGCTGAAATGGGCAGTCAACTTAGTTCCTTCCATCCCGAAACGTTCCAATATGTCATAGACATACTTAGTCTGATGGATAAACATCCCTGTCAACTTGTAACCCTAAAAAGAAATTTAACTCCCCCATAGCACTCATCTCGAACTTTGACTTCATCACCTTCTCGAAATCTTTGCACATCTGTTCGTCTGATGATCCAAAGATGATATCATCGACGTACACTTGTACCAAGATAAAGTGATCTCCCTTTTTCTTAACAAAGAGACTACTATCTATCCTACCCCTTTCAAAACCGTTCTCTAACAGATGGTTGGATAGAGTCTCATACCACGCCCTAGGTGCCTGATGCAATCCATATAGAGCCTTATCTAATCGATATACTCTATCAGGATATTTTGGATCTGTAAATCCGGGCGGTTGTAATACGTACCTAATGGCTTCCAGCCTTGCTACTGGTGCAAAAACTTCGTTGTAATCGATTCCCTCCTCTTGGTTGAAACCCTTTACAACTAATCTAGCCTTGTTGCGCGTGACTATACCCCGATCGTCCCTTTTGCACTTAAAAACCCATTTGGTTCCTATGGCAACTTCCCCTCGAGGTAATGGAACTAACTCCCACACTTCTAGTTTCCTAAATTGCGAAAGTTCTTCCTGCATCGCTTCAACCCAGGAGTTATCCTTAAGTGCCATTTGCACATTCTTAGGCTCTACTTGCGATATGAAACATGAATATAGACATGTGTGATATGCCTCGGAGTCTTTTATCATCGACAACAACACAGTGTTGTTATTTACACTACTCCGAGTCCTCACACCCTCGTTAGGATTTCCTATGATGCTTTCTAATGGATGGTTCTTGTTAATCCTAGAGGTCTCTATTTCATCAACCCTTAGATTATCTCCTAAGTTAGATCTTATTTCACCTAATGGGGGAACAGGCTCAACTTCTACATTTTCCTCCTCATGGACGTTTTCCTCAGAGTTGGAACTTGATGCCTGAGTCTGATTCTCAGTGGTAGGTGCTTCTTGATCAGCAACTTCTGGAGATCCATCTACTGTCGAAGTAGGCTCGGATGTAGATTCGAACGTGGTCCTCGGAAAGATATGGCCATCGTCATTTAGGTGCAACGAAGCCATGTCTTTTTCGATTGTACCTGCAGTATCATCCAAAGGAATGTTAAATGACTCAAATAACTTATCATTGTCAAATATCCATTCCGGACCAGTTTGGGGTTCATGTGTATAACTTGTGACTTCAATATTATACACAATCTCCACAGTACCACTCGTTTTTAAAAACCCGTTTGTTTGGTGAGTTCGGCACGTAACCTAGGAAGTATCCTTCGTCAGCCTTTTCACCAAACTTCGGTTGATGTTTTGTTCGTAAAAGAGTGCATGGTACTCCAAACGGTTCGAATCCAGTTAAGTTAGGTGGCCGTTTATTCAAAATTTCATAGCATGTTTTGTTCAAAGATTTGACTGTAAGGACTCGGTTTAAAATGTGGCACGCGGTATTCACTGCCTCCCCCCAAAACATGGTAGGAAGCTTTGAATCCGAAAGCATAGTCCTTGCAGCTTCAATCAATGTTCTATTTTTACGTTCGGCCACCCCATTTTGTTGAGGTTCATATGGTGCACTGAATTGATGCACTATGCCCTTTGAAAGGCAATATACACCAATTACAGAGTTTTTGAATTCAGTCCCATTATCACTACGAATATATTTAACCCTTGTTCCGTAGGAATTCTCCACTTGGTCTAAGAACCCGATAAGCTTGGAAGTCGTCTCGTCCTTTGTACCTAAAAAAAAACCCAAGAAAACTGTGAGTAATCGTCAGTGATAACTAAACAAACCAACTACCTCCTATACTCCTTTTGTTGATAGGGCCGAAAAGGTCCATATGCAACAAATCGAATGTTGAGGATATTGAGTTCTGCTTCTTGGACTTGTGTGTCTTTTTATGTTGCTTGCCCTTCATGCACGGTAGACCCTTGTCCTCGAACTGAAAGCTCTTCATTGGCACACCCTGCACCAATCCATTCTTCGTTATGTAGTTCATTTTCCTTAGGTGCAGGTGAGCCATGCGTCGGTGCCACGGTACGGATTCCGTCTCCGAAGCCTTGGATAATAGATAAATTGGCCCCATCGAAGACTCCGGCTTGTTCATATCCAGCATGTACAAGTCGTTCTTCCTTGGCGCCCGCATCAATACCCATTCTTCTAGAATTTTGAATCCCGGCTTTAGCACTAATGCCTCAGTGTCAGTAAATAACACCGAGTTCTTCTTATCACAGATTTTAGATACACTAATGAGATTGTGAACCAGTTTATCAACGTGATAAACTTGGTCCAACTTGATTGTCCCATTAGTGACCACTCCGGTACCCGTGATATTTCCACCTTTGTTACCCGCGAATGATACGAATCCCCGATTTCCCCCCTTGAAGTCCGTAAGCAGACCTCGTTCCCCTGTCATGTGCCTGGAGCAGCCACTGTCGACGAACCACTTGTTGTTTGGACCTGTGGTAATCTCCTGCACATGAAAGAAAATAGGTTAGTTATCACGGGGAACCCAAGCCATGACTGACTTGGTAATACCATTCTCGTCCACATACTTGAACTCTTTCAAATACCCATCTCGCCTTTCAGGTGACTTGGGCCTTTGAACTGGGTTCTGTTGTGGTGCCGAGTGATTTAAGTTCACTCTTTGCCTTGGAGTAGGCATTTGTTGTGGAGCTCTAGAATAATTTCTATTATAAGGCATTTCGGACTGTGATCCCTGAGCTCTTACCGGTGCATACTGTCTAACTGGAGTATGAGACCTAACTGGAGTGTGTGACCTGCTAGGTGTTGTGCTCCTATAGACTTGTTGTGGTGCTGACCTAGATTGATTAATGACACGATTCGGTGAATTTGTCCTAATCACTTCCTTTGGTCCAACCTTAACCGGTGTGTTTTTCACAACTTGTTTGGGTGCGGCCTGCACAGCTTTCTCGGTACTTTGAGAACTGCTGGTGCTCCCCACACTGGTTGAGGGCTTAACAGGTGTTGGATTCACTGTCTTAGGTGTAACATCTGCTTTCCTAAGCGGACAGTGAGAAGCAACATGCCCCTTCTCGTGACATCTAAAGCAAGACATCTTATCTATGGACTTTTTGTGTGTTCCCTTAGATCTAGGTGTCTCACTAGTGTCTATTTCCTTTGGTACATCTACGGTGTCTGGCTCATCGACCTGATCAGCCCAAGCAATTTTCTATTTTCCTGCAGGTGTTTCACTGGAGGAAGACACAAATTTGACTTTCTTAACCTTGACAGTTGAGTCAGCCACCTTAGGTGTATTTTCAACTATAGTCTCTGGAGTCGGTTCAGATAGGTCCTCTAAGTCTACGGATTTATCAGTTTTCTCCTGAGGCTGAGGCACATAGTTCGCATTGAAAGGAGGAGGAATTTCATGAAATCCTAGACCTACGGGCTTATTAGACTGTCTTAGGGCATCTTAGACTTTCCGTAGATTTAGGCTCGAATTCCTAAACTTCTCCAACTTGCTATTTGCCTCTGCTACCTTAACCTTTGTTTCAGCTAGCTCTATGTCCTTATCCTTAAGACTTTTGGTCAAGGCTTCTACGTGCTCATACATTAGCTCTATCCTAACACACTGCTCACTGAGTTTGTCTTTTAGAACTACTACATCTTGAGCATCAGCCTTAAGCTTTTCTTTAAGATCTTGCTTGATATCATTTAGGCTAGCATTTTCAATTTTTAAGTTCTCATTTTGAGCAGATATGGTTTTATGTGATTCTAGGACTAGATTTAACCTATCGTTAGTGTTAGTATATGGTGTGTAAAGATGACATTACTACTGCATCATGGCTGATTTCATAAAACACTTGAGGGTCACACCGATGAGCACAACTGAGCAGATGCAATTAAACGATTGAATAAATAATATTGGATATTGTTTATGACACGAAATGATCATTGAGATTAAATTAATGGATGATTAATTATATCTCAAAGTACGGGGACTAAAAGTACAATATTAGATATTGTAGTAATTTAATTGTCATTGGATGATAATTAAATAATTATCTAGTCTTTTATTTATTATTGGATATTAAATAAAAGACACATTTATTTGAATTGATATTATCATCTAATTATTGGATAACTGGATGGATAATTATAAACAAATAAATAAGAGATAATTATAAATAATCATCTAGTCATTTATATATTATTAGATAATGTATAAAAGATTATTATTATTTAAAGGGTATATATAATTAATTATAGAGATAATTATATAAGGTTTAAATAATAAAGATAATTATTAAGATATATATTATATTAATATATTAAAGTTTTAATATATATATATATATATATATATATATATATATATATATATATATATAATATGTACATACGGCCCATATATGAGATATATATATATGAGATATATATACGGGAATGTGGTGTGTTGTGACCAAATCCAAAAAGTGGATTGGACGGCGCACACACACAAGGTGTATGTGTGTGTGCGGAGATTCTTCGTCCGTACCAAAACCATAATCGCGTTTGGTTTTCCCGTTCTTCGTGTGTTTGATTGCATACTTGGCGCCGCTCGACCGTGTCATCACCGGTGGATACCGAGAGCGTCTCATTCGTGTATTCTTGTCATAGAATACAAAGGTACGGATTTTTACCGCTTTATTATTTACTTATCTTATGTTTTACTTGATGATCCGTGTACGGAATTCGTTATTTTTAAAAGGCTTCCGCTGTGCGTTAATATGATTAATGTTTTTTTGTTTTTACGAAAAACTATACGAATTCCCAACAGTGGTATCAGAGCCAGGTCAAGTAACATAATGATAGTATTATTCGAGTATTTATGTCCAACGATCTTAAAGTTTCGATTTTTAATAATTAAAATTGTTTAAACGGTCGAAATCAATAATTAAAATGTTTAAGGTTTTGATTTGGCTTGGAGAAAATCGACCAAAGGTTTTGGAAACCTTATGGTGATTCTCGGCCAACCTTGGAGTTTTTCGGAACTCGGGATTTTGAAACCTTAGTTCGTTTTATTTAATTGATGTTTGATTGTTTAAAAGGGTTTAATTGATTAAAGTCGAAAATTAAACGTTCCGGTTCACGAAATCAAACCTAGAGATTTCGGCCGTGGGTTGAGACCCATGACCTCTCGGTTGTGATGTGGTAGCCGAGGTGATGGATTATTTGTTCCGTCGTGACGTTTAATTCACGGTTAAACTCGAACGATTAAATTAAATGCGTTAAAATCGAATTAATAAATCAAAAGTGTTTGGTTATTAATATTTAAACATTTGTGACAAAATATATGTAAATATGTTTTCGATTTTATAAAATTAAAGTGGAGACTTTATCAGTTTTTTTTTTATAAAATTCGCAAATCGGTTTAAATATTATTCGATTCGATAATTAAACGATTAATTGGAATATGGAAATCAAAATAATCAAAGTGAGTTGATTAAAGGCTTCGGTTAATTTCAGCCGTCAAAGGGTTTAACACCCTACTTGTTTTCGGTTCATATGGGTTATTGAACCCGAGTATGAGTCGGTTAACTAAGTTGGTTCGTTTCCGTTTTCCGGTGATTCGTCGTTTAAATTAAATCGGTTTTATTAAAAGTTAAGTTTTAATGTTGAAATTAAAATTAATGGTAATTTTAATTTATAAACCAGATTTAATTTATGCATTTAATATTTAGTTCCATAAAATGCAATATTAAATTAAAGAGAGTTTAATTTAAGGATTCTGTTTTCAAATTGATGAAATCGTGACTTTGAGTCTCATACTCGGTCACTGTTTAATGTTTTGAGATTTGATCTCGACATTAACGTTTTTGGTAGAAATCGTTTAAAACCATAAAGAAAAATTTTTGGTGTTATTTAAAGATGATCAAATTTTTGTAAATTGTTTATTAAGAAAATTGACATTTTAAATAAAGTTTGGTTATTTATTTTTGAAAAGTGTTTCAATTAAATAATAGTTAATAGATAATTATTTAAAGGAAGTTTAAATTATTTATCATATTATTTGAGAATAAAACTATCTTTATTAAAGGTTGTTTAATAAAAAGTTTCTTAAAATAGTAAGTTTAAGTTTCAAAGGTGTTTGAATTGTAAATTGAATATTTTAAGAAAAGTATAGTTATGAATTCAAAGATAATGCAAAGATGGAATTAAATTTGAAATTTTTTCGGGAAAAAGTTTCTAATGATGGAAAGTGTTCCTAAATTTCGAGTTTACGAACCGTGTTTAATTTAAGAACGATATTGGACATATTTACTTCAATTAATGGTGGATTAATTGGTTTTGGAATTATTTTCATGTCAAGATGAAAATGAATTCTAGATTATTTAAGAGCTTTACTGCTTTAGTTATGTTTGTGACATAGCCGAGCCTTGAGACCCCTTTTTGCTTAGATGGTTGTTTGTTTAATCTCAATATTTGCTATTTTATTATTGGTTATATTTTTGGGAAGGCCTGCGTGCCATTGGAATCCCGGGTTTTATGATGTAATCTGTAATAGGTTAGAAAATAGGCAAATGTATTTAGATTAAAATTATGTAAAATAAATCTTGGCGAAGATGTCCATCAAGAAGGAGGTCATCCATCAAGGACGCTCGGAGACATCATCGAATGCTGAGGCTAGTGGGAGCTGAAAGAGTTCATCCTTCTTGCCTTGTGTGTTGATTTTGTCCCTTAGGTTTTGACCTAATTGGTTTGTCCGTATGACTCTCGGAAACCAATTTAGTTTCGGCAAGGCTATGTCACCATGTGGTTGTATGTTTTATTTCTTTATGCTTTATTTATATCTGCGTGTTTGTGGTGACAAAGTAGATAAATAAAAGAAATCAAAACTACAATCATTTTTGATGAAAAATTAAAGTATTTAAAAGGAAGTTTAAATTGGAAACTTTAATTATTTTGTCAGATGTTAGATATGACATTTTTATGAAATTAGTTTTTCAAATAAAGGAGATTTATTTTTAAAATGTCATATGATCAAAGAGTTGAAATTCTTAAAACTGGTACATTAACTGGATTGTTTACCAGAATAGGTGGTGTCTAGGACAGTCTTGCTCGGGCTGTGGAATTTCCGAAAGGTTTAGAACCGAAAGGATCCTGCCCGCGGACTAACCTGACTGGCCACTAGTTCTTGGTAAGAGACTGGTTATAAACCCAAATTAAAAATCTGACACAGCACACCGTCCATATAGTGGCACTCACGGTGACCGGTCGTCGTAAGTAGGTTCAGCCTTCGTTGGGTGCTTACGCCGCAAACTCGGAGAGCTGTGAGGTAAGCACTGCGGATCCTAAGTGAGACTTGGGCCAGTGACTTGCAGTTGTTATATGGTGTGTGTCAGTGGTGGTTCCTCAGTAAGACTGTTGCCCAAGGTGTGGATGAGATTAAACATGATCAATTTAAGAAATTGAAAATCTCATAAGATCTAAGAGTTGCAAAAGGTTGTAATTGGTAATAAGTTGCCTGCCTGAGTAGCTTATTCATGTAGGTTCAGCCTCCGTTGGGTGCATGAATAAGTAAAATGGTTCTTAGGATTAATAAATCATTTTCTAAATTTTGGGTTATTGATTTATTAATGGTTAATCAAATACTAATTTTTGAAAAATTGTTTAAGATGGTTGAAAAAAGACAGAGGTAGAAGCGGTTTAATAATAACAATGACAATAACAGTAACAACAACAATGATAACGTCAATATCCTTTCCCATTTGAAAATCCTCCCCAAAAGCACATGTTGCTACTTTGAGGTCCATTCGGGATATGGAGAACTCAAAAGAGGCAACTTCCTGAACTGGGAGTAAAATCTGACAAATGTTCTGAGTACAGGGTGAAAGTCGTATATTCTGGAAACAACACCAGAACCTGCTCCTGCAGAGACTGCTACAGTTGAGGAGAGAAATCTCCACAAGAAGCACTCTGAGGATTCGGTCAATGTGGCCTGTCTAATGCTAGCGACCATGACATCTGAGCTGTGGACTAGCCTTATGGACGTCTCAGCTTGACAGATGTATCGCCAGCTAAAGGATATGTTCCAGACTCAGGCTCGGACTGAGAAAGATATACGACAAGGGCTCTGAGCTCCTGTAGAATGGCAGAAGGAACAACTGTTAGATCCCATGCGCTGAAGATGAAAGGTTATCTGGATCATCTTAGCGGACTTGGGTTACCCGTGACACAGGACATGACCACGAATCTAATTCTCAATTCCTTATTGAAGGAATTTTAGCAATTTGTAATTTGTTACAATATGCACGGAGAAGATGATCAGTGGGCTGCATCGGATGCTATAGACTGCTGAGGGAGTGATTGAGGAGAGAATATAGGGAAAGAGACGGAAAGGAAAGTAAGTTTCCAAGCCGGAGGTTAAAGCTAACAAGTAGCTAAAACCTAGAACCAGAGAAGTCAAATCCAAGGATGATAAATTCTTTGAGTGCTAGGAAACTGGGCACTGGGAAAGGAATTGTCCCAAGTACTTGGAAACGGTCAAGGTTGACCGCATTGAGACTTCGTGTATCTGAATCAGTCACTTCTATTGTTCTTGGATATGTGATACCCAATTGAACAAAGTTTCATGCATAATGTCTGCGATGATTAAAATGAAGTGAAAAGAGATGACAGATTCAGTGGGAGCATAGAGACATCTTAGAGAATACTCTGCTGGACACTATTTTCATGTCATCATTAGTTTATCATGGTGTAGTATACAATTGATTGATTTTCTTGCAAGTATTTTTGGGATAAATAAAGAATTTTTGGAGTTAAAAATTTGTTGCTTGAAATTCCTATTGTTTAAGATTACTAAACCATGATTATGGACTATTGATTCAAGTGGAACTTGAATAGTAACTTGTCAATGGAGATTGGACAAGCTAGTAGTCATATTCAGATAAAAAGGGTTACCATGTTGTTGTGTAAATTGTTCAAGTGTTCAAATGCAGTTTCATTGAACTTGTTAATTCTTGAAAGTTAGTTCAAGAGATTATATGAGTTGGATAGTCATCTGTGATTATATAGAAACTAATAAAATGCAGAATTAAATGTAAAGGAGTTACATGGAGGTTAATTCACTTCACTTGTCAGAAATAATTAGACTTGAGAAGTCAGAATTGTTTAGACAAGAAGTAATCGCATTTTATAAAATTACATGTGAAATGTATACAACTTGTGTGATGGTTAGTCAAGTAGTAGCTTTTGACTTGTTTAAACACTAGTCGGCAAACTTGACGGAAAACTACAACAAAATGTTGTCGATAACCAGGTTCTGGTGGTTATGGATACATATCACAAATTTTTGAACACAATGTTGTTAAAGATATCTTGTTAAGATATAGATAAACCGCATACTGTCATATTCAAGACTAAACATCTAAACGTATCACTAGTAGCAATTAATCTGAATTGCTAGAGCTCCTAAATTTTAATCCTGGTGTCTTTATGAGTGATTTACCAGTTCCTCTAAAGATAATGGATATAAATTTGTATGGAGATTCAGATTGGATCTGAATAATATTACAAGAAGTTGTAATAAAGAACTAGTGTAATTTTTCAAAGATAAACGGTAATGGAAGTTAAGTCAGTTAACTAGAGAACACTCCCACTAAGATCATGTCTGAAATTAATTTTTCGATAGATCGTGTTACCGTTACATTTGATAAAGGAACAGTAGCATTAAATTGATGGAAATCATGTTGTGTTTATTGAGATAAAGGAGATCAACATGATATCTTTAATGTCGTTCAATTTTGCATGTTTTAGAAATCCAAGAATAAATTTGAAGTTATTCTAAAACTATTCCATAGCTGCTTGTTGTCGTGGGAACCACAACGAGAATTAAAAGGCTACTGTGGTTTTTGGTTGATATTCATGGGTGATGAATATAGCAAAGGTTGGACCAAATTCACAGGTATTTGTTGCGAACAAATATTGGATTGACCCACCGATTGAGACCACTTTGTGGATCATAGTCATGAGTCGTCTCAAAAAGGTAATCCTTAGTACCTGAGATGTCTACGTACTTTAGTGCGGGTGCTGCTGTACATTTGGCCTAACCTAACGTCATCCGTAACTGGGTGATCATAACGGTTCGAGGCTGGTTGCAGTGGGAGTCGTGCTGGAGGCCTAGATAGTCAAGATGGGATTTGCACCTTCTTTTAACTAAGAAGAGATATTTCTGGGCCCCTCGACGATCGATACTGACAGAAATGCATGGCCATGCTCGGACAGAACTGATGTGTTCTACTCTGTCTGTTACAGTTCAGTATGAGATCAGGGAGTCGAGAAACATAATCGTGTTTGCTACGGTTGATCTAATCCATGCCTAGCTTTCACATTGAAATATCGCGATGCATGGGATATAACCTAAGTTTCTTTTTGGAAGGCTGTTTCAACAAGAATGCCCGAATGGGAGTCAGAGTTTTTATGACCTTGGTTGCCTAAAGTGTCTAGCCATGACCTCCTTTAGGCGCATGCTGCAGGACAGTATGTCGTCTTACACAAGTGGGAGTATGTTAGTATATGGTGTGTAAAGATGACATTACTACTGCGTCATGGCTGATTTCATAAAACACTTGAGGGTCACACCGATGAGCACAACTGAACAGATGCAATTAAACGATTGAATAAATAATATTGGATATTATATATGACACGAAATGATCATTGAGATTAAATTAATGTATGATTAGTTATATCTCAAAGTACGGGGACTAAAAGTACAATATTAGATATTGTAGTAATTTAATTGTCAATGGATGATAATTAAATAATTATCGAGTCTTTTATTTATTATTGGATATTAAATAAAAGACACATTTATTTGAATTGATATTATCATCTAATTATTGGATAACTGGATGGATTTTTTAAACAAATAAATAAGAGATAATTATAAATAATTATCTAGTCATTTATATATTATTAGATAATGTATAAAAGATTATTATTATTTAAAGGGTATATAATTATAGAGATAATTATATAAGGTTTAAATAATAAAGATAATTATTAAGATATATATTATATTATTATATTAGAGTTTGATTAAAATTAAAACTCTTAATTAATAATATATATATATATATACACACACATACGGTCAAAGATAGATAAGGAGATAAACATACAATTCCATATATATTGATATGTTGGTTTAGTGTGAATATACAGATTCTCCATATTCACACGACACACACATTCGATGTGTGTGGGTTTTGGGGATTTTTCCAGCCGTACCAAAAATAAAAAACGTATGTGTTTTGGTTTTCCCGTTTTTCGTGTGTTTGATTGCATATCTGGCGCCGCTCGATCGTGTCATCACCGGTGGATACCGAAAGCGTCTCATTCGTGTATTCTTGTCATAGAATACATAGGTACGGATTTTTATTGCTTTCATATTTACTTATCTTATGTTTTACTTGATGATCCGTATACGGAATTCGTGATTTTAAAAAGCTTCCGCTGTGCGTTAATAAGATTAATGTTTATGTTTTTACGAAAAACGATACGAATTCCCAACAATATATATATATATATATATATATATATATATATATATATATATATATATATATATATATATATATATATATATATATATATATATATATAGAGAGAGAGAGATTTGGGTTCAAATGAGTACCACTAGTTTTGCGGAGTACCGGAGGTACCTCGCTTAAAATTATTTTTTTTGAAATTTTTTTTCATAATCATGTTTAAATTAATAATATAAGACTACTTGCAAAAAATCACACATAAACACACACTATAACTATGTGAAACGTGCAAGTTCACATGAACTGCACTGTTGTGAACGTATGTTCACAGCTAAGCATGTTCACATGAATTTTTCCACGTTCACATGACTTTTAAGAGGCTACGAAGTGTGAATGCGTGTAATTCTTTTACAAATATGCTTATATTATTTGTATCTAAATGAATATGAAAAAAAATTTTAAAAAAAAAACTTTTTTTCGGAGCATGTTCACATCTTAAACCCGTGTGTTCACAGGTACTCACGGTACTCTGCATTTTTAAGGTACTCACACGAACCATATTATATATATATATATATATATATATATATATATATATATATATATATATATATATATATATATATGTTTGTGTGTGCTTGTGTGTTCGGTAATTCGGTATGGTTTGGTTTGTAATCGACTAGACTAGATATCAATCCAAAAAACATGTATCATAATTGGTATGCTCTGAAAGCAAACTAAAAACCAAATTTTAAATTTGGTTTTGTATTAAACGGGTTCGATTTTGGTATTGGTTTCTTCGGTTCCGGACCAAAAACTGCCCACCCCTAGGCTCTAGTAGTCAAATTTCATAAAACTAGAAAAAAACTTAAGAACTATTCTGGATAAAAAATAACATTAATAAACGAAAACGTAAAAACCATAAAAACAAACTTATGTTTTTTTAGTAATAAATCCTTTAAGAGGGTGTTTGGTTTTGCGTTTGAAAAAGTGCTGTAGCGTTTTGATACCTAATAATCAGATTATTGCTGTAACAAAAAGTGCTGTTGAAAGTTTAGTGTTTGGATTTGCTTATGCTGTTGGTTATCACAATTATCAAATAATCAGTTTTTAAGTGTTTGGATTTGCGTTTAAAACTTGTAAAATTACCAAAAAGGACATTTGTATATCATTATGAATTTTATTAATTTAATAAGTATTTTAGCTTATAATATAATATTTTTATTTATAATTATTTATCAATAAATATTTTAATAAGTTTTTCATTAAAAAAAATGAAATTTTAAATACAATAATTTATAAATTGAATTCTAACCCATCACATTTAACTTTGCTCCTTAATCAATGGCAATGCTTTTTTGACAGCATATGGTCAAATATTCAAGTGTTTATTATCATTACACACACCCATTTTGCTCCTTAAATATATATTCCATTTCATCTCCTTACACTAACAAACACTCACTGCCTTTTTTTTTTACTGTGCATACATACAAAAGGTAAGAACAAAATTTATTAGGGGCTGAAACATAAGAATTCAGAGATGATTCTGTGATTTATGCAGAGAAATCTTGACTAAGATTAAAACAGAAAGTGAAGTTATAAGGACTTAAAATTAGAAATTGATCAAATAAGGATTTATGGGCAGCTTTCTGTATTCAAATGGAGATTTTTAGGACTCAACCCATAACATTACTTGGCTACATAAATATTCAGCGATGATCTGTGAAATGATTCTAGGGAAGAAAGTCAAAAAGATGATACCAAGGAGACGAAGTAAAATGATACTAGGGAACGAACTGATAAAACCTGCGTGAGGAGTCGCCGCTGTTAGCCGCTGGTAGCCGAGAACTGAATATTGTGCTCCAGTGGCGGCGGCGGTCTAGAGATGGCGTGGTGGTTGTCGTTCTTAATGGGCAGAGGAGGAGAAGCAATTGCGTGAATGAAGTGGAGCCTGCTGGAGGCGTGAATGAGGAAGAAAAGCTGCTGGACACAATGGATATCAGGTTAAAATGGAGGGTAAAATTGTTTTTTCACAATTAAAAAGAATTGCTGTAGACATACAGCAACAATAAGCTGCTGTTGGAAAAGAGTGGTAAGATGGGTACTCTACCGCAAATAAGCTCTTTTTAACAATGTCTATCCAAACACTTCAAACTGCTTATTTGTGGTATTATAACGTAATAATCAAATAAGTTGCTTTAATAAGCAAAACCAAACACCCTCTGAATAAACCAAAAGACTTTAGACAAAAAATCAGTTAACATAAATAACAACACGTGGGCTCATAACTTAATCTTGCATTTGAAGTTTATTAATACTTGAAACAGCCCAAAAATTAAAATGAGGATTCTTTGGGTTTAAGTTGGGAAGGCCCACCAAACAAACAAAAAGAAAAGAAAGCAGAAGGGATCACGAAGGAAGAAAGAAAAGCAGCGAAGAAAAGAGAGGAGCAGGGTCGGCGGTCACTCAGGCTGCCTTGCCGGCCGACTATTTTCTCCGGCCAAAAAGCCGGCCACCACCAGAACACTAAAACTTCTTGTTGAAATGTTGTGTTCTGAACTAGGGATGTGTGGAATGACCGAAAAACCGAACCGAAACCAGAACCGAACCAGAACCGGAACCGATTGGAACCGATTTATAGTATTCGGTTCGGTTATCGGTTCTTATAATCTTCAATATTCGGTTCTCGGTTATTCGGTTATTGGTTCTGCGGGTATCGGTTATATCGGTTATAGAACCGATTATTTGAAAAGCTCATAATATGCAAATTAAGAAATGATTTAAAAGCCCACAATGTGAAAACCACAAAAATCATTTGTTGGAACAATATTTTTAGGATGGTGAAACTACAAAATTTATATGAAAACATCATGATCGACACTTCTCTTATTATATTTTCATGTTTTTTTGTTTATATCGTGTTATAATAGATAGAATTATATACATTTTTTAATTTTCGGTTCTAATCGGTTCCGTACCCGAAATACCCGTACCATAACCGAACCGGAACCGGAACCGCATTATAATTATTGGTTCGGTTATCGGTTCTTACAATCTTTAATATTCGGTTTCGGTTAAATCGGTTCCGGTTCGGTTCGGTCCGGTTCCGGAACCGTTTACATCCCTATTCTGAACTGCAAGTTAAGTATGGGCCTATTATTGATGGTTGGGCCGATTGGGCCTGTTTTCCTTAAGGTTTGTTTGTTTTGTTGTTTGGGCCTGTTTTGTTATTAGGCTCTTGTTTGGCTTTCTTTGTATTTAAAGAAGTTGCTTCCACTGGACGCATGGGTTAATCTGTTTTAGTCACAGTTGAGTTAAGAGGAGGATACCACCAGAAAAGTCTTGGTCCTTTTCTTTTTCTGTCCCCTTTCATCTTCCTCACGAAGATTAGGGTTTATGAAAATCGGTTAGGGTTCATGTACAAGATCTAGTAAAGGTCTTATAGTTTCTGTTGTAAGTATATTGTGTGAGTAATTCTTCACCTGTTGGTGTAGAATTACAAGAGTGATGTAGTGAGTTTTATCTGTAAGTAATAGGGTGGTCTATGACCGGTTGTTTTAGGGTATTAATAAAAGGTTTATTTTGTTAACTGAGTTCTTGATGTCTTATTCTCTTCATGGTATCAGAGCCAGGTTGTGAGAGATTAATTTTTTTTTTCTTTTTTTTTCCTCATTCCTGGCGCTGTCGATTTGGCTTCCGTAGCTGGTTTGGGCTGTTCTCGAAACCCTAGAAGTTGTTCTTGTTGGTGTTTCCGTTGTTACTTGGGGTTATTCTTAAAACCCTAATAGTTGCAATCGTTGGTACTTCCGCTGTGCTTACCTTCTCAATTGTTATTTATCTTGGTTCGGGTAATCTTCTTTGTATGTGAATCAAGATCTCACTACGAGGAGTACTCTGGATCTGGTTTACCCGGTGGAGTTGTTCATCGACTCTACGGTGGATTACGCTGATTTGAAAAAAAAAATGTGACTCGACAAGAAGATCTTAAGGAGGTGAAAATGCTTCTTGATGAAGAAATGGATCCAAATGTTGCTGCAATAGGTCCAAAATTTCATGGGCGCCATCATTTGTATTTTCGTGGTAATATTGGTTTCTAATCGATGCTCTTCTTCTACCGATTGCTGTTCTGTGGAGTACTCTGTAAGTATTCTTAACCCCTCTCGTGTTGTAGCAAGTACCTGTTCTTGGGAGTTTCCGTACAAACAGGAATCAAGTGCCCCTAAGAATCATACTTGGCCTATTGACGAGGATCTGTAATTGTCATATCTGTGTTTGTTTTTCTGTGTTAATATTCTTGGTAATCTGTTGTGGTGATGTGCGTGTGTGAGGTTATGTCCTGGCTTGACCTGGCGTTTGAACGTTCGTGGAATCCTGCCATAAAAAGGACTAGACCTCTATATGGGTTGTGTTGTTTTGGCGTATGGTTCTTGTTTTTTGGTTTATTGAAGTTGTTTAATATGGAGCATCCAGAATACATTTTTAATTAGCAATATCGGTTTTGGTGATCCACTTTCTCGTGTGTGTGTATCTTTCCAACTGTTGATTAAGCTTTCTTGTGAGTCGCTTACTTCGTATGCTTGTTGATAATAGATTACTGAGGTTATTTGACATGGCGGGTTAGCTACTAGCTACATACTTTAATCAACAGATTAGTCTGATGTGCTCCTTGTTAAGGCTTTATGTGTGATAATTGTTACATTTTTAATTGTTAATTGCTCAACCTGTCCTAAGTCTCTTGGTCTTGGTTAGCTATTCAAGTAAGACTTCTACCATGTATCAACTCATTCTAACGTGAGACTAATTTCTATTGTTTCATTATTTTATAAATGGGTTTTTGCTCTATATCAAAAGTTAAAAAAGTTCTGTAAAATTCATTTTTAGAAACAATTGTTCTTTTTAATCATTTGGGCTATGTACAGTCATGGTTGTTCTTGTTTTTTCTGGGGTTATCATCAAGATTTTCCTGTTGGTCTCAAATGCACTTCTGGACTTCTACTTGTTCTCAATTGGGTTTGTCATTTAATGTACATTTACTGGTTCTCAATTATGTTTCCATGTATTATAATTGTGAAATTTGGGTCATACTCTGTAAAGGCACGTGGTAGTTTTTTATTTAATCTATGTTAAGAACTCTATGTGTGTTTTTTTATACATCTTCAACAACGGTTATTATATCAGAATGTATCGTTTATGTCACTTTCTAGCAGCGCCTCTTGAGTCTGGGGGTAAACAAGCGCATGCTTAACTCTAATAAAGGATGCTTAATGTTGTGAATGCTTTTTATCCTTAATTTTTGACAGTGGCTCTTTCAAATGGGACAACTACTTAATTGTCTAAACTAGGAGACTTAAAATTCACGAAAAATGTCACTTGGTTGTTGTGTTGATTGTTTCACAGTATGTGGTCAATTTGTTACCTGTTATTCCTAAGATGACATAAATTTGTAAGCAAGGAAGGTTATAAGTATTAAGCTGTTGTTGATAATGTTTTTCAGATTTCTTTGGACCCTTCTTAACCAAATCTAAAGATGTGATGTTGGAAAATATAAAAGTTTTTACAATTGTCTGGAAACACAATCTAATGTAGAAGTAAATGTAGTTAGGACTTATCATTGCCTTGAAAAATAAATGTCCTTGGGATGTTGTTTATGGTTGACCTGTGTCTCTCATTTCTAAGGATCTTTGGATTCTTGTTCTGCAAAAGTGGTGTCAATTTTTTCATGTGCTCAGTTTCTGATTAAAGAAGGCTTACAAATTTTTTGCATTGAGAAAAAAAAAAGGCAAGTAATTTTTTTTTATTGTGATGTAAAATTTTATGAACCTGTTCTTCCGTTTATGGTTGTTAAAAAGTTAATGAACCTTCTTAATGGGAGGTGACTTTTCTGGCTTGAATTTTCCAGGATTCTTCCAAGAATACTTAAAAGTATTACGCTTATTCCTTAATGAATTCTTGCCATGTTTCTGGATTTGAACACTGTCACGTGAGAATTTTTTTTTGCTTTCAGTACCATGCTAAATAAAATAGACACGACTGGTTGTTCTATAATTGAAAAGATTCCCTCTTTTCAACAAGATAACCAATCATCCATAGATGCTTTCAAGAAACAATTTGTAATATGATGACATCATGTGAATCCTGTTTTGTTCTCCCTGTTCTCTCTAATTTTGAAGCCCATTCATTGGTTGTTATCTAATCTTCCATGCATGTTATTTGTCCATGTAATACTTTTGCTGTTGGTAATTCTTGTTGAATGTCTGTTTTGGTGGCTCTATTGTCAACAGTTATGTTAATATCATTTGGAAAAGGTTGTTAACTTAAGGTTGAAGTTTTTTAGAAGTGGTTTGATGGTCTTGTTTTACAAATAAAAAATAATAATAATAATAATAATAAAAAAACCAAAAGGATGGTTGATGTGTGTCTTTGGGCTGTGTTAATAAAAAATCATGTTATGTTTTTTATGGGGCTAAATAACCCCTTTTTGGAAATAAAATAAAGTTAACCGTGATCTGTTGAAAATGGCTTGTTATGGTAGAGATGTCTTTCTCTGGTTGTTAAGTATATGTATTCTCTTGTTATTGCATCTGACCTTGTTCTAACTGGGAATAAGGTTGATAAATTTGGAAAAATTTAAACTGTGCTTAAAATCCAAATTTAAAAGAAAATACTTAGGAAAGTTAAAAGCGTTCTTTAAGTTTTGGAATTATTAAATAAGAGAACATTACTTGTGTATGCTTGAAAAAGAATATTCAGAGTTAGTTGAGGACAAAAAAAAAAAAAAAAAAACCTGGTGTGTTACTGGGTTCTTTGTATCTTTCAAAAGTATTTTTGTTTCTTGAAAAGTAAGAAGTAGAAGCAGAATACATGGTTTTTGTTTCTGCTCTGTCTGGGATTAGTTTAAACAGTTTGGTTTTGAGAGATTTTAATATTTTGTTGTTTTACCTTTCAAAATTTTATGGTCAATAATGTTGCAATTCAAATTGCGGTTATCCATGTGTTGAAGTTGGTCTCTAAGTTGTTAAAAGAAAGTTTTTGAAAGTGTTGTTGAAGTGAAAATTGTTGTTTCTGCTGATAATATGGCAGAAAAGTGAAGTTGTCAAATATGTTTCAAAATTAACTTCAGGTTGGTTATTAAAATAAGTTGGTATAAATTTGATCAAGTAAATTGTGGTTATGTTTAATGGTGGAAAGTAACCCTAGTCGAGTTAATTGTTAAGAAACTGGTTGTTAGTTGTTAAGAAAGGTGTTGGTTATATTTGTTATTCTTTGGTTTGTTAAGAAAGTGTTTGTTAATTGTTAAGAAAAGTTGTTAAGAAAACTCTCAGCAGGCAGTTTTGGCCTATTAAAATTGATGCATCTGAAAATTTAATTTTGCTGATGTTTCAAATAAGGAGTTGTTGGTTCCAAGTCATATCAGGTTGTCTGACAAAACTTAAATCTGTTGAATTAATTTTCACAATCAACTTGAAGGGGGGTGTTAAAAGCTGCAAGTTAATTGTCTTATTTTGTTATATTGGTTTAGTTTATGTGATTGGACCAAATATATTCATGGTTGGGCATATGGGGTTAATAGTTGTAAGGTCTATTCTATTGCTGTCTAGATAAGAGTCTCTTTCAGGTTTGAGAAGGTTCAGTTCAATCATGTATCATGTCTCTGTCTGCAGTATTAAGGTTTGTGTGAGAAACTGACATTTGACAGATATGTTTACTCAAATCAACTTGAGGGGATGTTAAAAGCATATCTTATTTTGGACATGCATCTCTTGCTGCTCGTCTGTTGAATCAAGGCTGTCACCTTCATTAGTTAATGTCAGTCTTACAACTATATCTGTTATATGACTTCCACACTTAACTTGAAGGGGGGTGTTGAAATGTTGTGTTCTGAACTGCAAGTTAAGTATGGGCCTATTATTGATGGTTGGGCCGATTGGGCCTGTTTTCCTTAAGGTTTGTTTGTTTTGTTGTTTGGGCCTGTTTTCCTTAAGGTTTGTTTGTTTTGTTGTTTGGGCCTGTTTTGTTATTAGGCTCTTGTTTGGCTTCCTTTGTATTTAAAGAAGTTGCTTCCACTGGACGCATGGGTTAATCTGTTTTAGTCACAGTTGAGTTAAGAGGAGGATACCACCAGAAAAGTCTTGGTCCTATTCTTTTTCTGTCCCCTTTCATCTTCCTCACGAAGATTAGGGTTTATGAAAATCGGTTAGGGTTTATGTACAAGATCTAGTAAAGGTCTTATAGTTTCTGTTGTAAGTATATTGTGTGAGTAATTCTTCACCTGTTGGTGTAGAATTACAAGAGTGATGTAGTGAGTTTTATCTGTAAGTAATAGGGTGGTCTATGACCGGTTGTTTTAGGGTATTAATAAAAGGTTTATTTTGTTAACTGAGTTCTTGATGTCTTATTCTCTTCACTTCTTTTCTTATAAAATTATAAATCTCAATTACTTGATTCTAACCACTAAAACAATATTCTTTGAACTTGATTGTAACTTATTTCATGTATTATTTTGTTATTTGAAGGATTATCTGGAAGACCCACTAAAAAGCACAAATTAATGGAGTTTTCAAGTTTGTGAAAAGATGAAGATAGATTATGATGAATTTGAACGTATTTTCATATTACTAACACCATTTAAAGTTCCATTTAATGATTGTTTAATTGATATAGAAAATCTTTTCAATGGTGACATCATTTATCGAAGGTAATCATCGGTTTGATTTCAAGTTTCTTGACAGTCGGTTCGAATTGGATTCTTTGATTTATTTCGGCCAATTACATTAACTTAGTCGAATTAAATAACACATTCTATCAATTCAATCTAACAATTTAACCAAGGCTGTCCACCATCAAATGATGATTACTTTCAAAAACTTTCCAATGAACCCTATATACATGTGTGTGTCTGTATATATAGGTTCAATGGAAAACCTAGATGCATCGAAAAATCTTGGAAAACCATTATGTAACACAATGAGACCTAATTAGTGCATCAGAAGCTTCATTAAGGGTATTATTGGAATACCATATTTAATTATTTAATAAAAATAAAATAAAATAACTTGATTTTAGAAACATCAATCAAATAAATAACTTTCCATAATATCATATATACCGTAATTTCAAAATTTCAAAATTTTCATTATTACATATCTCCTTCCACATCTCTCTCTCTTTCACTCTTTCTCTTTCTTTTTGGCAAAGAAAGATAGCCACAATCATATCACCACCCCCTAGGCCACCATGTCGCCGACCTCAGGCTTTGCACCATCCATGATCGCCGTTCACCCCTATGATATTGTCTAATTTTGCATCATTGTCGAAGATGAATGATGAACATGAAAAAGAATGAAGAACACGAAGCTTTCATGATGAACATGAAGATATGAAGATTTCATGATGAACCTGCCATTGAAGATCTAATGATGAACACAAAAATAAATGATGAACACAAAGTTTTTGGTGCATCGAAAATCTAATGATAAAACTCACGGTTAACATGAATTTTTATTTATTTATATATATTAAAAATAAATATAGAACATATAAAAGATATTGAATATTTTAAATAACTAAACATTATATTTATCTTTTATTTTAATTTTTTTATAGAATTAATAGTATTTATCTTTTATATTTATTAGTCGGTATAAATATTAGAAATAAAGAATTGTATGTATCTTTTATTTTATTTTAAAAATAATAATGTGTAATTATCTTTTTAGATAAAATGTAATGATTAAATGTGATAATTTGTGTTCTCCTTTTTTTATACATGTTATATCAGCATCTCGACCCATTTTACATGTTGACTTTAACATGCATTTTACCCGTCACGTTGTCTCAATTATAACTTTTTACTATTAGATTCTATTCACATTAATCATGATATCAATTCATTTAGTTTTTTTTTTGAACAACAAAGAGAATTTGACACATGAGCTACGACAATGTCATCACTCCAAAACCCGAAACCTCGAATTTATTAAATAAGAACAAACTAGCAAGACGCTAGCAAAGATAGCAGAAACAAAGAAATTACAACAAAGAAAGAGGAAAAGAACACCATAACGACCACAACAAATTCCTATAATTGGCCCTATATTTCAGCCAAGAAAACAAATTAGCTTGAAATTCGTCCTTGATCATCGAAGCCGATTGCCTCACCCCATTGAAAATTAAATTATTCCTAGCCTTCCAGATAAACCAAATAATTCCTCCAATTGCAGCTTCCAAAAAATTTCTTATCCTTAAAGATTTGCTAAGAGCCAATATCATTCCCAACATGTCATCCAGATTGTGATCAGCAACAGAAAAATTACACCAAGAAAAAAACCATCTCCAAATCTCACTACTCATAGAACACGAATAGAACAAGTGTTCCTCTGATTCAACTTCCAAGTCACAGAACAGACAAGATACCACAGGCAGATTAACACCCTGGAGGAAAATGTCATTCAGTGACACATTTTTTGTGATACACAAAAAAAAAGTCACTATATCACGTAGTCTTTAGTCATGTTTTTCTTTTCATGGTGCATTATGTCAATTAATCATATGACGTTTCATGTTTCTTTCTAGTTCACATATTGTTTAGTTATCATTCCCTTATGGTCATTTTATGTGTTATTTCATGATTAGTATACAATCACCACCAAATGATTCACATGTCTTGGAAATTATCATTTAAAACTCAAGTTGCCTCATAATGCTTTATTTTTATCTTATGAAATTCTTTATAACTCATAAGATATGATTGTCATTATTCACAGATGAGTTATGGTAACGTAATAATTACAGTTCATTACTTCTAAGACTCATCTCGATCATTTGTCACTACATTAGATCGCAGTTCCAATTAGTCAATACTTGTTATATTAGATTATACAATACCACCATTTGCATTACTATATTTGTGATATAATAGGTATTTGAATAGGATTTAGTAGATAGATTAACCAATACAAGAAAAATGTCATTCAGTGACACATTTTTAGTGACACACAAGAAAAGGTCACTATATAATACTTTAATTGTCACTTTAGAAAAAGAGTAGGTATAGATAAAAATTTACCCGCACTTTTTTTTAAATAGTGACACCAAGATTCTGTCACAAAAATACTTGAGGCTTATACTCACACACATTTGTAGTCGCTATATATTTATATTCACTTCAATTTTACCCACACTTTTGATGTGTAGGTAAAAATATTTGACACCTATAGACTATAGTGACACTTTTTTGACTTTTAGTGACACTTTTCGTGTGTCATCATATGACATTTTGTTTGTAGTGAACCTAAAATATTTATAATAAATACTTATTTTTGTGAATTGTCTGTAATTTTTTCAACCTATGATATAATGGTTAATTATGAAGAATAATAATAACCTTTTTGTTTTTCTATTTATAACCACACCTAATTTTTTCATGTTTGCTCTTGTTATTTAAGATTTTCAACTACAACATTAAAGTGTAACTTTGTATTATTTGTTACAACTAACAATAATATTTTTTTTTTATCTATGTGATTTGCGTTGTTACATTTATCAATCATAAAATTATATTTTTTTTATGTACGTCTACCTGATTTTAATTAAAGTTTTTATAACTTGAATTTATATAATATCTGCAATACTACTTTTGAAACTCACACAATTTAGCTTAAATTTTTAGTTTATGTGTTTTTGTTATTCTAAATATAGATTTATAGTTAGTTTAAAGTAATGATAATCTCAAGGATTTGATGGTTATAAAATTGGTTAAAAGTAAATTTTAATAATAAAGAATTAGAAAATAAATATTGAAAAGTAATGAGACTTTGATGTAATTATATAGCAAGAAAAATTGTAAAGCATAAAGATAAGATTTTTAATGAAAATATCATGAAAAATTAAAATGAATAGTCACTTTGTTTCATAATTTATATAAAAATAAATAAAGATCAATAAGCTAATTAGAAGAGCGGTGTTGGAAAGACACAAAGAGGGTTGGCCTTCTGTAATGTGATTCCAAACTTTTCTCCCATATCCAACCCCATATGATGTTGAATTCCAGCTTCAAGCTTCCAATCAAAATTATTAACTAATGATCCCAACATCATAGGAAGCATACGAAGTGCGAGTGGCAAACCAGGACATATATCCTACGCCCAGCTCCAAAAGGGATCAACTCAAAATCCTTACCTCGGACATCAAGTGTCGAGGTTAAAAACCTTTCTGGTTTGAACTCCAATGGGTCCTCCCAGATGCTAGTATCTCGTCCGATAGCCCATGTGTTGACAAGCACTTGTGTATCTTGTGGGATTGTATAACCATTGAGGTTGACATGGGTCTTTAGTTTTCTGGGAATTAAAAAGGAGGCCGGGGGATGAATCCTTAAGGTTTCTTTTATAATTCACCATAAGTAGGGTAGTCTCAAGACATCATTCTCTTCTACGATTTTGCATTTACCAATAACTTCTTGGAGCTCCTTTTTGGCTTTGGCCATGATGGATGAGTTGTGTACCACTTCCGTCATCGCCCACTCTAGTGCGTTCGAGGTCTTATCAGTTCCCGCAACAAACAAATCCTATATTATCATATGGAATAACATGTTTACATGAATTAAAATAAGCTAGCTAGAGAAAGAAATTTTCAACATATTCATTCACCAATTAAAATTTCTTTAGGAAAAAAAAACTAGATATTAATGCTTCTAGACAAGTTCTAGGAGTTAAATATATTTTCATTTCCAACATCGGTTAACACTTTAAAAATATGGTGGTGCCACTACTAAACGCTTCAGCAGCGACACTAGGGACCTTAGCTAATGACTTTTGTCGCTGATAATGTCCTGATTTTTTGTAGTGCTACTATTTTGCAGTGTAATAGAGGTATCTCAATTAAAATCATTTTTTTGATTTTTTTGTCAAAATCGTGTTTAAATTAGTAATAGAAGACTATTTGCGAAAAATCACACATAAACACAGTAAACTATGCGAAACATGTATATTCACATAAACTGTACTATTGTGAACGTATATTCACATAATTTTTTTCACGTTCACGTGACTTTTGAGATGATAGAAATGTAAATGTGTGTAATTTGTTACAAATATACTTATATTATTTGTATCAAAGTGAATATAAAAAAATAAAAATAAAATTTTTTTTTCTTCAAAGTATGTTCACATCCGAAACTCGTATATTCATAGGTACGCACGATACTATTTATTTTTTAAATACTCACACGAACCATATTATATATATATATATATATATATGTGTGTGTGTGTGTGTGTGTGTGTGTGCGCGCGCGCGCGCGCGCACACCGTGAGCTTCAATCGAGAAACAATGTTTATTGGAATTTCTTTGGAGAACCACAATGCATTGCAAAAAAATTACATGGTGCATAAAATGAGGAGATTTTACATCACAGAGACGATTATGTATCACATTGTAGGATTGTGTATCACGTGAGAAAATTATGCATCACACGGGGTACTTCGATGCACGCAAAGAGGATTGTGCATAACGATCCCCGCATGATGCACAATCTT
This sequence comes from Centrapalus pauciflorus, assembly GCA_020465985.1. Taxonomy (NCBI): domain Eukaryota; kingdom Viridiplantae; phylum Streptophyta; class Magnoliopsida; order Asterales; family Asteraceae; genus Centrapalus; species Centrapalus pauciflorus. The sequence goes on from JAANYP010005294.1 coordinate 33,481, forward strand.
TTTTGTATGATGTACAATAGCTCCCTTGTGTGCATGATGCTTTCATTTGCAAAGCATTGTGGTTCTTTAAGTTTTTTGAGAAGTATGAGAAACATCATTTTTTGAATATATAAACAATGAATCATAAATTCCGGATTAAATTAATCAACAATTCCTTACTTTTTTACATTGATTCATTAGTTTTGGAATTTATAAATAATGAATCACAAATTCAAAAACAAGTGAATCAATATACAAAATTAAATCACATTTCCCAAGATATATTTAGCTTCTCATAATAACCTAAACATATATATAAGGTTAATTATTAAAAGTAATGACAACTTTTGATTCTATATTATTTATATCAACATTATTTATATTTTTTTATCACTAATAACATCAACTTTTATATTTTTTCATATTTTTTTTCATATGAATCCGAAATCATATATAGCCCTCGGACTTACCAATCCTAACTTTTCTATCTTCTGTCAATGCTCTTCCAGGTTCGTAACAAAATTCGTAAGACGGACCGTAGCACAACCTGTTAACATGAACCGTTAACTGAACCATAACTCGAACCAATAACACACACTTGCACTCAAACCATAACTTGAACCTTGCACTCTGATAACCGATCGATAACCCGTTCTCACTAATGTAGGATAGCCTCCACAACTCAACAAACTCTATGTTGGGAAGGTTTGAATCATGTTTATTAGTATTCTACACGATGTTATGTCTTAGCATGCAACTAGGGAATCTTTCTGGTGTTAATGTAGATCGTAATTTGGATCTTGGCTCTTGCAAATAAATTGTTTTTGTCTATGGTTTTTGTTGAATTTTCGGTCATCAATAATGATTCTTGCAAACTTACATATATACTTCAAATTTGTAGTTTGGAGCTAATACAGTAGGTAACGATAAATTTTTAGACGATAGAATAATTTCTCCTAAACATGACACTACAAGGAAAAGAAGAAAATGCGACGGAGACCTTTTGCGGCGACATATGTCGTCGCAAATTCCCCACTAAAAGACAAAAAAAAAAAATGTGTTTTTTGACTAAAACTGGTCAAAACTCGGGGAAGGCCTTTTGCGGCGACACTGTCGTCGCAAAAAGGCTGAACAGATTAAATTTTTATTTTTATTTTTGCACGAAAATAGGGTTTTGCGCGGTGAAAAGGCCGCGTTTTTTTTCGGGGAATCTGCGACGACATCTTAAAAAAGATTATGCAAATTTATTATTTTATTTTTACAATATTTTAAATATTTTTATAATATAATATAATTGTATAAGACCTTTAAGTTGGGTCGATTATCGAATATGATATTAAAGGGTATACATGACAAAGATCAGATATATGATTATTTCGCTATAAAATGCCACAAAATTCAAAATTTATAAAATTCAGCTAACCAATCGAGTGATAAATGTATATATATCTCACATGCATATGCATACAGTGTGTCCCGATGTGTAGGAATGGATTATTATACAAGCAATAATTTCAAGAAAAACATAGAAGTACAGTGGCCGTATTTCTATGATTATTGGCGAGAAAAATGAATGAAAATAAAAGCGGTGGTAGACAAGACCTTTTTACCTAAATGCAATGATCTCTTGGGAAGTAAAGAGGACAAGTTTGAAAGGCTTGTTGCATTTCCACTTTCACTCGATTCGATTCGGAAGAGACTTTGCCAAATTAAAGCACTTAGTACATGTTGTTTGTAGGTTTTGATGTGTAATTGCTCTTGTTGGTGGTGAAACAACTTTTTATGTGTAAATTTACTAAAAAAATTGCATTTTTAAATTCTAAGGGCTTTGAAATAAAAATGATTTCCTTTTCTTTAAACAAAACCAACGTCATTAAATTAACTAAATTACTTAAAGATTAATTAATTATCTACGTACGTACCAAAAACAAGCTTTTGATGTGTGTCCGATCGATCTCTTCTGGGTTCTCTCGACTCATTTTCAAACACGCGTCTACTACGTCTTCTTGCCTCAATCCTGTCATCCCCGGAGCACACATTCTTTCATTAATCAACTCGTCGAAAATCTCAAAAACCTTTTCAAAATGACGAGTCATTCTCCTCCTGGATCCTTGGGAATCAATCCTTCGTAACACTGCAAGAAAGTCCACCAGATTTGGCTTCCCTGCTTCTGTCATTATGTTCTCAACCAGCTCCTTAAACTCTTTACCTGAATCTACGTATGGGTTTGTCAAATCCTTGGAGAAGATGGTGTTTGATAGGAGATTTAGGGTGGTTCTGAAAGCAGCTCGACCAATGTCCACCGAATCCTTGGACTGGCTGGCTCTACGGCAGTATGCTACAAGCTCATGCACTTTCTGGCTACGTAACTGCTGATTGGCATCAAGAGAGTTGTTGGAGAAGATATTGGAGTTGAGGATCCTTCGGAGTGTCCGCCATTGGTTGTTGACAGGAAGCCAAACGACGGAGAATTGGGAGTGGTTATGTGCGGTGAGGGCGTCAGGGATATGGCGGGAGGAGAATGCAAGGTCTTGCTTTTGGAGAACTTCTTTGGCGGCAGCGGCAGATGAGATAACTAAGGTGTTGGTACAACCAAGTTTTAAGAACATGATCGGGCCATGGATTTTTGATAGGTTGGCTAGAGACCGGTGTGGTTGGTTGCCGAGCAAGAGAAGGTTTCCGATGATCGGCCACGGGAGTGGACCTGGAGGAAGGTTCTTGGGTTTGCCAACCCCAAAAACGGAGAAAAATAATTCGGATTAATGCATAGAATAAGAAAAGACCAAAAACAATGGTCACAATTTCCATTGGTACGTTGTGGCTCGTTGCTAGCTATAGGTAACACTACTAGAAAATGTGTAATAGAGCCAGGTTAAATATACAATATAGCCCGGTTATTTAACCTGGTTTGAATGGGGGGTGACTTTATTATAAACTCAAATAAAGCCCGGTTATTTAACCGGGTCTGATTAGTAATAAAGCCAGGTTTGATATTAGATAACCGGGTCTGATTTGTAATAAAGTTTTGGAAAATACTTACATATGGCCCGGTTTCTTACTAAATAACCTGGTCCAAAACGCATATTTTTTTAAAATAAAAATCTAGGGGCTGCCCAGGCCTGTTTAGTAGTTAATGTAAAGAATGGTTGATTTAGTCAAAATCTTAAAAATAAAAACTCATATCACAATAATGTGATGAATCATTTTTACTACTCTGTTTATTTCTCAAACACAAAAAAACACATGTTGGAATTAGAAACTAAAGTGCATGAAAGGATGTTGGGTCTGAGACTCACTACTCGGATGATGTTTCAGACAAACCAAATCAGGAACCCCCTTAGACTTAAATTAAGTGTTGCTGCTGTAAAGATTGTATGGCGAATAGAAAGGAGATATGTGTGTGTACCTATATTTAATAGCATTTGTACATACATAGCAGCTGTACATACATACAGAATAATGTATACCTCCAAGAATGAGCTTCAACTTTCCAGCTTTAATGGCTCTAAGAGCTGACGATCCAAGAGTGACTGCATATTTTCCTCCATACGACTCTGCTATTATATAAAGATCTGCCTTTCTGTTGCCATGTAGAGTTTCTATGGTTCAAGAAAGAGTCTAATGGCCCTACCTCTTCAAAGTTTCCAATTCCAACACCTGAAGCACCCTGCATTTCAACCATCACGATTCACAAACACAATTCCACCTATTATTGAAATGGAAACATATATGAAATGAAGCACTTACTGGACCACCTTGTAACCAAAGAATAATGGGTCATGGTTTGTTTGGATCATGAGTTTTATAAGGACTTTTATAGTACCACCTATACATGTGAGCTTCTGTTTTCATAGACAGAATTCATAATTCTAGTTCAAGAAACTAAACACAAAAAAGAAAAAAAAATCACTTACATGTTTCTTCAAACTGAGCAGATACCATGAGGATAATAAAGCTAGGGAAAAAACAAAATATACATCTCCAGGTTCGATCGTGTATGATGAAACCATTGTGACTTTGGTATAACCATCGAAATGGTTATGTGCAGACCACTATTTCTAGCCCTAATTTATGCCATAGACAAATCTATGAAACTCGAAATATCAAAACATGAAACTTGAAATCAGAGAACAAGAAACTTGAAATCACAAAACGTAAATGCACCTTGAGTGAGGGCAGCCTTCGAGATAGCAACAGATAGAGAGGGCACCCGAGTGATAGCCACCGAGAGAGTGTGCAGCTGAGAGAGTGTGCAGCTGAGAGAGAGGGAGAGATAGCAACCGTTGAGAGAGTGCAGTCGAGAGAAAGAGCAATCGAGAGAGTTCCTTTTGCAGCTAGGAAAGAGAGCACCGATGAGTCTAAGGAGAATGTACGTAACAGGGGCACTCACTTCTTTAGGGCAACTTAAAAATCAAAAGGGGGAAAAGGACAGTGAAACCAATGAGCGGGAAACAAAATAAACCTAAAACCCGGTTGTAAGTGAAAAACAGGGTTATATTGTATTTAAAAGGGGGTTGCTGAATTCTTGATAAATATAACCCGGTTGCAAACTATAAAACCGGGCTCTAAAAAATTGAAAAAACACGGGTTCAAATAGAGCCCGGTTTTTTAACGTTTTTTTTATAAAACCTAGCTATATCTATGGGGCTCCTTTATGTGTTTTGTAGTAGTGTAACAAATTTTTGTCACATTTCTTTAAACTTATACAAGACATTAAGGGTATGTTTGGTACTAACATCAAGGGTATATTTACCAAACAAGAGAATTGATTTTTATTTATAATTCTCTACTTAATTCTCTGAATAACCAAACATAATAATTAATTCTCATTTTTTATACCAATTTCATTTCTTTACAATTTCATTATCTGTTCCATTTCTGTATAATTTCATTCTCTATACCAAACACACCCTTATATTTTTATAAATGATTTAGTTAGATGGTTCTTTCCTGAGAAAGTGATATAAAGAATTTCAGTTCTCATTTGTATAGCTAGCTTTGCTGGATTCTGTCATATCTCCTGGTCATCTTTTCATTTCTTTGTATTAAAATTTATAAGTAGGGTGGCAATTTGTGGCGTTGGGTTGCCGACTTGGTGCCTGTTGTGATCAGTTTTGTTCTTTTTTTCGTGTCGCTTTTCATATCGACCCATTTCAGTATGGATGGTTATTTAATCAATTTCCGGTTTACTCGAAACGGACAACGAATCAGTTTTTTTTTTTTTTTAACCAAAAGCTTTTCAAAACTAATAACATAAAATTCAAAAACTACTATTTCTTTCTTCAAAAATTAAAAAAAATATATAATATTTCAAAATAAATAAATGTTATTAAATAATAATAAATTTATTGACCGTATACAAGAGACATACGATGGTGCACATTATTTTGAAATAAGAGGTGATTTGTACACAACTTATTTTATCCACTAACAATAATTTTTACTTAAATGAACAATTATATAATTCATATCATTTTTATCAAATTTACATATTACTCCTTCCATTAACTTTGTTTTACATAATGACAAATTTTTTTAAAAATAAAAGATTTAATAATATTTTTTTGTTTACGAATTCCAATTCCATAACATTTTAAAAAATAGATTTTTTTTTAAATTCCAAGAGCAGATTTTAAAGTTCTTTTACAAATTCCAATTCACAGTATTACACGATAGCAAATTTTGTAAATTTATTTTTAAAACAACACATATTAATCTACAACTCATGACAGTCTTATTTAAAAAAAATTTATTGTTGGGAATTCGTATAGTTTTTCGTAAAAACATAAACATTAATCTTATTAACGCACAGCGGAAGCTTTTAAAAAATTACGAATTCCGTACACGGATCATCAAGTAAAACATAAGATAAGTAAATATGAAAGCATTAAAATCCGTACCTTTGTATTCTATGACAAGAACATACGAATGAGACGCTCTCGGTATCCACCGGTGATGACACGATCGAGCGGCGCCAGGTATGCAATCAAACACACGAAGAACGGGAAAAACACACACGTAATTGTGTGTGTTTGGTACGGTTTGAAACACCACACACACACCTTGAAGTGTGTGTGTGCGGCGGCTCCACCTCGACAAAAGCCACACCAAAAAACCCTTTCACTACAAAAAAAATTGTCTTTAGCGACACACTTAGTGACATTTTTAGCGACGTTTTTTATGTCAGTAACATCTTTAGTGACGTCAAAGGAGGTGTCGCTATAAATGCGTCGCAGATTTTTGTGACATCAAAAGGCACGTCGCTAAAATTTTTGACACATTTAGCGACTTCAGGTAAAAGTGTCGCTATCTAGAGTTATGTCACTAGTTGTGTCATTGTTTGTGTCGCTGTTCTTGAATTATGTTACTAGTTGTGTTGTAAGCTGTGTCATTGCTATCGAACGTTGTCACAGTTCTCGAATAATGTTGCTAGTGGCGTCGCTATCTATGTCGCTATTATTGAATTTAGTCGCTAGTTGCATCACTATTTATGTTGCTATTTTATATGATGTCGCTAGTTGAGTTGTTGGATGTCATTATGTGTGTCGCTATTATTAAATGATGTTGCTAATTGTGTTACTGTTTAAATCGCTTTTCATGATTAATGTTGCAAAATGTGTCGCTATTCTTGAATGATGTCACTACTCATGTTACTATATATGTCGCTATACTTGGTTTATGTCACTATTTGTGTCCCTAATTGAGTCACTGTTTTTAAATGACGTCGCAATTATTATTATTATTATTATTATTATTATTATTATTATTATTATTTTAATATAGTTGCTATTTTCTATCAAATTATCATAACTATATCTCTAACATTGATATTTTATCAAAAACTAAAACTGAGGTAAATCTATTGTTTATTTATTCCATCAAACTATATTGTTAACAATTATGTTTTCATTAAAAACTGGTTATTTATACTCAAAACAACAAAACTATTTTACATTAACTAAACTATCTATGCTCTTCTTGGTCGATACTGCTAGAAGTTGGCCCTTTGCATCTTTTCAGTCACCGTGTTTTTTTCCTCCAACTTATCAATCCTTTGTGCTTTTATTCCAACTGTGTAGCTTTGATAATTTCTTGTTCTTGTTGTCGTCGCACCATTTCTCGTATACTATCCCATTCCAAAATAACATCAATAAGACTTCATGAGATAAGCCACAAAGGAAACAAGCTACCAATGGTAAATCAAAACGCAAAATTGAATATAATATTCCAAAAACTAGAATATATTAGCCAACTGGTTTGCCATCATTAATGACAGGGAATCTGAGAAAAATTTATATATAATGCTGACCTATAAACCACAGTTTTCCCTCTCAAAAGAAGTTCAATTACAGACATATATACATAGAATCACAAGAGGAACCTTGCAAGTGTATTTAAAAACTAATTTAAAACCTAATCCACAAACAAATAATACTCTTGCCTGAAAATTAAGGTGAATCTGCAGAGTCGAAGCAGGACGGACTACAGAGGTGTTAAGCAGGCTGGAGCACAGACACACATAATTACAAAACCACAAGAGGAACCAGAAATCCTTAATAATAAAATCAGATATTAACTATGTATCTAATTGACTACATCTAAGTTACATAGGAGAGGATGTGAAACATGTTAGGATGTGACTGCAAAGTGCGACATGTATGTGTGTCCCTAGTCTTCCTATCTTTTTAACTTTTTTCACACTTGACTGGTAAAAACCATAGAATGTATTTTCAATTACATATTATAGATGGGTTTTTCTTTGTTGGTCAAAACATCACAAGAAAAAGAACTCAACTAGTGGAATTAATCAAGAAGCTACAGATTATTAATTGATGCATTCAACCGTTACAACTTTTCATTTATACTTCATTATCTCCCTGTTTTTTTGTAGAACGGAGGTGCATATACTGTCTCGTAAAATCTCATAGAAATCAAAGACGTGTTTCATAGGGAACAATGCTTATTAGTTCAAGGAGTCAACGGTTAGATGTTAGCACACAAAGAATATGTAACCTAAATCTATTGGATATTAGCATCAATCAAATTAGATTATAGAAATACCTTGTTGAGAAGATTGCTCATTTCCTTGTCTCTGTTCACTAGACCCATGAACTTCAATGTGATGTTGGACTTCATTGGGTGGTTACACTATTGTAACCGTGGGTCTACTACTCGATTCTAAAAAGTGTAATCCATCACCTAATAAGAAAGTAAAGTATACAAATAAGCAAAAAGAACCAATGACCATATTATCTCTCCGTGAAACAATATCGTCTTTCTAACGCCCCAATGTTCAAGAGAAGTACCTCTTAAATTGAAGACGATGACATTTCTTCGGCTATGTTGTTGCTAGCTTACCTAACTTTGACAATCAAAAGCAACACTATATGCACCAAAAATAAACACCCTAAGCTATAGAATCAAATAATAAAGAAAAAAAAATGCATAAACTAAATCTATTTAGTTCAACAAATGTACAAATTATAGTGTCAAATTCATCAACAAATTTTTGCTTAACTACAATGATAAGACACAGAAACCAAATTCTCAATTAAACAAGTAAAATGCATAAGTATGGAGCTAAAGAACTATTTTATTTGGACAAAATGCACAAACTACTGAATCAAAATTCACTAAACTCCTACACGATCACCCCATAATCTGCATGATTGAATCCACTAAACTCCTAAAGAATAGGACAACTTTGACAAAGACTTAAGCAGAAAACATTAAAAATTAAACTGCCAAAGTTTGCTAACACTCAATTCAAGCCATACACAACACTAATCAACACGAATTGGCCACTAAATTCTTGTTGCGTTGACAATTGATAAAAACTGTCCAGAAGCAAAGGAAACAGTCTAAACAGTAGACGTCGGAGCCAAATTCTTTTTTCATTCCTCATCGTTCTGCGTTCTTGTTACCAGAGTACGACGAACAATCGAGGAAGTTTCGGTACTCGATTTTCGGTCCTTTTTCGTCAATTAAAGCTGAGATTGAACATGCATGTATATATAAAACATTTTATTTAGAAATGCCTAAAATGATGATGAAGATATTCAACAAAACTCACATTTTAAGGCTACGGTTTTATCGCCAAAGTTCAAACAGACTAAAAAGTAGACATCGGTTAACACAAAAAGGTATGAGGAAACAACGATTTTAAGAGAATAAAAACGACTGATTCTATGTACTTACTTCAGAGAAATGAGAAAAGGGAAGAGTTTTACCTAAATGGAAGCCTGAACCCGATTTACTTGAAGAGATTGATTAGCAGAGTAAAAGGCAGAAATTGCAACTTCTAGGGTTTGTTTAACGGAGCAATGCAGCGGGAGTAGGTGTAGTAGCGGAGGTGGAAGACGTCGTCGAAAGTGGAGTAGATTAAGGCGAAGCTGATGCCGATGTCGGCTGCTATGCGAAGTGAAGAACCGTCGGCGACGGAGCGAAGTGCGTGCGACGGAGACGCCGCAGCGGAAGCGATGGAGGAGTGCGTGCGAAGTGAGAGGCAAGAGAGGTGAATGTGAATGTTGATGACTAAATATGTTAGGGCGGTGGTGGAGACGGTGTAGCAGCGGCAGTGACGGAGGACTTGGAGACGAGGGTTCGATCGGGGAGGAGAGACGGGCGTTGAGATTAGTTTTTTGTTTGTAAAAAACACCAGTTTACTTTTAGTTTTTATAAAAAACACTGTTTATTAACCGTGTAAATTTAATATAATTTTTTTCTTAAAAATTAAATTAAACTTTTAATATTAATGATATATACTTATTATATATAATTAATTTATGTACAAATCATTTAAACAAAAAATTTGATCATCAACAATTTTTAAGTTTATTATTAGTATTAGTATTATTATTATAATAATTAATCAAAAAAATCTTTTAAATTTATATACATCATTTGTTGTGCTTTTGTAGTATAAAACTTAAAATTAAATCTTCATTCTTAATTTACCAAAATACTATATTAATTATTATTTAATTCAGCGACATACTTAGTGACTTATATATAGATGTTGCAAATTTAGCGACATACATAATGTCTTATATATGAATGTCGCAATTCAACGACACATATAATGTCTTGTATATAAATGTCACTAAATTAAAAACACACTTAGTGACCTATACGCATATGTCGCAAATTTGGCGACACACATGGTGTCTTATATATAAATGTCACAAAATTCGTGACGTATATAGATACTTTTGTGTGTGTGTTACAAAATTAGCGACGCGTATCGTGACCTGTACATGAATGTCGCTAAAAATAATGACGCGCATAATGACATTGGTGACTTGTTCGTTACAAAAACTATCACAACATATGTAACTAATTTGTGACATACAAATACATGTCGCTAAAATTGTCGCAGAATAACATTTTTCTTGTAGTGTTTGTTATGTATGTATTTCAATCACTTTTTGGTAAATGGGCCGTGTACACACACACACACACACACACATATATATATATATATATATATATATATATATATATATATATATATATATATATAGAGGGAGGTTCAATGGAAAACCATCATGCACCTGAAAACTTGTGAAAACCGCACTGCACCACCACAAATGCATCAGATTTCCCGCGTGATGCATCAAAATCCCGCGTGATGCATCAAATTTCCCGCGTGATGCATAAAAATCCCATGTGATGCATCACTTTATTTACGATCATGCCACCGCTTTTTTCATGAAATGCACCAAATCGGACGGTATACGTAGGTTTCCATAGTTTTCACGTGCATAGTGGTTTTCCATTGAACTCACCCCTATATATATATATATATATATATATATATATATAGAATATGGTTCGTGTGAGTACCTAAAAAATGCAGAGTACCGTGAGTACCTGTGAACACACGGGTTTTAGATGTGAACATGCTCCAAAAAAAAGTTTTTTTTTTAGTTTTTTTTTCATATTAATTTAGATACAAATAATATAAGCCTATTCGTAAAAGAATTACACACATTCACACTTTCTAGCCTCTTAAAAGTCATGTGAACGTGAAAAAATTCATGTGAACATGCTTAGCTGTGAACATACATTCACAACAGTGCAGTTCATGTGAACTTGCACGTTTCACATAGTTATAGTGTGTGTTTAGGTGTGATTTTTTGCAAGTAGTCTTATATTATTAATTTAAACATGATTATGAAAAAAAATTTTAAAAAAAATGGTTTTAAGCGAGGTACCTCCGGTACTCCGCAAAACTAGTGGTACTCATTTGAACCCAATTTTATATATATATATATATATATATATATATATATATATATATATATATATATATATATATATTATTAATATTAAGAGTTTTGGTTTTAATCAAACTCTAATATAATAATATAATATATATCTTAATAATTATCTTTATTATTTAAACCTTATATAATTATCTCTATAATTATATACCCTTTAAATAATGATAATCTTTTATACATTATCTAATAATATATAAATGACTAGATAATTATTTATAATTATCTCTTATTTATTTGTTTATAATTATCCATCCAGTTATCCAATAATTAGATGATAATATCAATTCAAATAAATGTGTCTTTTATTTAATATCCAATAATAAATAAAAGACTAGATAATTATTTAATTATCATCCAATGACAATTAAATTACTACAATATCTGATATTGTACTTTTAGTCCCCGTACTTTGAGATATAAATCATTTCGTGTCATAAACAATATCGAATATTATTTATTCAATAGTTTAATTGCATCTGCTCAGTTGTGCTCATCGGTGTGACCCTCAAGTGTTTTATGAAATCAGCCATGATGCAGTAGTAATGTCATCTTTACACACCATATACTAACATACTCCCACTTGTGTAAGACGACATACTGTCCTGCAGCATGCGCCTAAAGGAGGTCATGGCTAGACACTTTAGGCAACCAAGGTCATAAAAACTCTGACTCCCATTCGGGCATTCTTGTTGAAACAGCTTTCCAAAAAGAAACTTAGGTTATATCCCATGCATCGCGATATTTCAATGTGAAAGCTAGGCATGGATTAGATCAACCGTAGCAAACACTATTATGTTTCTCGACTCCCTGATCTCATACTGAACTGTAACAGACAGAGTAGAACACATCAGTTCTGTCCGAGCATGGCCATGCATTTCTGTCAGTATCGATCGCCGAGGGGCCCAGAAATATCTCTTCTTAGTTAAAAGAAGGTGCAAATCCCATCTTGACTATCTAGGCCTCCAGCACGACTCCCACTGCAACCAGCCTCGAACCGTTATGATCACCCAGTTACGGATGACGTTAGGTTAGGCCAAATGTACAGCAGCACCCGCACTAAAGTACGTAGACAGCTCAGGTACTAAGGATTACCTTTTTTAGACGACTCATGACTATGATCCACAAAGTGGTCTCAATCGGTGGGTCAATCCAATATTTGTTCGCAACAAATACCTGTGAATTTGGTCCAACCTTTGCTATATTTATCACCCATGAATATCAACCAAAAACCACAGTAGCCTTTTTATTCTCGTTGTGGTTCCCACGACAACAAGCAGCTATGGAATAATTTTAGAATAACTTCAATTTTATTCTTGGATTTCTAAAACATGCAAAATTGAACGACATTAAAGATATCATGTTGATCTCCTTTATCTCAATAAACACAACATGACTTCGATCAATTTAATGCTACTGTTCCTTTATCAAATGTAACGGTAACACGATTTATCGAAAAATTAATTTCAGACATGATCTTAGTGGGAGTGTTCTCTAGATAACTGACTTAACTTCCATTACCGTTTATCTTTAAAAAATTACACTAGTTCTTTTATTACAACTTCTTGTAATATTATTCAGACTCATTCGGAATCTCCTTACAAATTTATATCCATTATCTTTAGAGGAACTGGTAAATCACTCATAAAGACACCAGGATTAAAATTTAGGAGCTCTAGCAATTCAGATTAATTGCTACTAGTGATACGTTTAGATGTTTAGTCTTGAATATGACAGTATGCGGTTTATCTATATCTTAACAAGATATCTTTAATAACATTGTGTTCAACATTTGCGATATGTATCCATAACCACCAGAACCTGGTTATCTACAACATTTCGTTGTGGTATTCCGTCAAGCTTGCCGACGAGTGTTTAAACAAGTCAAAGGCTACTACTTGACTAACCATCACACAAGTTGTATACATTTCACATGTAATTTTATAAAATGCGATTACTTCTTGTCTAAACAATTCTGACTTCTCAAGTCTAATTATTTCTGACAACTGAAGTGAATTAACCTCCATGTAACTCCTTTACATTTAATTCTGCATTTTATTAGTTTCAATATAATCACAGATGACTATCCAACTCATATAATCTCTTGAACTAACTTTCAAGAATTAACAAGTCAATGAAACTGCATTTGAACACTTGAACAATTTACACAACAACATGGTAACCTTTTTTATCTGAATATGACTACTAGCTTGTCCAATCTCCATTGACAAGTTACTATTCAAGTTCCACTTGAATCAATAGTCTATAATCATGGTTTAGTAATCTTAAACAATGGGAATTTCAAGCAACAAATTTTTAACTCCAAAAATTCTTTATTTATCCCAAAAATACTTGCAAGAAATTCAATCATTGTATACTACACCATGATAAACTATTGATGACATGAAAATAGTGTCCAGCAGAGTATTCTTTAAGATGTCTCTATGCTCCCACTGAATCTGTCATCTGTTTTCACTTCATTTTAGTCATTGCAGACATTATGCATGAAACTTTGTTCAATTGGGTATCACATATCCAAGAACAATAGAAGTGACTGATTCAGATACACGAAGTCTCAATGCGGTCAACCTTGACCCTTTCCAAGTACTTGGGACAATTCCTTTCCCAGTGCCCAGTTTCCTAGCACTCAAAGAATTTGTCATCCTTGGATTTGACTTCTTTGGTTCTAGGTTTAGCTACTTGTTAGCTTTTAACCTCTGGCTTGGAAACTTACTTTCCTTTCCGTCTCTTTCCCTATATTCTCTCCTCAATCACTCCCTCAGCAGTCTATAGCATCCGATGCAGCCCACTGATCATCTTCTTCGTGCATATTGTAACAAATTACAAATTGCTAAAATTCCTTCAATAAGGAATTGAGAATTAGATTCGTGGTCATGTCCTGTGTCACGGGTAACCCAAGTCTGCTAAGATTATCTAGATAACCTTTCATCTTCAGCGCATGGGATCTAACAGTTGTTCCTTCTGCCATTCTGTAGGAGCTCAGAGCCCTTGTCGTATATCTTTCTCAGTCCGAGGCTGAGTCTGGAACATATCCTTTAGCTGGCGATACATCTGTCAAGCTGAGACGTCCATAAGGCTAGTCCGCAGCTCAGATGTCATGGTCGCTAGCATTAGACAGGCAACATTGGCCGAATCCTCAGAGTGCTTCTTGTGGAGATTTCTCTCCTCAACTGTAGCAGTCTCTGCAGGAGCAGGTTCTGGTGCCCTTTCCAGAATATACGACTTTCACCCTGTACTCAGAACATTTGTCAGATTTTACTCCCAGTTCAGGAAGTTGCCTCTTTTGAGTTCTCCATATCCCGAATGGACCTCAAAGTAGCAACATGTGCTTTTGGGGAGGATTTTCAAGTGGGAAAGGATATTGACATTATCATTGTTGTTATTACTGTTATTGTCATTGTTATTATTAAACCGCTTCTACCTCTGTCTTTTTCAACCATCTTAAATAATTTTTCAAAAATCAGTATTTGATTAACCATTAATAAATCAATAACCCAAAATTTTGAAAATGATTTATTAATCCTAAGAACCATTTTACTTATTCATGCACCCAACGGAGGCTGAACCTACATGAATAAGCTACTCAGGCAGGCAACTTATTACCAATTACAACCCCTTTGCAACTCTTAGATCTTATGAGATTTTCAATTTCCTAAATTGATCATGTTTAATCTCATCCACACCTTGGGCAACAGTCTTACTGAGGAACCACTACTGACACACACCATATAACAACTGCAAGTCACTGGCCCAAGTCTCACTTAGGATCCGCAGTGCTTACCTCACAGCTCTCCGAGTTTGCGGCGTAAGCACCCAACGAAGGCTAAACCTACTTACGACGACCGGTCACCGTGAGTGCCACTATATGGACGGTGTGCTGTGTCAGATTTTTAATTTGGGTTTATAACCAGTCTCTTACCAAGAACTAGTGGCCAGTCAGGTTAGTCTGCGGGCAGGATCCTTTCAGTTCTAAACCTTTTGGAACTTCCACAGCCCGAGCAAGACTGTCCTAGACACCACCTATTCTGGTAAACAATCCAGTTAATGTACCAGTTTTAAGAATTTCAACTCTTTGATCATATGACATTTTAAAATAAATCTCCTTTTATTTGAAAAACTAATTTCATAAAAATGTCATATCTAACACCTGACAAAATAATTAAAGTTTCCAATTTAAACTTCCTTTTAAATACTTTAATTTTTCATCAAAAATGATTGTAGTTTTGATTTCTTTCATTTATCTACTTTGTCACCACAACCACGCAGATAAAATAATGCATAAAGAAATAAAACATACAACCACACGGTGACATAGCATTGCCGAAACTAAATTGGTTTCCGAGAGCCATACGGACAAACCAATCAGGTCAAAACCTAAGGGGCAAAAACAACACACAAGGCAAGAAGGATGAACTCTTTCAGCTCCCACTAGCCTCAGCATTCGATGATGTCTCCGAGCGTCCTTGATGGATGACCTCCTTCTTGATGGACATCTTCGCCAATGTTTATTTTACATAATTTTAATCTAAATACATTTGCCTATTTTCTAACGTATTACAGATTACACATAAAACCGGGATTCCATTGGCACGCAGACCTTCCCAAAAATAGCCAATAATAAAAATAGCAAACATCACGATTAAATAAACAACCATCACAAAAACAAGGGGTCTCAAGGCTCGGCTATGTCACAAACATAAATAAAGCAGTAAAGCTTGTAAATAATCCAGAATTCATTTTCATCATGACATGAAAATAATTCCAAAACCAATTAATCCACCATTAACTGAAGTAAATATGTCCAATATCGTTCTCAAATTAAACACGGTTCGTAAACTCGAAATTCAGGAACACTTTCCATAATTAGAAACTTTTTCCCGAAAAATTTCAAATTTAATTCCATCTTTGCATTATATTTGGATTCATAACTATACTTTTCTTAAAATATACAATTAACAATTCAAACACCTTTGAAACTTAAACTTACTATTTTAAGAAACTTTTTATTAAACAACCTTTAATAAATATAGTTTTATTTTCAAATAATATGATAAATAATTTAAACTTTCTTTAAATAATTATCAATTAACTATTATTTAATTGAAACACTTTTCAAAATAAATAACTAAACTTTATTTAAAACGTCAATTTTCTAGATAAACAATTTTATCAATAAAATATTTCTTTTAAAATATTTAAAGAAAATTGATCATCTTTAAATAATACCAAAAACTTTTCTCTATGGTTTTAAACGATTTCTACCAAAAACGGTCATGTCGAGATCAAATCTCAAAACATTAAACCATGACCGAGCATGAAACTCAAAGTCACGATTTCATCAATTTGAAAATAGAATCCTTAAATTAAACTCTCTTTAATTTAATAATGCATTTTATGGAACTAAATATTAAATGCATAAACTAAAGCTAGTTTATAAATTAAAATTTACCATTAATTTTAATTTCAACATTAAAACTTAATTTTTAATTAAAACCGATTTAATTTAAACGACGAATTACCGGAAAACGGAAACGAACCAACTTAGTTAACCGACTCATACTCGGGTTCAATAACCCATATGAACCGAAAAACAAGTAGGGTATTAAACCCTTTGACGGCTGAAATTAATCGAAGCCATTAATCAACTCACTTTGATTACTTCGATTTCCATATTCCAATTAATCGTTTAATTATCGAATCGAATAATATTTAAACCGATTTGCGAATTTTATAAAAAAACTGATAAAGTCTCCACTTTAATTTTATAAAATCGAAAACATATTTACATATATTTTATCACAAATGTTTAAATATTGAAAACCAAACACTTTTGATTTATTAATTCGATTTTAATGCATTTAATTTAATCGTTCGAGTTTAACCGTGAATTAAACGACACGACGGAACAAATAATCTATCACCTCGGTTACCACATCACAACCGAGAGGTCATGGGTCTCAACCCATGGCCGAAATCTCTAGGTTTGATTTCGCGAACCGAAACGTTTAATTTTCCGACTTTAATCAATTAAACACTTTTAAACAATCAAACATCAACTAAATAAAACGAACTAAGGTTTCAAAATCCCGAGTTCCAAGAAACTCAAAGGTTGGCCGAGAATCACCATGGGGTTTCCAAAACCTTTGGTCGATTTTCTCCAAGCCGAATCAAAACCTTAAACGTTTTAATTATCGATTTCGATCGTTTAAACACTTTTAATTATTAAAAATCGAAACTTTAAAAAAACGTTGGACATAAATACTTGAATAATACTATCATTATGTTACTTGAGATGGCTCTGATACCACTGTTGGGAATTCGTATGGTTTTTCATAAAAACATAAACATTAATCTTATTAACGCACAACGGAAGCTTTTAAAAAATTACGAATTCCGTACACGGATCATCAAGTAAAACATAAGATAAGTAAATATGAAAGCATTAAAATCCGTACCTTTGTATTCTATGACAAGAACATACGAATGAGACGCTCTCGGTATCCACCGGTGATGACACGATCGAGCGGCGCCAGTATGCAATCAAACACACGAAGAACGGGAAAAACACACAATCGCGTGTTTGTTCGTACGGCCGTAGCGCACACACACACACACACCTTCAAGTTTGTGTGTGCGGCGACTCCGCCTCAAAAACCAAAAACCCCACACCTATATCTCGAGTGTGGATATCTATGTATCTCTCAACATTTGACCAAGTATGTATATATATATATATATATATATATATATATATATATATATATATATATATATATATATATATATATATATATATATATATATATATATATGTATATGTATATAGAATATGGTTCGAGAGAGTACCACCATTATGCAGCGCACCTGAAGGTACCACATTTAAAAAAACATTTTTTAAATTTTTTTTTCATAAACATGTTTTAATTAACATTATGAAGATCATATGTAAATTTCACATACATTCACATCTCCTAGCTCCTAAAAAATGATGTGAACACACACTTACATAATTTTGAAGACATGTGAACGTGCATTTATGTGATGCGTGTTTTCATGCACTTAGAGTGTTCGGATTTGCATGAAATTCACATATGATCTGTGTAATGTTAATTAGAACATGTTCATGAAAAAAAATTTCAAAAAAATTACTTTTAAGTGTGGTACCTTCTGGTGCGCTGCATTAGAGATGGTACTCACTTGAACCTAAATCTATATATATATATATATATATATATATATATATATATATATATATATATATATATTATTAATATTAAGAGTTTTGGTTTTAATCAAACTCTAATATAATAATATAATATATATCTTAATAATTATCTTTATTATTTAAATCTTATATAATTATCTCTATAATTATATACCTTTTAAATAATGATAATCTTTTATACATTATCTAATAATATATAAATGACTAGATAATTATTTATAATTATCTCTTATTTATTTGTTTATAATTATCCATCCAGTTATCCAATAATTAGATGATAATATCAATTCAAATAAATGTGTCTTTTATTTAATATCCAATAATAAATAAAAGACTAGATAATTATTTAATTATCATCCAATGACAATTAAATTACTACAATATCTAATATTGTACTTTTAGTCCCCGTACTTTGAGATATAAATCATTTCGTGTCATAAACAATATCCAATATTATTTATTCAATAGTTTAATTGCATCTGCTCAGTTGTGCTCATCGGTGTGACCCTCAAGTGTTTTATGAAATCAGCCATGATGCAGTAGTAATGTCATCTTTACACACCATATACTAACATATATAAAAACATCAAAAAGTGAAAATAAAATACCAATTCACACAAATTCCAATTTGTTTTATTAGAGTTTCAATCTAATTCTTGCAAGAACTACTACAAAATTCTAATTACACATCACAATTAAGATAATTAAAATAACAGAATTCATAAAATCTTCTGAAAAATCATGCTCCAATGATAAAAAATCGCCTGAAAAATCATGTTGCTTGCAAAAATCCACTACAAGATCAAAAGGGTTCTGAAAACTCATGTTGCTCCAATCATCTAAAGTCATCTAAAAATATGGATATGAATTCAAATCAATTAATTTTGTGAATGGGAATTTGTAAAAGAAACTTTAAAAAAACATGTTTTTGGCAAAATTGGAATTTAAAAAAAAAATCTTTATTACTAAAATGTTATGGAATTGGATATCATAAAATATTATTAAATCTTCTATATTAAAAATGTTTGTCATTATCTAAAAGTAAAACAAAGTAATGGAGAAAGTAATATGGTAAATTTGATAAAAATAATAGGAAGAGTATAATTGTCCATATTTAATAAAAATGTTATGGATGGATAAAAGAAGTTGTGTACAAATCACCTCCTTTTGAAATATAGTGTGTAAGGTAAATCACAAATTTCGTCATAGTGATTTTATAAAAATTATGGATTTGAGACTTTATTTATTACATCGACAGTCATTGATTTGAAATTCTGTTTGTTTTTGGACTCATTATATGATATTTGCCTCTCGGTCCCATTGGATTATCAAAACTTTCGGTCTGCTTTCTGTCAATCAATAAACAATCAATAACCTAACTCGTGTAGTCTTAGTCTAATCATTTATTAAGTTGTTGCGTATAAAAGTGTCAAACCAAAGAACCTGACCCGACCATTGAGAACCTCACAGTCGAAACAATAGATACCTTGTATAAGTCATGCCCCCAATGATAATTAAAAGTTTTTGGATCCGCCACTACTAGGATATTGTAATAATATATCTACAATTAGCTATATTATCTATATAGAAGTTTATATTATGAACATTATATATCAATTAATAATTTAAAATTTAAAAGCATGATGATAAAAAATATTGTTTATGTACACTTAAAAAATTTGATAATAAGTTTTCACTACAAATCATAGAATCTATATATATAATAAAAGAGAACATCAAATGCATACGTGACGCTTCCACGTTACACCACAAAAGATAAATACAACTTTTTATTTTTAAAATAAAAGATAAATACAACTTATTATTATAAAAAATAATAGATAAATACAATTTATTATTTTAAAAGGATAAATGCTCTATATTATTTTTTTAATAATAAAAAATAAATACAAATATTATTTTTAAAAAGATAAATACAATTTATTATTTTAAAAGGATAAATGCTCTATATTATTTTTTTTAATAATAAAAAATAAATACAAATATTATTTTTAAAAAGATAAATACAATTTATTATTTTAAAAGGATAAATGCTCTATATTATTTTTTAATAATAAAAAATAAATACAAATATTATTTTTAAAAAGATAAATACACTATATACAAACTGAATCTAAATTTTTATCAATTAAAATTTATTAAATCAAGATAAATACACTATAAACAAACTGAATCTAAATTTTTATCAATTAAAATTTATTAAATCAAAAATAAAAAGTTTTAAAAAATCAAACGCATACGTGTTGTTTCCACGTTACACCACAAAAGATAAATACAACTTTTATTTTTAAATAAAAGATAAATACAACTTATTATTATAAAAAAGATAAATCCTAAATAGATTTATTTTTCAATAAAAGATAAATACAACTTATTAGTACAACTTATTATTATAAAAAAAGATAAATCCTATAGATTTATAAATAAAAATACACTATTAATTTTTAATCTATAAATATTAATTTATTATAAAATATATAAGTATTATGTTATATATAAAGTGAAATCTCAATTTTTATCAATTAAAATTTATTAAATTAGAAATAAAATTTTATTCACGTATTTACGTGGGACATAAACTAGTATTAGTATAAAATAACAGATATTAACCATTAAGTAGTACGATAATTATTTTATAATACTTTTATTTATTACAATTATATATATAACAATTACCAACATCGATAACTTAAAGCATGCTGTCAGACAGCTCAAGCAGGCAGGTAAGCAGCTGACTTATTTTATTACCATAACAATTTTGTTTTCCTGTGATAACTTGTGATGTATTGTATTTTATTAAAATTTAAATATATTATTACGATCGCATTATTTTTGTCTACATTCTATAAATTTTGTCGTCGTCGAAACCATTTTCGTTAGGCAGGCAGACATGCAGCTGTCTAAATACATGATTTTATATATATATATATATATATATATATATATATATATATATATATATATATATATATATATATATAGGGTGTGTTCAATGAAAAACCACTATGCGTGTGAAAACTATGGAAACCTACGCATACCGTCCGATTTGGTGCATTTCATGAAAAAAGTGGTGGCATGATCGTAAATAAGGTGATGCATCACGTGGGATTTTGATGCATCACGCGGGAAATTTGATGCATCACGCGGGAATTTGATGCATTTGTGGTGGTGCAGTGCGGTTTTCACAAGTTTTCAGGTGCATGGTGGTTTTCCATTGAACCTCCCTATATATATATATATATATATATATATATATATATATATATATATATATATATATCAATTAATAATTTAAAATTTAAAAGCATAAAATGATGATAAAAAATATTGTTTATGTACACTTCAAATAGTTGATAATAAGTTTTCACTACAAATCATAGAATATTAGTATAAAATAACAGATATTAACCATTAAGTAGTACGATAATTATTTTATAATACTTTTATTTATTACAATTATATATATAACAATTACCAACATTGATAACTTAAGCAGGCTACCAGACAGCTTAAGCAGGCAGGTAAGCAGCTGACTTATTTTATTACCATAACAGTTTTGTTTTCCTGAACTTGTGATGTATTGTATGTTATTAAAATTTAAATATAAAATTACGATCGCATTATTTTTGTCTACATTCTATAAAATTTGTCGTCGTCGGAACCATTTTCGTTAAGCAGGCAGGCATGCAGCTGTCTAAATACATGATTATATATATATATATATATATATATATATATATATATATATATATATATATATATATATATATATATATATATATATATATATATATATGGGTTGAATGGAGAACCTCCATGCATCGAATAATATTGAAGAAACTTCATGCCCCATTACAAATGCATCACAATTCATGCGTGATGCATCATTATTTCTAAGTGATGCATCAAATTCTCGCGTGATGTCCCGACTTCCTGCGTGATGCATTAAGATTTTCGCATTATGTATCACCTGATCCAATGACTATAAAGTGAGACACCGGTTTTCCGATGCATATGGGTTCTCCATTGAACCCGCCTATATATATATATATATATAAAGAAACTAAATATATCTTAAAAAGTGTAAGAAACACTGTGATTCATTTTTTTACGTGTTGATTAACTATTTTTTGAATATATAAATAATGAATCATAAATTTCGGGTTTAATAAATCAACAAATTATTGTTTTTTTTTTATATCAATTCATTAGTTTTTGAATTTATAAATAATGAATCACAAATTATAAAAATAAGTGAATAAATGTACAAAATATTAAATAAATATATAAAATTAATGAATCATAATATTTTTCAAAATTCTCAAGATATATTTAGTTTTTCATGATAACCCAAGCGTGCGCACTAACACACATGTGTGTGTATAATGTTAAAAACAATAAATTTAACAATAACTATTATTATACTATCTCCTAAACTAAAGCAACTTGTTATTTTATAGAATAAGGCACAGCACATACTTGCACCCATTTCTTAAAATATTGTCCCCACTCCACTTCCCTTCCCCGTATCACTTCACCAAGGCTCGATCATGGCTGAAGCCCAGGCATGCTCCCATCATCTCCCCCAATCTTCACCCCCTACCCCTATTTATTGATGCTTGCTTACCACTTACCCCTACCCTTTACTTACTATAATTTATTATTATTATTATTATTATTATTATTATTATTATCAAAATAATATATTTGTTGAATCAACGTGTTATTTCGTAATTGAACAAAAAGGAACGAATAAAAGATATTATCATTTTGACTTTGATTCAACAACTATCGTTGAATTACGAAATAACACGTTAATTCAAAATATATGTTATTTTGATTTAATATTTCTTACATTATTTATATTTTATAGCATCTTAGTCCTATACACATACATATATACATACATACATACACATAGACACACACACACATACACATACATACATATATACATGTACTTTTTGATTTATGTCCGTCTATAAGCAAAAGAAATCAATTGCTTATATTTCAAGGTGAACCTATGAAATTTGAGGAATCGGTCGCTCCTTTTAGACACTGCCTAACCCAAAAACATTACAAATATTTACAAGCTATGAATTTAACTAGTATGCTATATATTAAAATCAATTATAAAGTTGTTAAAAATATTCTATACCACATTTAAATCTTTTATCAAAATTCATTACGAAAAAAAAAAAAGCATGTTTTTATACTTTTTATAGTTTAATACTTCGAGTAGTTACCGTTTTCCTTTTATTTTTCAAATAAAAACATGGTTTTACTTTCTTTTTTTTTTAAGAAAAATTCACGTTTTTCAGGACTTTCTAAGAAATCAAAAATTTTGAAAACCCAATAAAAAAAATAAATTTAGAATGAGGTGGATATAAAACTATTCTCGAATGCTCTCCTATGGACATCAATTTAGTTTGTAGAGTCTAGTACTCAAGTGGGATTATAGTTCAAATTTCATTTAATTATTCTTAGTTGTCAAAATGGATAATCTTTAATCTGTTGTCATCATCTTAAAACAAATATCATAAAGTTGGTGAGTATAGGAATGTCAAAAAGAATTCCTTAATCACTTCAGACTTATCCATTTAAGATTAATTAGGTAACACTTTAAATTTTGCTTCTGGTTAATAAGGGTAGAAATGTGTTATTGAAATAGAAAATTAATAAAATAATTAAAATGCTAATGATCCTTCTATTATACAATTAGAGTTATGCATATCCGTCTATTTTTATATATGTTTAACTAGGGTTATAGATCCCCGCGCGTTGCTGCGGATTTCCGTCATAAATATGTAGTTTTTATCGATTAAAATAACCTATGATGTTAAGAAATAGAAACATGTTCAATACTTTAATGATAACAACAACGTCAGTGCATTTGTGTGTTTAAGCATTAGTATTTAGTGGGTTACATGTTTTTTCTTTTACGAATTTGGTTCAATTGAAGATGTCTAAGGTATATTCTTAGAGTTTTATATGAACAAAACAACATGTTTTCATGTTTTTTGTGGTTTCGTCTCTCCATGTTATTTTTTCCTAATAAAGTCCCTTAGGTTATTATTTTCTTTCTGGTTTTTGAAAAAAATATCAATCATGTATGTTCCACAAAAAAAAACCAACATGTTTTCCATGAAAGCCCTCAAACTTGACTTTGTTGGCAAAAAAAGAAAAAATCTAAAAATCACAAACAAATAAATATCATGAGGATTTATTGGTAAAAAATAACACGGATAGGCTATACTGCAAAAAAAAAAAAAAAAAAAAACATGTTGTTTTTATTTATATTAAGCCTCTTTTTTACACAAAAAATATGAATAACAAAAGTTGATATTTTATATGCATCTTGTGAGACAAAAAACAAAACAAAATGAATCACGGTCATTTATTCTTCAAATTGAGGTAGAAGCGAAAAATTTCAACATTTAAATATGTAATTAAATATTTAAGAAGCTGATGTACAAATGAATACTTTTATTTACAAATAAAATATAAAAGATGTTGAATTCAATATTTATTATTTAAATAGTTTCATATATAAAATAAAAAAAATTTATGTATAAATATAAAAACATAAAAATAATCAGTTATAATACTGTCCAACAATAACATTTTTTATTTAAAATAAATAGAAATGACAATATTACCTACAATTTAACAAATATTTCTTATAAACTAAAAATACATTTAATTAATTAATTAATTTATCTATTTAAGAAAAAACAATTTTGAAGTATAAAAAGAAAAAGTCAAAATACAAATTAAAATTTATATTTAGGCAAAAGAAAAAAAATCAAAAAACAAAACAAAATATTACAAAAGGTGAAAATAAAAAAATTCCTTACTTCTTTGATTGAAGACAACAATCACAATATGTTATTCATTAAAATTGTTTGAACTATTTTTTTTATATTTTTATATGTATATATATAATTTTAAAGTTTCTCAATATTTATTGGCACAATATGACGGTGCAATTAATGCAACAAAACTTCCATGCTTTTTATTTTACTTCATTTTCATTTCTTTTATTTTCATTTCTTTAAAACAATCACTATACCCTATGCTAAAACTCAGCATTCTACAATCACAACCGTCTCCACAGGGTGTGTGTGTATATAAATTTTTGATTTTTTTATTGTTATATGTTTATTAGTCAGTTTTCATCAATTTGTTTGTATTATATTTAGTTTTAATAAGTTTTCAGTTTTTAGTTAGTTATATATTTTTTAATAAGTTTGTGAAATATTATATTTTTTTTACTTTGTTTGAAAATATAACTTTTTATTCGTCTTACGTGATTAATTTGTTTGAAAAAAATAAGTTTTTATATATATATTTTTTGTTCCGTTAAATTGAAAATCTAAATGGTTCGTTGTTTCATGAATTTCACTTGTTCAAAAAAAAATTAAAAAGTGAAATAATTTATCTTTTTTTTTCTATCGGATAATTTATAGATTGATTAATTGTTTTTACGTTCAGTTAAATTAAAGATCAAAGTTTCTCGTTGAGTGAAAACATTTAAATTTAAATCAGTTGACTTTATTTCCAATCGTTTAAATTTAATATAGTTAATCGTTTTTTTGTGAGCAAAAGTATATAATACTAATATGGTTAGTCGTTTTTTCGTTTGGTTAAATCAAAAAATCGACGTTGTTAAATGTTTTTTCGAATAAAAAACGCTTGAAATTAGATTAAGCTGTTGTTTCTGCCATTTGATTAAATTGAAGACTGAAATGGTTCGTTATTTTTTCGAGCGAAAACTTTTAAAGTTGAAACAACGAACGATTTCAATTATTACAACGAAATGGTTAACCAAATGGAAAAAGCGACCAATCAAATCTATTTTTAAGTATTTTCAAAGGAAAAAAATGAATAATCATTTCAATTTTCGATTTGACCATATGTAAAAACAACCGACTAATCTAATTTTTTTTGTTTTATAAGAAAAAATGATGAATCATTCCGACTTCCAATTTAACGAAACGGAAAAACGACGAACCAATTTAATTCGGATTT
>JAANYP010005295.1:0-10816 GCA_020465985.1 Centrapalus pauciflorus
GTTATCTATTTGTTCTTTTTATTGTGTATATAAAATAAATATAAAACTTTTAATTAACAATTATATAAATGTTAATTATATATAATAGATATAATAAAATAGAAGACAAAAAAGATAGGGATTATACATTTAAAAATATGTAACAAAAAAACTATGTAAAATAAAATAAGTATAAAAATTAGAAAACAAAAAAGATGGGGTAGAAAGTTATGTGGTAGAAAATATATATATTTCATCATTCTATAATAATTATGTGGTAGAAATTTATATGATAATTAGATAATAATTAGACTAACCCATTGACAATGGGGTGTAACCTAATCATTATGGGGTAAAAAGTAGATAATAATTACATAATAATTATGTATGGGGTAGAAATAGATAAATATAGGGTGAAAATAGTAGCACCCTTTAGTTAAATTATAGGTCAAAAGTATAGTGTATGGTGTATGAAAAATTAGGGTATAGTGCATGAAGAGAAAAGCCTATTGAAAATCTTACCACACTGTCCCTGGTCTTTAATTGGTGTGACAACTCCTTTTTCTCTCCAATCCAGAGAAGCTGGAGCATCACAAGAACTCACACCTGCTACTGTTGTATTCCTTTCCTCTCCTGCACCCCTCATCTTTAATATATCCGAATTTGATCCCTTGACTTTTGATAAATAAGTCATTTTGAACTCCTCGTTGCTCAAATCAGCAAACTTGTTCAATCCCACCATGTGTTCGCTCTCTGATTTTCGCTTCGCGTTTTTTTCCAATACATATTTCAAACTTTGTTGAAAGTTCGCTAACCTAATTTCCTCTTCTTGTGCATGCTTGTATGATTTCCCATGTAATTGTTTCCATTTTTGGAATAGTTCGACGAGTTTTTCTCCTGATAAGGCATCGGCTCCTTGATCGTTGAGTACTGAGAACTCGATAGGGAGACTCTGTATCAACGAAACATGTGTAATCAAGAAGAGAATAGTGAGTAGAGTTTCTGTGGTACCCATTACAACAAAGGCTACCTTGTTTTAATTTGCTTGACAAATATATATGAATCGTGATAATATATATACCACACGTACACCACAGTACCTAGGTAGCATCATATCTGATAAATTATCAATTATGTTGTATTATTATTAATTATTACTTATTTATTAAAAGTCCAAAATGACATTGCAGTGGTGTTGGTAGTGGAAACTAGTGCGGGTATTTCTGTCATTTAAGCGGTAAAAAGAAATATCCAATTTATTTTGTAGATTTAAATTTTTTACAATTCAAAATGATTACGACACCTTTGTGCATTTTAACCATTTTCTCTAAACATTTTTGTTTGTTTATGGGAATTCTGGATAGATTGATGCTGATAGGTGATGGTAACTTGTTTGGACCAAAATGAACAGAATGAAATTATTGTATTTGATTTTTAGTTACATTTTAAATATTACTTAAACAGTCGAATATAATTTATCAAATCTAGAAATTTTGAATTTTGATTAAAAAGAGAACTAGGTGTGATAGTCTACTGTATTTTATGTGTTTATTATGAAAAAAGAAATATGTTTTCATGGTTTTTACGTTTTCGTCACTCCATGTTATTATTATTATTTTCCAAAAAGTACTCAAGTTATTTTTTTTTTGGTTTACTGAAATTTGACTATTAGAACCTAATTTTTCAGTTTTTAGAAACTCAGTTTACTAATTATAACCGAGCTTTATTAGTCAAATTTCACAAGATCAAAAAAAAACCTAAGGACTTTTCTGGAAAAAAAAAATAACATGAAAGAAAGAAAACGTAAAAACCGTAAAAACGTGTTGGTTTTTTTTTTTCTATAATAAACCCTTTTATTGATTGACCAAAATCACTAGCAAGTTTGTGCAATTATATAAATAACTAGTTATTTGCCCATGTATTACATGGAATATATTTATAAAATAATATTTTTTTAAAAATACATATAAAATTAAATTAGTATATTACAATTATAATTTTTTAATGATTAAATGCTAATTAATATTAAAACTCTATAGATACATTATCTAAACGATATAAACTATAAAATTAACATACATACGGATAAATAAAAATTTTACTGACTGTAATAGCATGTTGATCCATAGATTTTTAACTATATATAGATTTATTAAATGTTTTAATTAATATGAAAATAAAATATCATAATAGTTTATAAAAAAATAGTTGGTTATTAATTTACCTTCCTTAGCATTAGAATAGAATTATAGTAATAAAATAGGCGGGAAAACGAAATTGAGATGTCACTAGAGAGTGACATGTGTCAAAATTATTTTGCTTTATTAATAGATATGGATTTACTACTCGTAACTGAGTTTCAGTAAATTACACCTTTAATAATTATTTAAACAAAACTTTGCTAATATGCATCGTTTAATTACTACCATTAATGATACTTTATTGAATTATTTTTATTGTTTATATTATATTAAGTTTTTAAAATTAATACAACTATTAATTCTTTCTATATTTTGTTAATAACATTATTAATATAATATCATCAACATCATCATCAACAATAATGTTGAATAGTATTATTTACTAATACAGCATTTATTATATACATCTCTTATGTTATATTGGTATTTATATTTTTAAATTTTAATTGATATGGATAAATATTTAAAAATAATGATATATTTTAATATAATAGAATTACATACTATAATTATTATTGGTAGCAATACTTAATATTTTATCACTTAACTTTCATTAAGTGATATTCAGACATCTGAAATTTTGTATATTAAATTTTTGCTATCTGAATCCAAAACCTCATATTTATTAAAACATCAAATTACCATTTTGTAGCAACATTATTTTTAATCATTAATTAATAACTACAAATTATATATTTTTAATCACTAATATCATCAACTTTTATATTTTGTATCATTAATAACATTAAAAACTTTATTTTTTAATCATTTATTGCATCAAATTTTTAATTTTTTTTTCTATAAACGACAAAAATAAAAATTGATTCTATGACACTATGATCTTAAATAAGAAACAAGAGAACTATTTAAAAGTTTTATTTTCTATCATAATTTTTAATTTTTAATTAATTTAAACATTTCTTGTCATTATTTTAAAAAATATATTTTGTTGATGCATAAAATGAAAGTTTATATCTATACATAAACTTTCATTTTCCTACACAATTTTTTTTTCCTTATTAAGTTTATGTACAAATAAAATTTTGTGTATTATGAATTAACAATTTTTTTAAATATAACAATAAAAGTTTAAATCAATCAAAACTAAAAAAAAGTTTAAACTGGTTTTTTGGTTTCCCATTAAAGTTAGGTTCTTATTCAAAAATCTCCATATATATGAGTGTGTGTAGGAGGTCAATTACCATTTATAACAACTTTATTTTTTTAATCATTAATAACATCAAAAGTTATTTTTTTACAATTAATAAAATCAACTTTTATATTTTATATCATTAGTAAAATTAAAAAAGTTTTAATCATTTATAGCATCCACTTTTTAATTTTTTTTGGCTATAAACCACAAAAAATAAAACTTTATTATATGACACAACTATCTTAATTCTTAAATGAGAAACCAGAGAACTATTTAAAAATTTTAATTTTCTATCAAAATTTTTTATTTTTAACCAGTTTAAACATTTATTGTCATTATTTTAAAAATATATTTTGTTGATGCATAAAATGAAAATTTTTATTTATAAATAAACTTTCATTTGCTTGCAGTCCTGTATAAAAAGATTAAAAGTTTGTGTTTTATGAATTAACAAATTTTTTTTGAAATAACAACAAAAGTTTAAATCAATAAAAAAATTAAAATTTGTTTCTTGGTTTCTCATGAAAGTTAGGTTCTTGTTAAAAAATCTCCGTGTGTGTGTGTGTTGGGGTGGAGGGGCTCAATTACAATTTATAGCAACATTATTTTTTAACCATTAATAATATCAAATTATATATTTTTTTAAATTAATAGCAGCAACTTTTATATTTTGTATCATTAATAATATAGACTTTTGTATTTTTTTTCTACTCATTTATAGCATCGGATTTTTTTTTGCTATAAACGACAAAAAATAAAAGTTGATAATATCAATGATAATAAAAATAATGTTAGTATAAACAGTAAAAAAAAAAAACAAAAAATTATTAATCTTTTCAGTCGGACCTACATACAAAACAATAAAAACATTAATTTGAGTAAAAAAGAAAGATTGTGACTTAAAATGAGTTTAATTTGGGGTACTAAAGTGGGCAACGTATTAGATGTTTTTGTTTCGATTGTTGCATAATGCATATGGATCGTAAATTATTATTGGGCTTGGATATTGTTGGTTACGTAGGGTTTGGCTAAGTTTGTGGTGGAGTTGAGACTCAAAAAGAAAGCAAAAATGCTTCAAACTAGTAAAATAAAAGTTTTTTAACAGATAAAAAAATTATAATAATCGATTATTCTTCAAAAAGATAGAAGAATATTAATAACAACAATAATAATGAGGTTAAGTTACATCACAAATCACACTATTAATGATACAAGAGCCTCCGTAATGGTTAAATACCGTCAATATTTAAAAAGTTGACACATCATAAAATATTATTTCATATCATATATCTATCATTTTTAATTAATCTTTTAGAATTTTTAAATAAAATAAATTTTTTTTTCTGGTTTCCACATATATTAGAATCAAATACTATCAAAATTGCTTTAAGAAATTATATACCACTTTTTTTTTTTTTGAAATGTTTTATAATTTATAAGATAAAAATATAAAATAGACCCCACTAAATAAACTTAAACAAATTTATAAACCCGTTTAACTTATAAACTCAAAATATTTAATGTAGTAGTAGTTTTTAAGATAAACATGATGATGATATGACAGTTGGTTTACGGGTATGTTTGACACAATTAGTTGTAACTTCGAACTGTAAATTTGGGAGCAAAGCTGTAACTTTTTGAAAAGTTAAAGTTTTTAGTTTTTATAAATGTGTTTGGTAAAGTAGCTGTAGCTTTTGGTACTACAAGACATAAAAAGAACATGAATATTAATTTAAAGTTATATATTATAATTATTATGAGGGTAAAAAAATAATTTTGTTAAATCAAAAGCTCAAGTTATTTTTGAAACTTACTTCAAGTAGCTTCTCAAGGAATAACTTTTATAAGATTTCATATTCGAATTAAAAACTCAAGCTCGTATCAACCAAATTGAGCTTTTGAGCTTAAATTTTTATAAATCAAAAGCTGAAACATGTAAATGCTTCTTCCCCAAACACACCTTATATGTTAAATGACTATTACGAATCTCTGATAGCTAGAAATAAAATTTAAATTCAATGATGATATAAAAACGGTTTATGTTATTTCTACATCTTTTATAGAGTAGATTTGACATTTGTCAAACTGTAATATGGATAGTTATTATTTAATACATTAAGGAAAAAAAAAAAAAACAAAGTCATGTGAATGTGAAACAAGAGAGTAAGTCTAAATAACAAATAGATGGGAGTCAAAACCGATAAACAGCTTTAACTTTTATATTTCAAAGTTGTAACAAATAGGATCATCTTAAAACTGGGAAAAAAAAAGCCCCCACCGGCCACCACACAAGAATCAAAACGTTGAAGTGTGTCTATTGGAATGGAATGAATGATTAGTCGACAAGGCCAGTGGATACAAATACAATATGGAAAAAAAGGTAAAGTAACCCAAATTTAGGATATGCCATTGCCCATAAAAATAAAAACAGGAAAATATTTACAAATCAATCAATCAATCAATCAATCATTTATTGAATGTGTATGGAGAGAGAACTAACCATTGGCTCCCCCACTCCACTTCCACTTCCACTTCCACTTGTTGCCGAGGCAAAGTGGCCAAAAGCTATGTGGGGACTAACCATCCATCATTCCATCAACCTAGCTAGCTACCTAATTTAATTTTATTTTATTTCTTCATTCAAACAAATCCATTTATTACACATTAATCCCAATTATATTTATATAACCTTCATATATTAAAATATTTAATTTAGTTGGTTGGATGTCATCCAATAATATTAATTGGATCTACATATACATGATTTATTCATGTGGTTGAGTATTTAATTTAATCACTATATCTCAAATATCAATTTATATGTTCAAGATAATACTACATCTTTACGAAATACCAAAAATATTGTCCTTCAAAATATTGTTTTAATTCTTTTATAATCAAGTTTATAATCAAGTTTAAATTAGCAACACAAGACTATTTGTAAAAACAAAAACACATATGTAAACGTACGACTCTTCCATTTGAATATGATGTACAAAAGTTTTTAATTTCTTTTTCATATTCATGTAAATACAACTAATGTGAAATACATTCACACATTCAAATGAAAATACTTTTCCATTTGAATATGATATTTGTAAAAAATCACACACATTCAAACCTTCTAACTTCTTAAAAATCATGTTCAAGTGAAAAAGTATATATGAAAATAGGTAGAGTGAACATACGTCTGGAACGATACAGTTCACGTGAAACACTTGTTTTATTAAAAATATTCATCTAATATATTAAACTATAAATTACATATGTATACATACAGATGATTAACATTTATAAGTTATAATAAATTAGACTACAAGATATTAATTATGAAGATAGAACTGATCTGATACATAGAACTTGAAATCTAAGAGCTATTCTAATCATTAACTACCAAGATGTCTTACTACTATATATAGGTAAATTATTGTAGATTTATTATTTTGATTTAAATTCCTAGGATTGAGGAATGATCAACAAAAAAATATAACCAAAACAGAGAGCATTTAATTACATGTTATTTCTTGTTTATCCCTCATGTATGTACAAAAGTTTTCGAAAAAAGAAAGAACGATAGGAATAACAGGAATTAAGTTGCATAAGAATACGACTATGAAAAATGAATGCGATTTAAAAAAAAAAAGGTGGATGAAGAAAAACCGAAATCAATTCACACAACATATGCAGCTTCAGAAATGCTCTCTAAATGAGGTCTCCACACGCCAACACGCCCTCTCCTTCGATCCTTAACCTTTTCCGATAAAATCTCAGTCAAGTAGCGATCAGAGGCAAGAAGGTTGGTTAATAAATTATTATTTTCATCGTTGTTCACAATATTATTGTTATTACGAACAATACTACTATTCCTTTTCTTCCTTGTAGCTGAGGATGACTTGGAACGAGTCTTCTCAGGCAAGGAAGAATGAGGAACAGGCATGAGAAAGTAAATATTGCCACGCTTGAGCTCAGCATCTGGTGGCAAGATGATGATCTTTGGACAATTAACGGTCCCTTCATCTGTATAGGATGGAGATGAGGGTTTCTTGAGTACATGCTTTGGATGTAGTTTCATGATCTCGGCTGCTCGAATTGTGCCACTTAATTCTTCAACATAACCGTTGGAATGGACGATCCGAATTACATCAAGTGCCCCACAAGGAAGAATGCATGAAATACAACATCTTATGGCGTTCTTCATCTCCTCCTTGAACTATACTTCTATCATGGAGAAAGAAATAAATAAAGAAAGAGAAAGAGAGAGAGAAGACTATTTTGGGGAGGAAACGGGCATGTAACTATAATTGTTTTTGTTACCAAATGTTGATAATATTATATAGTACTAGCTTTTAAAAGTGGACCCTCTAAATTATCTTCTTTTTTTTTCATCATTCTTTTATAAAAATCTTAAAGTTATTTTATATCTAATAATATGAGATTCATTGGTTCAAAAAGTACAAATAGAAAATCGACGTAACTTGGTTCTTGATGTCAACAGAACAGTTTTGTTTTCTTGAAAGTTTGACATCAAATCTTTGTGTCGATCGATCAATAAACAAGTTGCCTTATGTCGTCTAGTAGTTTGTGTGGTGTGATTTTGTATTGGTTAATCTTTGAATAAAAAGTAATTATTAGTTCAAGATTCGTCGTAAGTAAACAAATTATAATATTTATATGTATGTGGTTGGTTTTTTTTTACAAGTTTAATTAATAACAAGTATTAAGGAGCCTTAGAATTAAATAATTATGGGTTAATTAAAGATTCATCACAAAAAAATATGTGTGTGATTAAAATTATCTTTATTGATTACCAAATGATATCACATGCATGTTCATATCTAACTTTTTTGTTTGGAATGAAAATGTGGGATGAATAATTGGAGTTCATTCTGTACTTTAGCTTTTGGAAGTATGATTGAGGGTTGTGTGTCAGCATTGGCATTAGGTTCAATAATTTTAGGTTTTGGGTTATGGAGTGGAAAGTGTTGGAGGCTCATGGGTGGTGTCCATGAATATGATTGATATATATGTTTCCATGTAGGCACAAAAATGGGACCCTTTTCATCTAAGGGTTAGTTTATGACACGTGGATGAATGATGGGTTGAC
The DNA here is from genome assembly GCA_020465985.1 of Centrapalus pauciflorus. Taxonomy (NCBI): domain Eukaryota; kingdom Viridiplantae; phylum Streptophyta; class Magnoliopsida; order Asterales; family Asteraceae; genus Centrapalus; species Centrapalus pauciflorus. Next base: position 8,438 of record JAANYP010005295.1, read on the forward strand.
AAGTGTTGGCATGTGGTTGAACCAAGATGAATTGGGTTAAGTGAGAGTGGGTGAGGGGTAGGGTCCTTGAAAAGAGGTTGGGGGAATTAAAGAAAGTTTTGAAATGTGGCAAGATTGAATTTGAGGAGATGGGCCGGGGGTTTGAATTTGATCCATCGAGTGTATGAGTATGTATGTATGATCTTTTGAATATCTTAAAGAAAGAAAGAAACACCATGTCATGTGGGTTGGAAAGTGAAATGTGATGAATGAATCCTCTATTGGCTTTTCTTTTCTTTTCTTTTACGTAATTTAGTTAACTTTTTTTTTTTTGATTTGAAAGCCAAACACCTTTAGTGGATAAAATGCACATTAATTGTGGCATGTTATGTTAGGTCTTGAGGGTCTTTGTTGGCTCCTATAAAACACCATCAACTTTGTAAGCCATACCTTCTTTTATAATTTAATTATTTATTATTTCTGCCTGTCAAATTATTACACTTTTGTTTTGGATTTTGTTTTAACTAAAAAACTATTAGAATGAAGAACATATAAGGATTGGCTATTTTAATCAAGTAACAAGATCAAGTGTTAGAAAGTGCCTCTAGTGTGTCGGTGAAAATTTGGTTTAAGCCACGATAAGTCAGAACGAGCTTGCCGGCGGACCACTGCCGCCCATTCTCTAGTAGTTGGAGCCTACATGTACTTGATGCCCCATCCAAGAGAGAGACCCAAGTCCTAGTAGCCGATTGCGGTACAATAGAGTGTTGTAATTTGCTAGTTATTCCATATGCTCGCAAATTGTGAAAATTACAAGAGGTCCAAGGATAACATATGCGTCCGTATGCCCCAATTATGATTTATGTCACTTACTTTCTTCAGATTGGTCATTGGTTATGATCGAAACTAGTCAAAAAGGTTATCCTCTTTTTTTTTAAAAAATTATCAGAAAGGAGAAAAATAGAAACAAACACAAGAAACAGATGAAGATAGCTATAGACCCTATAGTTTCTCTCTCTGTTTTGAATAATAGAACTTCATGACTTTCAACTTGTTTATGTATCAATAACTAGCGAGAAGCAAGACCAAAAGACATAGATGGTTAGAGAACCAACACAACAAGTTTTCTAAAACAACAAAACCAAAAAAAAAAATAATAATAAATAGGACTTATAACAAAACATAACAACCCAGAGCATTGCTTTGAAAATAGGACTTTAGGAAAAGACTATACGAACAGTACTTCTGGAATATATGACCGTCTTCTATGTACGCACCTCATCAAAATAGACATCGAAGTTACTATTTTTTAATTGATAATTTCATAAAAATTCCAAAAAGAAAGATAATAAGTGGTGGACAAAAAGGAAAAGAAAAATGACATAAAGAAAGAACGGAGCAATATTATTATATCAAAAAATACAACAATCACTTTCTTCACTAAAAGTAAAACGAACAAAAACATAGCAATCAGAAAAGCCTATCTATCAGCTTCAAATCCAAACAAGAGTTGTTTAATTTGATAACTAGTTCATATCTTTAATAAAATGATTAAAATTTTTTATTTTAAGCTTTCTAAATTTGTAGAAAATACTTTTGGGTGGGGTGGGGGGTCGATGTTCGTTCATCTTAATAATGGTATTTCGTGGTTGCTTAGAGCGGCTGATTTGTCACATTTGGGAGGTTCGTTCAACAATATCTTTCATTTTTGAAGCGGTGATTTATTTAAGGTATGGTCTATACTTTATATGGTGCTTCCAAAATAAAATGGTATTCCAAGCTCATCTATGTTTTGGATAACATTCAACTTCAAGCCTTTCTTATCTATGGATTAAGAGTTGTGTACACTGTACAAGAAGCTTTTGATTTCGTGGTGTGATATAGGCTTGCAAAAAGAGGCTGACCCAGAAATCTTTTTGAGCACGACGAAAGTTAAAGTCCACAAATTAATATGAAACTTAAAATGTAAAACTAGTTTAACATTGTTTTAAAAAAAACACCATATTAAACATAAAAGACTTCTCAAATACAAACACAGCCACACAGGTACAACATATATATTATTATTTTTTTTAAACATGATTATTTCTTACTAAAAGAATTAAATAACTAAATGTAAATGCCTCTTATTTTGCATTGCTATTTGAAGCATTTTAATATTTTTAGCGCTATTACTTTAATTTAATAACATGTATTGAAATTAAATATCATTTGTTTTTGTTTTAGCTATGATTATCAATATCTTATAATGTTAATTGACACAATAGTCCTTGCGAAGGTAGCATAGTGGTTGGGACATGAAATCTACAATGAAAATTCAGGATTCATACCCTACAAATGTCCTTTAAACACGAGTTACGTGATTTACCTATTTCACATTGTTGTCGGACAGATTGATGG
>JAANYP010005296.1:0-112705 GCA_020465985.1 Centrapalus pauciflorus
CATTTGAGCAATGACTTTTGCTTGCCTGCCTACTAGGATTGTGATTATGCTGCCTATCAGCGTATCACTGTGTGCTGGTTTTGAAAAACTTATTTCATTTAAAAACCAATTTACCGACATGATTGGAAAACTTATTTGAAATCACAGCAGGTTTTGTTTTCAACTGAGATTAAACCCTTGGAAAACAGCGCTTACGTTTTGAAAACAGGGTTTTCAAAGTGTTAGCATCAAAAGGATTAAAACACGATGTTTTACCATCAGCGTTGGACTCAGAACCTGTTTTGTCAACAGGTTTAGCATCCACAGCTTCAGTTTGAACATGTTTTCCTTTCTTTTGCTTATGTGAGCTAGCAGAGCACTTAGCAGGCTGACTTGGAGAACAAACTCCACATCAGGCTTTTGAGCTGAGTTCACACAAGCTGTCAGTATTTTGAGGCCTGACAAACCTGTTTTGTTGAGATAGTTTACCATTCACCACATTTGAATGAATGTATTTGGAAGTTCACCAAGAGTGGATAAATCTTCTTTCAGATTACTATCGTCAACAATTGAAGCTGCTGGTGTCAAGATCCCCTCCAAGATAGGCTTGGATTGTGGCAGGAATCTGTTGACTTATACAATGGCTGACTTTTTGTGCAGATTGGCACCAAGAGTCAACTATCATTTTGAAGCTTGGCATGGCTTTATATCTGTTTCCTCTCTTCTCCAGTAAAATAGAGTTGATGTGTTTTAATTCATCAAGCTCAGTTTCCACTTATGGAAACTGTCCAGTTAACTGGATTTAGTTTTAAGATCAACTTAAGCTGAGAAGATTTCAGAGATAGTAAACAGATCATGCTTCTCAACAGCAGCTTTGAGATCAACAATATATAATTCAAACATTTTAACTTTTTCTTCAGAACTGAAGCCCATAAAATTTTGTACCTTATACAATCATAGTGGATTCCAGTTCGCTAAGCTGCTGAAGGCTTCAGCTTCAGCCATATCCTTTTGGAAACTGGTTGTTGATGGACATCAGTGTTTGGGCCATCGAGACATTGATTATCTTCTTCATCAGATGATGAATAAGATTCCTCCCAGTCACATGTCGTCTGCCATTAAGTCCCTTTTGCGATTGGAAGACACCTGAGTTTTTCCAATTGCCTCAGCTTAGCCATGGCCATAAAGGTACTTAACCCTATAAAAGCCATCATTCCTTGTTAGTCTTGTTGGTGTTGGAATGACCGGCCAACAGCTTTTTGACACATAATTTCATAGTCAGCTAGTGACCAGTTTTGCCACGCTGAAGCACATGTAGCGCTTTGGGATTTGTCAAATGCTGTCTTGTTGCCTAGCACTTGAACCTCGCTTGCAGCATGTTATCTTCCAAACCTTTTCTGTGTTGAACCTTTTTGACAAACATGGCTATCATTGCTCATCATCTGTTCAGCAAGATCGTGCATGCATCTTCTTCGTCTGACACCTCTGCAATCACTCTCCTCCTTTCATCATCTTTGAGATCAGGTTGAATGAACACATAACTCACCTGATTTACAGGCTGTCTCACATAGCCACAAAGGTTGCACCTTTCTGGCATTTCCAAGGCATGTCTCTTTGTTGCCTTGACTGTTCATCATTATCAGTAAGGATCCATACAGATTGACCAGATCCATACGTCTGATAAGTACCTGAGTTCCTAGGAGTGTTGAAAAGTAGTTCCACTCTTCAGGTAAAATGTCCAGAAATTTATTGTCACCAACAGGGTAAACTGTCCGTTGGTGATCCCAACAGCTTGGAGATCATCACTAGAGCAGTAAAACTGGTGTAGGTTTTCGAGTGAGAGTCTCCTTTGGTGTCAAAGAAGATTATACTGTCATAACAAGATTGTTGTGCCTGTTGTCCAGTGTGATTGTGGGTCAATCATAGACGGTAACACAAAGTATCCCACATCTCCTTTGCCTGTCTTCATTTTTCCTCAACCTGCTTGAACACATCATCAGGAAGAGAAATGACCAGATTGTTTCTGGCCTTTTCATCCAGAGCCACCAATCTCTTGTCTTCATCAGACCATTGAGCTTTAGCTTTCTCAAAGGTCCTGATTTCAGGAGCAGCTCCTTCAACCGCTGCAGTTATGGTAGTAACAGAGGTTGGCACATAGGGGCCCTCCATCACTATCTCTGGCAGTTGTACATCCAGATTCTCTAAATAAAGCATCATTCTGCACTTCCAACCAGAGAAGTTTTGATGATTAAATTTGGGAGGTTTGCCCATAGAGCCATTGTCATAGTAAGAAGAATTTGCAGCACTGTTGTCCATGGAAACTTGGGAGAATGAGAGATCTAGAGTGACACACACTCTAAACTGCTCTGATACCAGTTGTAGGTCCCGAGAGGTTCCCAAAGTATATAATTATAAGTAGGGGTGTTATTCGGGCGGGTTAATTGGGTATCGGGTTATTCGGTTCGGGTTATTCGGGTATGAGTGTATGGGTTAGCTACCCGAACCCGAACCAAATAAGGGAACGGGTTAATCGGTTTCGGGTTAAATGGGTATCGGGTTATTCGGTTTGGGTTAAATGGGTTATTTGGTTTTGGTATAAAAAATAAAATCATCAACGAAGTAGTTTTAACGAGTTAAATGAGTTGGGTAATTTGGGTAAAACGGGTTAAATGCTTTGAGTATCAAAATTGAGTATTTACATATTTACATTCTATATATAAACAATACTAGTTATAATTATAAACAAATAAAAAAATGAAAAATATATATTAAACGGGTTATTCGGGTTATTTGGGTACCCGAATAAGCATGAATCCTACCCGTAAACCGAACCGAATTACTTATTCGGGTACCATTTAACCCGAATAAGGAACCCGAAAACCGAATAACCCGACCCATTTAACCCGATCAAGGTTCGGTTCGGGTGGGTTATTCGGGTTCGGTTATTTTGCACACCCCTAGTTATAAGCTGTAGAGGGGGGGTGAATACAGCAATTTAAAAACTAGACACTCTTTTCTCAATGTTTGTATGTATTATCAACAATTTGTTAATTACAAACAAGCTTGAATGCGGAATAGTTCAAGCTGAGATGACAGATACAACAGTATGTTTACTAGTCTAAGACAGACTCAAACTAGTTTACAATGAATACACTCACTAAGAAACACTCACTGTGTTTACAAGACTCAGAGGGACAGCTTATGTAGAACAGCTTAGACACAAAGAAACTGTATTACACAAGCAGGCTTGCATGCATGAAAACATACTTGCACGTTCACTCTTGGGTTTCAGCACTTAGCTTTCTTCACACATCTTTCTGTCCTTAGAAGCTTCCTTTTATACTCACTTAGAGGATCGAAGAGAAACATCTTCATTGGACGGAATGAAAAAGGAGAAGTCTTGTTGAAAAAGACAACATAACCTTTTCTGCACTTTTCTGAAAAGCAGACTTGTCTTCACATGTGCAGAACTTTTGTCTTTTTACATTGTCTACTGTTGCATTGCCTTTAACTAATTTAGGAATGTCAACTTTGCGTCTTTCTTCCTTGTAAAGGCCTATTTTGATATAAGAAAAAGGTCTGTCACCCTTTTTCAAATAACCTTTTGTCTTCATGTTACAGAACAGCTTGGGCAGGCTAAGCAGTTCTGTTTCCACTTTGTCTTCGACTTTGTAAACTGATCTTGTAGTAAAAAAACATACATGATTACTTGGAAACAAATTCAATAATAAAGTGTTTAGTGCCTGTCACAAGAACAGGTTATGTTTAACAAAGAACAGAACACTTAAAAATGGCCCAAGCTGCTCACAGTGTAGAGCAGCGTAGACCCAGTTTTATTTGCCAGCCTGTTTCAGCAGACATGAGCAGCTTGGACAAACTGTCTTAGTTGCAACACATGCAACATATAGAACAGCTTTAGACTGATATTGCAAATCATTTTCAGGTTTCAATAAGGCATATAACAGGCCTTAAATTCAACCTTCAAATGCATCAACAGGTTTGATTATTAAATCTCCCCCTCAGATGTAGAACAGGTTTGAGTGAGGCCTTTTTGTGCCTAACATTGTGTTTCCTTGGGATCTGGTTAGCTGCTTTTATTATTATTGTGATGTAATAGCACTTAGTACTGTAACCTTGTAGCACGTGTAGTGCATGACTTATTGTAATACTTTATTTAGATTTATGCAAGCTTTAGACTTATAATGATTATTATGGCAATTTTATTTATTCCTGGGATTATGCAAGCATGCTTAAAGCAAGGATGTGACAGGATGGTATCTGATATGTACATATTTATACATATTTTTGGCATCATTTACCTTGCATTTTGGTCTGTTTTTCTCTCGAAATACGTGAAAAAGATATCTAGTTCATTCATTTTTGTGATTAATAGGACAAAAAAGGTTTTATCGACGAAGGAACGAACATCAAGGAAAAACTGACCGAGTTTGAAGCCACGACGAGTTCTCATTAAATTTCCAAGAAGAAAAGAGTTGAAGTAGTGATTTTTGGAGCCTACCACCGTAGGAGGAGAAGCCTACAACCGTAGGGGGCTAGGGCACGTGTTTGACCAAGTCAACATGGCCTACGACCGTGGAGCTTAAGGCCGATGGTCGTAGGCGGCGCAAAATCCCTATAAACAGAGCAGAAGTGGCCAGAACGTGGAGGAGGAAGTAGCTTTACGAATCCTTCCAGTTTTTCTTGCCATATTCAAGTAGGTTTTTGTAACACCCCAAATAATTAGGAGGTAATTATATCCCTAATAATGTTGAGTTAATATAATTACCGGAATAGCTATTATTAATTGAAAATAATAGTAATATTAACTAAAGAGATAACTTTATTGAACAATCTTAATTGTGAACTTTAATGTTATGGAAATTCTATAGCAATTACCTCAAATATTTCTAATTAGGGCAATGTAGTTTATAATCAAAATAGATGAGTTGGGGGAGGGTTGTATTGTGATTTTGAGGATTGTTAGGGGGTTGGAAGTGGCCAAGGGCCAAACTTCCCTTCTTCCTCTTTCTTTAAACCGTGAGGCACACACACACACATTCATTTATGTGTGTGTTTTGTGCAAGAAGAAGTAGAAAAGTGGTGGTGGAAATCAATTAGTGAAGCTAAAATCTTGCAAAAACCAAGTAGTTAGTGAAGGTATATCACTTCTCATCATCCTCTTCTCTTTTATTTCTTGATTCCTTCATTTTTGGAGATGAAACCCTAAATGGGTTTATGTTGAAATGTTTTGTAATGGCTCCAATCTTTTAATATGTTGTTATATGATCAAAATGGAGCCATAATATGCAACTACATTGGTAGTTTGAGTTATTTTTGGTTTGAACCCAAGCTAGGGCTCAAATGAGCTCCAATGGGTTATGAAATTGGGTTTGATGTTTTGGTAGGATAAATATGCTAAATATTGATTCATGTATGTTAAATATTGATACGGAATCGAATGGAAGTTAATAGAAGCTCATTTGGAGTTTTGAAGTGGTGATTTGGGTTTTAACCCATTTATGAACTCAAGAGAGTTCATATGAACCAGTTGATGATATTTTATGATTTAAATGGGTGGGAAGGGTGTAAAGTGGTCTAAATATGTTACATTAATGATTCCATGTATTGGTTGGGGTTAAACTCGAGCAAAGGCTCAAGTTGGTGTTTTAAGTCGAAACCGCACGCCAAGTGTTCGGTAAAATGCCACAATGAGTTCTTAATCATTTTTGTTTTTAGTTGAATGTTTAAATATAAATAGAATGTCTAAACATAGCCCAAATATGTCTAATATTGCTATGGAATTGATTAGAATTGAAAATGAGCTCAATTGGAGCTTGGTGTTGTCGGTTGGAGTTTTCGGTCATTTTCGGACTCGTTCGGAGTCCGTATGAGCTCCATGGAATCACGGAATGTTATGAAATCATTCTAATATGTTTAGAGGTTTCTAAGTGACCTTAATATGCTATTAATATTGTTGGTAAAGTCCCTCCAAAGTTACGAAAACGTTTATGGGAGTTTTGGGGACTTTGGTGTGCTTTTATGTCAAAAATTGAGCAGGGGGCTGTCTAGTAGCATGGTAGCGGCGCGACTGATGTCCTGGTCACGCCATGACCAACATTCTGCCCCGAAAATTAAGTTTTCTTGGTCGGTGGTCGATGCTTGGGTCTTATGCGTTCGTTGCACCTCTAAATTAAGTGTTTTAAGGGTTTGAGGGCCTTTGATCCATTCCGGAACTCCTAAGGCCTCATATGAACTTAGTGCTTTCGGTTTGATAACTCAATACCCTTATCCCACTCTTAGGGGCTTATCTTGTGATTGGGGGCTTACGTGTACGCGTTATGAATGCTTCTAGGTGAATTGGGTCGATAGGAGCTTGATTGCAAGCTTTAGCCGTTCTCCGGGCTATTGTGGCTATTTGGAAGGCTTTGGAATCTTCTAAACCAATCACTGTGATTTCTAGGACTAATGTAGATGAATGATTACATGTTAATTGTTGTTTATGCCTTTGTTGATAACATGCTACTTGATCATGCATATTCACATGTTATAGATGGATTCGTTGTAGCCTTATTGAACATGTTGTCATGCATCATGAATTGAAAAGTGAATTGCCATGCTAGTTGATATTGTTGTGGATTGGTTTGTCGTGCATCTCATATAGTATGCTTAACTGCTTATCTGTATGGATAACAATGATTGGATGATGGCAATCCGTGTTGGTTAACCTAGTAGGTTGGACTATTCACTTTTGTGATTGATTAATAATAGTTGGGATATATGCATGAATCTTTAAGTTGTATATTAGGTCGCATTCGTGGAAATCTAATTGATTATGATTTGGCATAAAGGACTATTTAACCGGTAGGCTTTTTAGTAATGTCAAACGCCCCCGATGTTATGTTAGAAACATTATTGAAGAACGGTTAGTAGAACCACATGGGTGGTTTCTTTAATTAGTCTTATGGACCATTATAGACTCTCATGAGTCATCTTGAACCCTAACTTGTTGTGGAATGCGTTTTGAACCCCTTGTTTGTACATGGATTATTCCTGGCCCTTTGGATGCCAGATGCCGACGTACTTGCACTGTCGGAAGTCCCGTACTTGCTAGGGACAGTCCCGTACTTGCTAGGGACAGCCCCGTACTTGCTAGAGGCAATACCACTCCCGACTTTGACAGGGAACCCTAGACGACCATGGGGTATGTGGTATTTGGATTTGGATGGGATTATCTCGTGTGAGGACAGCAACGGGCCGCCTGCGGGCGATGATTATGACACGTTGGGCTGCAAACATGAGTTATATCCTAGTGGCGGTGTTGACATCATGTGAGGACGGCAACGGGCCGCCTTCGTGGCGATGATTATGACACGTTGGGTCGCAAGCATGTTTGTTCTCACCTTTGAATTGGAGTCATTACTAGTACATATTGTGGTAATGTAACGTGCCGATTTGGTAAGGCAACTTTGTTAAAGCGTTACAACGTGCTACTATGACACGCGTTGGAATCCCCACTTTGGCTCGACTATGTCTAGCGGTGTAGTGGATTCCAAGAGTTGAGTTGGTTCCCCACCTTGACTCGGCTAGGCCGGGCGGTGACGGTGGAACATGTGACCTTGGTAAATGTTGAGAATGCTAATAGTCCTCAGTGAGATGAGACATCTTGTTGTGAATTCGAATAGGTAAATAATTGATGTGGGACACCGATAGTCCTCAACGAGGATGAGGTGATTGCATTCTAACTTGGCATTGGCCATCATTGGCCCCTATAACTTTGGTTGATAGAAATTATGTGTTGGATAGACATGGTTAGCATTTTAATTGTTATTTATATTAATCTTAGAATTCACTAAACAACTTTAGTTGTTTACCCCCTTTAGTTGTTAACCTTTTGCAGATTTGAGCTATCGAGCGGGAAGCTTATATTCTTCCTCATTATTCAAAGTGTAGACTCGAGACTAACGGTAATGCTTTGGTCGTTTGTGATGGGTTTTTGGGTAGCCGACTTCCCGGCCTTAACTATTTGTTCGCAGGATCATGACCTGTAACCTTGTAGAATCAATAGTTATTAATCGGACGCATCATTTGGAATGCATGAGTTGTAAAAGTTTTAATTCTACCCTAATTCCGCAAGTATTATTGTACTATTTATTGTTAATTACACTTAAATATGTATTATTGTTGTATGGGTGTTTCAGTTTTCGAGGTTATAATCATAGTTTTAGCCTAGGGTTTCGATTTTCTCAAATTTTGCAAGCATTCGGTTCGGGTTTTGGAGTTCAATTTCTACATTGTAGCAGCGCTTTTTGGTACATTCGTTCCTTAACTTTCTGTTCGTTATGCTTGTTATTTATTTGAGTTTAATTTCGGTTTTTAATATGATTAGTGAGTAGTTTTCTTGTTCACCTGCTTGGGATAACGAATTCTATGTATTAATTGGTATATTATTGGATTGATTGATGAGTTTTGGTTTATATTTACTAGATTTTTGATGTTCTTCATATATTCTTGTTAAAATTCAGATTTTTATCAATCATTTAGCATTGTTTTACAAAAATAATTGTTGGTTGAATCTGCATTTTTAATAAAAATTGATGCTTTGAATGAAAATTTGATAGTCAATTATCTAATCTAGGCATTGTGTTGCGATAATGATTTGATAGTTGATTGTTAATCTAGAATTTTATGCGTTTGTTAGTTCTTATGCATTGTGTTGCGATAATAGGTTGACAAATCGTAAAGTTTGATTTTCAAAGTGATGAAATTTATTTTGTTGGATTCCGGTGTTAATCGATTATCTTTAGGTATTGTGTTGCGATTATAAGATTTATTGGTTAATATTGGAGTTTTGATGAGTTGCTTTGTTTTCATCACGTGATTATCAAGATTAAATATTTTAACATGAAGTAATTAAATAATTGGTAAATTAAACCAAAATCCGAGCTTAATTGAATTTATAATTGGTTATCAACTGATTTTAGTCAGTCAATTCAATCCATCGCCAATGAATTATAGTTTTCTAATTCCAAGTGGGTGACACTTTCGTAATATAAGAGTTTCGTAATTTTAATCTATTATCGTTCTTTATCTTTACTTAAGTTAGTTCTGATTTAAATCTGCTTCCGTTAGTTTGTTTCATATAATTTAGTCGTCGATACTTGTTTCAGTTATTTAGTTTAATTAGTGTTTGCCGGTATTAGTTTTTGATTATTTCGGAAAAGAAAAAAAAATAGTCTAACTTTTTATTCTTATGTTACTTAGTTTGCATTAGTTATTCGATTAATTAATTTTAATTATTGTCTCTAGTTGATAATTTTCTCAAAAAAGTCCGAAATAGCTAAATATCGGTTTAGGTTGTAGTATTGGAGTCTCCGTTCTTTATTCCGTTCCCCGAGTTCGATAAATCCTGGGTGATTCTTAAAGTTATATTGCACACGATTGGTACACTGTCAGTTGTGTAATTTATACTTTGGGTTCATTTAGACATTAAAACCTCAGGTGTGTTTTGCATGCGTCAAGTACCCCACACTTGAACTTTGCTTTTCCTCAAGCAAACTACTACATAAATGTCTTTACTCAGACCTCAATTCAAAATAAACTCTCTAGAAACATGCAAGACTCAATAGCATTAAAGATCCATAGACTATGAAATTGAAGCCAAAGTAAGAAACAATGAGACCACAAGATGCAAAAAGAATTGCAATGTCAACAACTTCCCACCTCATTACATGACTTAGCACCTCACAGTTTTCACTCATCACTCATGTGTATAGGCTCGTACATTTTTCCAAATTCCGCTCAATGCCAGACATGTTAAAAGAATATCAGCATATGCTTCAGAGTAAATCACACCGCCATCACTTAATGTTTGAAAATAAAGAACATAAAGGTCTTAAAGGGCGGTAACGACGCTAGGCTAAGAAAATGGGGAATATATGGCCAAAGTGGGGCTAAAAGATTGGGATCCAAGATCAAGTAGCAAAAAGTAGAATCGAGTAACCAACATGGGACCAAATAAATCACTGAGAAAATTTCCCAAGCAAACTGGCTTGATTTTTCACATCTAACAACAGCTCAGAAGTACAAAAGTTCGTTTCTCTTTCTTATTCCAATACCTTCTCTTCTCTTTTCTTTTTCTTCTTTTTTTTTCTTTTTCTTTTTCTTTTTTTATAGCGTTGAATTTCCAAACATCGACTATATGCAATCTGTACCAAAAAAAGAACTCTTTTAACCACACTAGCATTGTCGCGGTACACCACTAGAAAAGTTAGGAAGAACACAAAAGCATAAAATTACATATGATTTGAATGCTATCAAAACAAGGCATAATCGTCAACGCTCACAGAAGATAAACTAACTAATAAACGAATGATCCCAGATAAATCCCTAAAGCTTGCTACTGAATCACGATACCAATTCCGGTCAAACGAAAGACAAAATGATTATTTGGTTGATAGTGTGGGTTGTCACCGAAATGAAAGGCTCGGGATCAAACGGGGAAACTAAGGGAAATGATGCAGGCAAGGGTGTCACTGGGGAAATGGGGTATCCTAATTGTGCCTTTATATGAGTGCTAAATTCTCAAATGATGTGATCTTGACATGCATTTAACAAAAAAGTTCTACCTTAATCCAAATAACACTGACAGATTCACACCCAAAGAAATAATGAGCATTAAATATGAATGCTAGATGGGCTTAAATTATCACGAAACGAATGAACAGTGTTGTTTGTGCTTAATCATGCAATTTCAGTCAAGAAGCGTAACATGCACATCAAACATCCTGTTGTCACAAAGAAATTCTCACAGTCATTTGCTCAGCTTCGCATTCACAGAAAATGGAACAATACTACTACGAATCTCACATGCAAAAATAGAGAGAAAATTTTTAAAATCAGTCTATCTTTAGACAAACATGCAAAAGCTTATGTAAAGAACATGCAAAATCCAAATTCAATAGGTCTATCCCCCACCCCACACTTATTATAGACAGTGCCCTCACTGGCATGAACAGTTTAAGATAACACGCAACATGAAGATAAAATGGAACAGAAAAACTCCCCTGATGCATGGCCTGGAGGGTCTGGACGATGAGGCTGAACTTAATGCCAGCGAGCATCTCTACCATGGCCCATCATACAAAGACATCTATGAATGAAAAGCAAACCAGATTTTAGCAACCACCAAAATATAGCATCTGTACACAAAAATCTATTATATGCAACTAATAAGTGGCAAATAACAATGAAAGAAACGAAAAGTCAAAGATGTTGAAATGGCATGGCTAGCGACTATGGCGTTTGCGATGACGAATGTAGCACAGTGGCAAGACGGATGAAGCAGCGGGTCGTGACACAGGTTGAGGGTCTGCCTGAGCTGATGTAGAGGAGTGTGATGCAGGCTGAGCGTCTTCTTGCTCAGTAGTAGGGGAGATTGAAAGAGCAGGACCCAAAGTAAAACGCTGGCGAGGGGTAGGGGTGCCTCTCGTAGAGCGTGACTCCTCATGTATATGTCGAATCTGTAATAACTGCTCCCCTAAAGCAAACACATATGCTGGATGAGCGGTAGTAACGATGAATGTAAAATGAGGGGGAATGAAGTCGCTGTCTAAGGCCAGTGCTCCATGAGGTGGGACTGTGGGTGGAGTATCATGTGGTCTCTAAGCTGCCCTTGGCTCAGTCTCTGGTCTCTGATCATCGCTTTGCTCTCTAGCATCCTATGGATTCGGTTGAGGGTCTGAAGGTGCATGTGGGTAGGGGAAGCTGTAGGCGATAATGACTATCCAAAATACCCATGCGTCTTAGAGAGTCTGAGGTGATAAGTTGAACACCTTCTACCGCAACTAGTGTAAGTCCCTCTAAGGCTTCTTCTGTCAATATGTTAAAGTGACGTGCTAGGCGTGTGACATATGCTCCTCCACAGATCGGACTGGTGCTCCTAGCTCCCTCTCCATGTCGGAGGTGATAGGCAAGAAGGTAGGAAAACTGAATGGGAGAAGGGGCATTAAAAAATAAGCTCATAATCTCGAGGTTGCGTAATGGGATCGTGCCCGCTCCTGCCCCTGTACCACTCACCGACTCTGCCATGATCCGGTAAAATATCCTATGTAAGAAGGTCCGGAACTGTGTGGACTTCAGGGAGGGTGAGAAGTCTGTAAATGCAAGTTGTCTCCAGAACCCATGGTGAGTATAATAAGCATCTAGCTCCCTTGTTGCCGTGCGAAAGGAGTCATGTGTAACCTCATCCTCTGTGTAAATGCCCATAGCAACTGCAAATTGCCCCAATGATAACTCTCTATAAACCCCACCAAGATGAAATGTAATCATAGAGGGAATGACATACTCCATAGTAAACTTATCGAGGGTAATAGTAGAGAAAAATTCATGGCATAACTCTCGATAAATTGGCTCACGTATGTCTAAGAGACGCTCAAAGGGTGATATCCTCGTTAAATCTTCCTGCCCGTGTCTCATTAACTAACAGAGTCCATCCTCAAATCCATAAGTCCTCATGTGTTCCTAATTGACAGAAGCGGACATGGAAAAAGTTTTCGGCCATAAAGCAACAAATCTGGCCGACTGAGTATCATTTAGGAGTTGAATCCACTTATGTCTGTGCTCTTGTTCAGGAAGAGGAAGTGGCATGGTATCGATGTGTCGTCTCTTTGGCATATCTGTAAAGAAAAATAAATGTCAATATATATAAAGATAGCTGCTCAATAAACCACACCATCTAGATATGTTTAATTCGACCATGAATCATGAAAATAACGAGTAAAAATAATTATCCAGCCACATTCTGATGCGGAAATGAAACTTGCAAAACTCAACATGCTTACTCGATTCAAGTAAAAGTGCATGGGCCACCCCTTTTTTTGGTTTTTTAAAAAGAAAAACAAAATAAAATAAATAAATAAGACGGAAAACTAAGATTGAGCAAAGAAATAAACTAAATATAAGAAAAAAAGAAAATAAAAGAATGGGCGAATGGCGAAATACTATGACGGACAATGAACTCAGATTAGCACGCATGAAAGTATCAGGGCCCATGACATTTGTGCGCAAAATGATACCATAATGGAACTCACAAAAACCAAGATTTAAGAGTTCGAAATTTTGGGGCTGAAGTGGAACAGAAAAAATCAGAAACAACTTATAAGAATATGTTCACGATAACAGCCCCGAATCAAGCTTCGAAGGCAACTGACCAGGCGAGTAGATTAAAGAACAATCTTGCAAACTGTAGTTTATGCAATCAGTGTACTCCCAGTCAACCTATTGCAATCATCATGCTACTTAAGTACCAGAATCAGAAAAGAGGCAACAAATTGTAATATTCTTAATCTGGCAGTTGCGTGAACATGCAAAATTGTGAGGAACATAGCAGTGAAATTAACTTAACAACATTTGATTCTGATGACTAAAATGAGAAGCTAAAAGACAGATCATGCTTTAATCAAGGCGGTTGTTTGGATCCCCAATAATGAAATATCAGATAGAAAACAGCTAGTAGTGAGAGCGGGAGCAGAACACCTCTAGGATAATCCTATACATGCAAATACAACCTTTCCTGAGTGAGAATGATCATAGTTCTGGAGGCATAAAATCAATCAGAAAGAAAAAAAAACAATGAACGCACAGGAGCCAACCAAAACGCCAATCTGAAACTATATTGGCAGCACATGAACACGCATAAGAAAATACATCAATATGAATCACAGAATTACCCTTCGGGACACAGATCATCACATAAAGAACCACCTTTGAATGAACATGAACCTGCTAAATTCATGTCAAAACATGTAAAAATTTGTGCCTGTGTGTAACACGTAACCAGAACCTAAAACAAGCCTACTTCGAACACATCAAGTTCATTTTGAACCTAATTCAAAAAGTGTGTATAATGAGATTATATGAAGCATTATACGCTAAACCGTGGCTGCCAAATCAAGTAGATCAGATAACACAAACCAAATGAACAGGTAGATCACCTTCTCGGCCTGATTGATTAGAAGCAGATTACGCACAACAAAGTACCAAACAATATGGTGCTCGAATCAAAGGTAGGGGACAACAGACAATTCAACTAAATTAACAAGAAAACCAATTAACAGTCAATTAAACTAAAAATGCCTGGTTTGAGCAGCACTAGATGATCCTGGCATGAAGATGGTGACTGTGTGTGCGTGTAACCAGAGAAGAACTGAAGAACATCCCCACAAACTTAGTTAAACTCGAATGACACTAACGAATCAGACAGAGATAGGCAAAAAATCAAGTGAATAAGTTAACCTAAGCAAGGGAGTTCATACTGGCATTTCACAACAGCCCCAAAGAAGAAATTAACCTAAAATTCGCAGAAGTCAAAAATGAACCCTGCAACTGACAAAAATCGAAAATGGAGATAGAAGGGAAAAGAGCTAAACCTGGATTGAAGAGATTGAAGCAACTTTAGAAGAATCTGGCCAAAATCGATGGAAATGGAGGCCAAGGGGAAGGAATGCGTGTAGTGTGTGCATCGTACAATCTTTGGGAGCAAAAGAACGAGGGTGCGTATAATGAAAATGACACCTGACTTTTGATTTTATAAATCCCGAACCTACGCCCCTGTGTAAATTAAGTCAAGCACCTGCGTGGAACCACGTCAATCTACGCCCCTGCGTGGGTTATTTACGCCCCTGCGTAGATGTGGTCTGTACGCCCTTGCGTGGGTTGTTTACGCGCCTGCGTAGGTGATGGAATTCAAGATGGTGGGTGCGTGGGTGTAGGGTTTCACGCGGGTGCGTGGGAGTCAAAGTAGGATGCAATTTCCAGCATCAGTTCAAGAAGGGTAGATCAGTTTCCAAGACACTCATATGTAAAAATAAGCTACAGATAGGCCCCGTGCACCCAATTAAGGATTGTGCAAACACCTCACCCCACACTTATATGCTTGAAATTTCTGGACTTATTCAGATTGGAACGAGTGAAAGAGAACTTTAGAACAGAACTAAGAATTGATCAAGCTGGCTTTTAGAGTCAACTGATGGAACCATCACCATGCAATTAAAGTGACAAAGGAATCATGAACAGACAACAAATCAGAAACATTAGGAATCAGCACACACTGATTTAACAATAAAAGACATTGTTCCCATTGGCAAATTAAGGTCTAAAACCAAGTTCATGAAGTAACTATCCCATGGCTATTATAGTACACCCCACCCAACACTTCAAGTGACGCAACTCAGACATGACTCTTAAAACACCAAACATCGCATCCCATACATTTGAGCTCCCAACCACACCAAAAACCTAAAAGAATTAAGGGATGGATCAATTGACTTTAAGAGTCAAACATATGAGACTCTGGATATGCAATTAAGGCAACAATAGAAGCTTAAGTTTCGGCATACCATGGGAAATAAAATTATGGAAAAACATAAATGAGATGCTAAAGACGACACTCACAAACTACTAATATAGAAACCACGAAAGGTTTAAAAATTTAAAGTTGTTGACTTATAAAAAGTCAAACTCAGAATTAAAGATAATAACTCATTGCACACTAAACTCGAAATCATGGACTCAATCATGCAACACAATGGAAAAGAAACCAAGCAACGAACAATAAAAAGCACTATAAGAAGCATACTAGATAAATGAGCAAAATTCACACAAAGAAGCACACTAAAACATGCAAATGATAACACTAGGAAATCACACAAACTAAACATAAAATGAAGACTTAATATACAAATGAAAGTATCTATGGGTTGCCTCCCGAAAGCGCTTGTTTTGACGAGTCTGTAGCTTGACTTGTCCACATGGCCCTTATATTGATAAAACATACCTGGGAAACGAGCTCGCAAACCTTTTGTACCTACTAAAGTAATGTACTCACCAACCGGATCCTCATGATCCAAAATAAAACTTCGAAAATTGACAAGTTGGTTTTTCTGTGATCTTGTCTACCTTCTTCTTCCGCTGTCTTGGCTTCTTTGACTTCCCTTTGTTCTTGACCGAGCTTGAAGGTACCTGTCCAACAGAAACAATAACAGAATCAGATTTAAGACTTTCAAGCTTATCATGATCAGAATAAAAAGGAGTAGGTGGTGATGGTGCTTCAAATGAAGTAAAAATATCCTCATCGGTTGGAATATCATTCTCATCAATGTGCATCTGCCAATCTACTCTAAGCAAGAAAGCAATCTCCCGCAAATCTCTATCAACATCAAACTCATTTGTAGCATGAACAAACTGCATATTATCTAATTCAACACATGGTGCATAAGTAGATATGAAGAAAAGTGACTCAGGTAAAAATGGATATAACGGATTAGCTTTCGCCATACGGAATGTAATCTCCTCATCTCTCACTCTAATAGTGAACTCCATAGACAGGAATCTATCAATGCTCTAGCAGATGTAAGAAAGGGTCTACCCAAAATTAGGGGATTGCCACTCGAGCTATCCATGTCTAACACCACTAGATCAACAACAAACTCAAATCCATCAACCTTCAATCTAACTCCCTCACAAATCCCTACAGGCTGTCTCAAGGAACTATCGACTAGCTGCACAGCTACCAAAGAAGGCTTAAGGGGTCCTAAATCAAGCTGTTGGAAAATATCATGAGCTATAACATTAATGCTAGAGCCTAAATCGGCTAAAGCATTGCTGAATACAGCCCCCTTTACAGAACATGGAATTATGAAACTACCAGGGTCGGCCTTACCTTGGATGTATAAAGGAGGGGGGACATATGCGGTACAACCTGAAGCGTTCAGATGCATCTCGTCCATTAAAGCCTCCAGTTCCTTCTTTAATGAGGGAGCAGAGGAAGAAGTAGAAGAAGGAACATCCTCGGGGTGCTCATCGTCATGCATAGTAATGACATTGACTTGAGCAGGACCCTTGTCTTTCAGATTACCTCTTGGATTGGGCTCAGTGTTGCTAGGAAGTTCACCAACATTCCTAACATTCCTCGATTGTGCTAGATGTCCCACTTGTGTTTCAAGGGCCTGAATAGCAGCCTGCTGATTTCTAGACAACGCCTCTTGATTAGCAATAAACTTCATCATCATCTCCTCGAGGTTTGACTTTGCAGGTTGCACGGGCTGAGACTGATGATTCTGATTAGGGAAGTGGGCATTATGAAACTGATTGGGATTAGAATTAAACTGAGAGAAAAAAAAAAGATTGTCCCTGATGATATCCCTGGTTATACCCTTGGTGAGGGTTAAATTGGCATCTCTGCATCACCTGAGGACGAGGATGAGCGAAACCAGGAGGTGGTTTGTTCTGAGCTCGAGAAAAATTCAGAGTAGGTTGGGCATATCTAGCCATGCCTCCACCATAATCTCCTGAAGAGTAATATATCTACTCTGGATTTGGGTAAGAAAAACTAGCTTGGCACTCATAGCCGGAATGTGGTCAACCACAGTGCTCACACCCTTGGTGTACTGCGTGTACCGCAACTAGAGATGACTGTGGTTGACTAGTTGACGGGCCGTCGTTGTGACCCGCAGAATTAGTCCTTAAATCCATTATTTAGCTAGAGAAGTAAGGGTTTGAATCCACAGGGAGTGTGGTTGTAATCAAGATTGGGTTACTAGCCTTATAAGTTTATTGAAAGCATTTAAATTGTGAATTTGTGGATTTAAATGATTTGTTTAGAGTAATGATTTGCTATTGCTTTGTAACTAACATTAATGACAAGACAACTAACGTAGTAGATAAACAATCAAGAGACGAATAACCATTCACGGGATCACCGCGACATAAGTATTACTCACTATAATTTCATGCAACGATCACATAGACATAATCAATTGCGCGACTAAATTAATCAAACGTGTTTTAACCAATAACTCTCGGCATAGCGTATGCAACATTAATACTCGTCTTAATCCCTAAGCTAATGGACTCGGCACGAATAATAACTCCACGATAAACTATCTTGCTTTTACCAATCGCAACACATAATCATAATCATATCCAAATGTTTATCATTTGCATAAACATAATAGAATTCCTTAATACGAATACATCAAAACATAAGAAATTAAAGAAGAGTAAACTTAGTCGTAGATCCTCCGCAAACGGCTAATGGGATTAGCCGCTCATCATATGCTCGTCACAATCATAGATTTGAGCCATTGGGTAGCTTGCGAACACCGTCTTCGTTCTCGTTTAGTAATTCCACTCCGGCAGGGCTTCGGCACACTTTCACACACGTCGGGGCTCTCTCCAAAGCTGCCCCTTGACTTGTATTTATAGGGAGGCCAAGATTAGGGTTCCACAGGCTGTAAAACACGTTTTTGCGCCGCACTAGCACAGGCCAGGCGCAGGCCTGCGTCCCCCCTCTCCTGCCCCGGATGCGGCTAGGGTTTAGCTGGCATGTGCTGGAACGTATCTGGACAGTTGGGACGCTATGTGGATCGCAGGGTGGCGCAGGCCTGCGCCCCCCTCAGCTCGGTTTGCTCTGAATTTTCTCGGATTGCTTCTTTTTAACATCTTGGCCCTGAAATACAAACTTGGAGTAATAATATGGATTTTACAAAGTATCGGTGCTTAAAATGATCATAATATGACTCAGAAACCATATAAATTATAGACTTATCAAATCTCCCCAACTTAACTCTTGGTCGTCCCCGAACAAGCTTTTGGAATCAAAAACTAACTATATAATGAGCATGTATTGGCAGTGACTCTAGAAATTTTATATTAAGCTAGCATTCGCACTAATGCATTAAAATTCTTAACATGTAAATTAAAGACATTTTCAGTTAAAATATACTTCTCTTAGAATTTATATAATGCATCTCACTTTTGAAAATACCCGTTTAGCTCAAGGTTACGATACTTAAAACATGTGGGTCTTCCTACCATCTTTTTTCTCTTTGCATGTTTACGACAAAATTCCTTTTTAACACCATGCTTCTATTTATATTCTTTTCACTAGATTAGCTAGATGGTCCATGTAACGAGATTTCAGTCAACCGCTCCCAAACCAAATGATTTTAGGGGATTAGGCATGAGTGGTACACCTACGGACGTAGTTTCCCGAACCATCTAGACTACAATTAACTTACTTTTGAGGCTAAAACATGATTAAGCTCCCCCTTATTGCATGGGTTTCCAAAATGTTTTGACACAATACTTATATTTAAGCCCAAATATATTTTAGCGTACTTAAATTCATTTTACATGGCAAAAAGTTTTAATTATCACTACGACTCTTTTCTTATTTATAAAATATCCTGTCACCACTAGCCAATTTAGTCGCACATGTATTTTCTAAGTATCATCATGTTCCACGGTCTGATCGGCAAACAAGACTCGAGTGGGGAAGGAATGACAGACTATATAAACATTATAGACTCTAAATAGGACTCAGCTAAGAACTAAAAATAAATGAAAATTACGATAAAGAAATTAAATGCATAACAAAACTGAAATGAAATAAAAGACAGAAAAGTAAAGAATAAGGAAGGATAGCACCCGATCATTCAAATGGAGGAGGCGGCGGAGGAGGACCGAAGACGCTGTTGAAAAAGTCGGTATACGGGTTCTGGCCATGGGTGAACTGTGTAGTAGGCGGAACCAAGTGAGGAGGCATCGGGTCTGGGAGGTCCTGCCTGCCATGCGCCGGATAGCGCTGATAAGTATCTACGACAGGGTTATAGGCCTGGTAGTCAAGCATCGTCTAATCCTCATTAGACTAATATGGAATACCGGCTACGGAGTCCTCGTGATGTCGGACCCTCCCAGTATGCCCAGTCATGATGCTGGTAGTAGGCATTTTTGTATGTCAGGGCTCTCTGCCCATCCTGTAACTGATCTACCCGACCCGCTAAGTGATCGACCCTGTCATGAATATGGGTGATACGTCCATTCATCTCATTTAGTTTCTGGGTCACATCCTCTCGGAACTCACCCTGACCTACTGTTATATCCTCTATCCACCTCATCATGCGGTCAAAATCAAAACTGTCATTACCTTGACTGCGCGAGGTAGACGCACCTAGGTTCGGCTCAGCATGCCGATCTCCCGCCTCATTGGTGGCCTTCTCCTCTCTCTCTCTTTCTCTCTCTCTCTCTCTCTCTCTCTCTCTCTCTCTCTCCTCTCATCCTCATTGTAGTCCTCGATATGCGACTCATTTGTCTCTTTGTCGAATATTTCGAACCCTTCGTCAACTTCACTAAAAATCAAGCTAGGGAACATGGCGGCCGTAATGAACGTCGCCAAAATGTGAGATAGCAGGGAGTCGGGCGAAAGTACGTCCGTCCTCTCAAGGAACCTGGAGATCAACCAAGCATGGGGATGATCGTCCTCTCTCTCGTATCGTACATAGCCCATAAATCATTCATAATTGTCCACGCAAAGGACAGTGTGGGCCTACCCTTAGAAGAGCGTGAAGGGTTGTGATATCCTTATGCTTGACTTTGGTCAGGTCGCTATCACAAGACAAGATGTTGTTCACAAGAATCTTGTGAAGCACCTTACACCTTGGAGATAAAACCTTTCGGCTGTAGGAAGTGGACGACTCAGACTCCAAAATGGATGGTATAAAAACTCTATTAACCTGCTCTGTCCACTCCCCAGACCAAGTCATATCAGTGAAGGCCAATTGGGCCTCATTCTTATACTCGTACCCCTGCTGGTTAGACCCTTTGTAGCCAACCCCAGTATCTAAATTAAATAATTGGCGAAGGATTTGTGCATCCATCGCCACGTCCCTACCATGGACGGTACCTATCAACCTAAAGTCGTTCCCGTCCTCCCTCCGTAGGGTAGACATCCACTCGACTACATCGGTCTGATAAATATCGTGGCCGCCCAACTCAAGCACACTTTCCCACCCTAAATAGTAAAAAAGGTATGGGATCCCGTAGTCCTCAAAATCACTCATTTTAACCCTCTTTTCAGTTAACACTTTATTTGAATATTTCTTATAAAAAAACAAGTGTGTTTTAATGTGTTCGGGGTGTTGGGATAATAGGAGGTTTGGAGACCAATCTATCGGGACATTAACATTTTGAGTTCGTTGCCTCGTTCTCCTTGACATCTACAATTCGTGCCACCAACCACAATATGTATGAGATAAATTAAATAATGTAACTTATAATTGCAAATTGCACAATTACGCTTACTTAAAAAAATGCAACTATATATATATATATATATATATATATATATATATATATATATATATATATATATATATATATATATATATATATATATATATATATATATATATATATATATATATATATATACATACCTCTCTCGGTACGTTCAAAAACTAGCCCTACCATCGTAAACCTTGTAAACCATGTGGTATTTGGGTTAAGGATATGTACGGGCAATTCCTCAGACACAGTCTTTTCTATCACGAATAATTCGGTTAACATTCTACAATGAGGGTAACTTATCCCTTGGCCTAAGACATGACATTCCCACAATTTTTGCATAATAATTTACCCTAAGGATATTGTCGGGTGTCCAGTCATTAACGCGTGCACTACCAGAATTTCTTGTGGTTTCACATATGTGGTGTCTTGATGATGCGGAAGTATGTTAAAGATAACAAACTTCCACATAACTTTGGCTAATGTGCACAAATCACCTCTATTGAAGGCGGTATAGGTCCGGGCAGTTCTAATCGAATACCAAAAACAGTTGCTATCATTTGATCCCATTGATCAGTCCATTTGTTAACTGTACGCATTCTATCCCCCTGGGTATTAGACAATGTCCAGAACTCCATAGGATGAGGTGTTTCGGTGTCAATTAAGAATTCTTCATACAATTTTTCTCTGGAAATTAACACCTCTTTGTTTCCTACCCTTCCCACTAGTTTGAAATAATGTTCCTCAGACCTCTCAATCCTACGCATTGTGGCGAACCACTGTTGGATTTAACTAGTATGAATATACAGAAGTTCCCATTGTATAGCTCTAGCCCATCCTAGTCTCTTAAAACACTCTAATATTTCAAAATTATCAAAGTCAGTCTCTTTTACGGTACGTTCTATGAGAAACCTAGGGGGTTTACCATTGTCAGTGTTTGGTGGAATTTCAGGGAACTCCACATTGAGTGGTTTTTCAAAACGAACATCCCTAGGGTCGTGGGTTCTCTTCCTAGGTTTTTGGGAATTTCCGGGACGGTTACCGTTTGCATGGAACTGGGTTGACATCTAAAAATAGTGCAAAAACAAGGGATTTAAAATATGGGGTTTTTACGTAAATGATGCATGATAATTTTAAACACCCTTTTCCGACAATAAACAAATTAATCCTAAGTCTCACCAACAATGTGAGCCCAATCTAACCCTATCAAATGCATGAAATTTAATAATAATTAATTTAACAATGACAACGTAATCTTTTACGACAAAAAGTTAATAAATACGATAAATACGGAAAAATGCTCAATCTTTACAAAAGTTTTGCAAAAATAATTTTATACATATCAAATGAATATTTGAAAATCATTAATAACCCTTTTTTTATTAAAAACCATGTAACTCCCAAAAACCTCAACCCATGCATGCATGATGAAACTTTATGAAACTAGGGTAGAATGAAGTTAAGGGGATTATAAGGAGTATACCTTGCTAGTAATTGAGAAGAACTAACGTCGGATTGAAGATTTAACGTGAAAAAGATGAATTTTTGAAGGTTTTTAGGCTTAGAAATCGAGATCCGCCGTTTCTGTAACTGGAATTAGGGTTTTGGAATTATGGGGACGATCATTACCATTTTATAAGATTTTGAGCGCGTCGGGCCGCAGGGCAAGCGCAGGCCTGCGCCCCCCCTGCGCCCGGGCCTCTGGATCCGCGATCTGGGCCGTGCACTGGTCTTGGATCCCTAATTCTTTAATTTTTTAATTTTTACGGGTATTCTCCCTAACTTACGCTCTTATTATCAAGTTAAAATAATTCTGCTACGTGCTTCTATTTTTTATTTTCTGATGCGGGGTCTTATTATTTAATTTAAATCCTAATTTCTAAACACAACTAAGTTCAGGAGGATGATCCTCCCTAACTTAATTGGTTACACACAATTAAGCAAATAAAAACACTTAAAAACAATAAATTCAAATAATCAAAATATTCTGGGTTGCCTCCCAGAAAGCGCTAAGTTTTACGTCTTCAGCCAGACGTACTGCTCCTAAACTAGTTAATTAACCTTAGGATCTTGTAACCTGATGAGTTCAGATACTAACATATCGTTGGTGGCCCATTGAACATATAATTTAAGTCTATGTTCATTTACTTTAAATGGCTCGCCACCTTTTAAGTCCTGTATTTCTACCGCACCGTGTGGGTAGGTATTCGTTACAATATATGGACCTGTCCATTTACTTTTTAATTTACCGGGAAATAATCTAAAACTTGCGTTAAATAACCAAACTTTATTTCCTTTGGTAAATATTTTATTTTTGATCATTCTGTCATAAAAGACCTTAGTTTTCTCTTTATAAATTCTGGCACTTTCGTAGGCTTCTCTTCAAATTTCTTCCAGTTCATTTAATTGGAATTTCCTATCAACACCGGCATCATGTAAATTAAAATTAATGTTTTTGATAGCCCATAGAGCTCGGTGTTCTAATTCCACTGGGAGATGGCAAAGCTTACCATACACAAGTCTATATGGGGACATACCGATTGGTGTTTTAAATGCGAATCTGTATGCCAATAGCATCCTCTAATTTTTGAGACCAATCTTTACGATCAGGTTTGACAATTTTCTCAAGGATTCTCTTGATCTCTCTATTAGAGATCTCGACTTGTCCGCTAGTTTGCGGATGATAAGGCGTTGCTATTTTATGGTTAACTCCATACTGCTTAAGGAGTTTAGCAAAATGCTGATTATTAAAATGTGACCCTCCGTCACTGATGATAGCCCTTGGAATACTGTGTCGTGCTAAAATATTACTTTTAACAAATTTGCACACAACCTGATTATCACCAGTGCGTGTAGCTTCTGCTTCCATCCACTTGGAGACATAATTTACTGCAACTAAGATAGGGATGGCAAAAAAAAAAACGAACCCGACGGGGAAAACCGAAAACCGATCTAAACGGGGCGGGTTTCCCCGAACCCGATTAAGTTAAACGGGGGATGGGGCGGGTATGGTATTGGTAATACCCGTCCCGTATACCCGATTACATAACCCGTATAAATCCCCGATTACTTTTAATAGCAACATGCTACTTATATTGTATATATTATATATAAAAGATGAATATTTTTATCTATTTTATATATTATACATAAAAGTTATTATGTATAAATTAAAAAAACTTATTTATTTACATATAATTTAATGAAATAATATTTTTTTCGTTATCATTTAATAGGGATACAAATTTAATTTAATATTAGTATTGTAATTTTAATATACATGAACATTTTAAGCTTAAATTACGAACTGTGTGATTAAATTTTATATCATTTATTTATAAATGTGGTTACCCGATTACCCGCGGGTTTCCCCGCGTACCCGATGGGGATCCCCATTTAATACCCGCGGGTTTTTTAAGCGGGGACAGTACTTTCATTACCCGCCCCGTTGTCATCCCTAACTACGATGTACTCGTATCCAAATGATTTAGGGAATGGTCCCATAAAATCAATGCCTCATACATCAAATATTTCGACAATTAATATCGGGGTCATAGGCATTTCATTTCTTTTCGCGATGCCACCGGTTTGCTGGCATCTTGTGCATCCTTTAACAAACTCGTATTCATCCTTAAATATTGTGGGCCAGAAAAACCCACACTGCAATATCCGGTGGCCAGTTTTCTTTGTGCTGAAATGGCCACCGCATGCATATGCATGGCAGTGTTTAAGAATATCTTCGTGTTCCGAGTTAGGGACACATCGTTTTATAATTTGATCTGCTCCTATTTTAAATAGATCAGGCTCATCCCAAATGTATTGCCTTGCTTGAGCATATAAATATTTTCTTTGTTGTGAGTTCCAGTGCTCTGGCAATCTTCCTGTTACGAAATAATTAACTAGATTCGCAAACCATGGAATTTTAGATATAGATAATAATTGTTCATCAGGGAAGGAGTCCCTGATTTGATCAGTTGAGTTTGTTGGGATTAATTGAAGCCTTGATAGATGATCGGCAACAACATCTGATGTGCCTTTCTTATCTTTAATTTCTAAATCAAATTCTTGCAATAGAAGGATCCCGAATCAATCTAGGCTTGGCATTCTTCTTTGCCAATAAATGTCTTAAAGCGCTGTGGTCAGAATACACAATTACTTTGGCCCCCAAATATAGGATCTGAATTTATCTAGGGCAAACACTACAGCTAATAATTCTTTCTCCGTAGTTGTGTAATTGATCTGTGCCTCATTAAAGGTTTTACTTTCATAGTAAATCACAACTGGATTTTTCTCAAATCTTTGTCCTAAAACTGCACCAACTGCATAATCGCTTGCATCACACATGATCTCAAATGGTTGAGACCAATCCGGAGATTGCAGAATTGGCGCTTCGGTTAATTTTGAGTTAAGCTTCTCAAATGCTTTCATACAAGCATCATCAAAATTAAACTCGGTATCTTTTGAAAGAAGATTGCATAACGGTCTTGAGATCTCACTGAAATCTTTAATGAATCGCCAATAAAAACCAGCGTGGCCTAAGAATGATCTTATTCCTTTAACGTTGGTAGGGGGTGGGAGTGAGGAAATTAATTGAACTTTTGCTTTATCTACCTCCATTCCTCTCTCGGACACAATGTGACCTAGGACTATCCCTTCCTTTACTATAAAATGGCTTTTCTCCCAACTTAATATTAAGTTGGTTTCAGTGCATATCTTTAAGACTTTTTCTAAATGTCTCAAACAATCTTCAAATGTTTTATAAAATATGGAGAAATCGTCCATAAATATTTCAAGAGAACCACCCACCATATCTGAAAAGCTAGCCATCATACATCGCTGAAATGTGGCGGGCACATTACATAGTCCAAACGGCATCCTTCGGTAGGCAAAGGTGCCATAGGGACAAGTAAATGTGATTTTCTCTTGATCCTCTGAATGGATTGGGATTTGATTATAACCGGAATATCCATCAAGGAAACAATAAAACTTTTGTCCTGCTAATTTTTCCACTATTTGATCTATAAATGGTAGTGGAAAATGATTTTTAGAAGTAGCAGCATTAAGTTTTCTGTAATCTATGCAAACTCTCCACCCAGTTACAGGGCGAGTAGTTATCTTCTCTCCTTCTTCAGTATTAATTACTGTAATTCCTGATTTCTTGGGCACAGTTTGGGTTGGACTTACCCACTAACTATCAGATATAGGATATATAATTCCAGCGTCCAACCATTTTAATACTTCCTTCTTAACTACCTCTCACAAATTAGGATTCAACCTCCTTTGTGCATCTCGAGCTGGTTTAGCTTCCGGATCAGTAATGATTTGGTGCATACACAAAGTGGGACTGCATCCTTTTAAATCAGCTATCGTCTACCCTACTGCTTCTTTATATTTGACTAGCACTTGCAATAGAGCTTTCTCTTGCTCTTCAGTCAGATCTGATGAAATTATGACAGGCAACATGTCATTCTGACCTAGAAAAGCATATTTCAGATGCGATGGTAGATCCTTTAATTCTAGAATAGGTGGTTGCTCTTTTGAACGTTTGGCTGATTTGGGTAAATTAGTAGGTAATTTTTTAGTCCTATGGGTCCACGGTGGTTGTTTTGACTCTAGTGTGGATTCCATGACTACTTCTAACTCATCACACTAAGTATGATTTAACTTGGCTAATTCATTCTCAGCAAAGAATAACTCAGTAGCATCTTTGGTGTTGACTAACGAACTATGCTGCTGCGCAAGTTCATCCACCATGTCTATAAGATAACATTCTGAATCAATAGCAGAGACACTTGAAGCATTAAATACATTCACTCTTAATTTCCTATTACCAAAGGCAATATCCACTGCTCCTGTCCTACAATTAATTTGTGCATTAATCGTGGCTAAGAAAGGTCTGCCTAGAATAATAGTCGGTTGATTATCTCGTATTGAACTTTCGGTGTCCAATACTAGGAAGTCAACTAGATAGTTTAAATCTACAACTTTTACTATGACATCTGATAAAATACCTCTTGGGTACTTGGTTGACCGAATTTCCAGCTCTAAGATAATATCAGTTGTTTGTAACTGACCTAGATCATGTTTATCAAACAAGTTTCCAGGTAAAATATCAACACTAGCTCCAAGATCAAGCAATGCCTTCTTAATCTGCACATTGCCTATTGTCACTGGAATCAATGGTGATCCAGGATCTTTCAGCTTAGGAGGTAGAGAATTAGAAACTACTGCACTCACTTGTTCAGTTAGATTGATCTGTTTTTGGAGCGAGACCTTATACTTTCTTTTCTAAGTACAGAGATCTTTTAAAATTTTGGCATAAGATGGAACCTGTTGAATGGTCTTTATCAGAGGAATATTGATCTTAACTTGATTGAATAAGTCCCAAAGATCCTCTGGTTGTGGGCCTCTTTTGCCGTAAGGAGAAGATTTTGGATTTTCAATAGCAGCAGGATAAGTCGGAGGAATTGAAGTGTCCTGATTCTTATCCGCCTCCCCAACTTTTGGCGTTGGAATATTTGATTTAATTGGCTCTTTAAAAGAAACTTTCTTAGGAACCTCCTTCTTCTTTGGATCCTCTTTCTCCTCGTACACGACTTCCGTGTCTGTATCTTCTTCTGCCTCTTTCTCTTTAGGCAAATCCTATTTATTGTCTACCTCTCTTCCACTCATTAATGTGGTTATCTTAGCTACTTCATTAACTTTGCTAATCTCATGTTTCTTATCTTTGTTATGATGATGAGCGTGTGAAGGATTGGGAATAGTATTGCTAGGAAGCTTCCCCTCCTCACGCCTAGTAAGCGACTCAGCTATCTGACTCATCTGGCGAGTTAACATCTCCATGGTCTTAGTATTGATAGATGATTGTTGTTTCATAAATTCAGCAAACTCCGCGAATTGCGCAGAAGTCATATTTGTTTCCACTTGGAATTGTGGTTGATCACGGTGACTTGACTTATAATATCGCTCATCTTTCGCTGCTGAAGTTGAACCATATTGATATTCTCACTTTGGTGGTTCATATCTCGGTTTGGATTGATGATCTGGAGGCTTATCATTTTTCCATCAAAAGTTCGGATGGTTTATCCATCCCGGATTGTATGTTTCCGAAAATGGATTATCCCTCTCTCGATGAGCTCTAAATCCGTAAACTTCATTAGCAAATTACTCAGTGGATTGCACTTGAGGACATGCGTCAGAATGATGCGATGGATCTCCGCATGTAACACAATTAATTGATACGCTAGGGTTTGAAAAACCCTTCATCAATTGATCCATTTTCTTTCCTAATTCTGAAATCTCACTTTTAACCACACGTTTCCAGGCATTATATATGCCCATAACTTGAACACCTATGCTATTTTCAGAACCAGCTTGGACTTTAAGACCTTTACCGAGTTGACTAAGCAACTCCCAAGCTTCATCGTCTTCTTTACCTAACAATGTGCCTCATGTGGCATCTATAATCATATTACGACTTTCTTGACTCACACCATCAAAGAAGGTTTTGATAAGCATCCATTTGGGTACTTCGTGGTGTGGACAAGCTCTCAGTAATACGTTCATACGATCGAACGCTTCGTAGAATTGTTCGCCCGATTTTTGTTTCAATCTGGTAATTTCCTTTCTTTTCTCGGTTGTTTTACTAATGGGGTAGTATTCATTAAGGAATTCTCGTTTCATTTGATCCCATGTTGTATTCCTATTGGTTGGTAAGGATACGAACCAATTATTCGCTTTCTCTTTTAACAAGAAAAGAAATAATCGAAGTTTTAAAACGTCGGTGGTTATACCTCGAACATGGTTGGCTTTACAAATAGTTGTGAACTCAGCTAAATGTCCGTAGGGTTCCTCACTTGGCATCCCTCGAAAGATAGGAAGAATTTGGAATAATTGAGGACGAACTTCGGGTTCGTTCTCGTTTTTGGGATAACGAATTGGAGACAGGTCGGGCACATCACCTGGGCGGTAATGCGACTCACCCGTACGCCTCGGTTGATCACCCATTCTAGCAACTATGTGCTCACGTTCTTCTTGATCACGATTTCGCAGCGAAATCGGAGGGCTTTCTAAATTAAGACTCTCTGAATTGGAAATTTCTAAATCAGGAATTTCTTCCTCTTGTGCGTTTAAATTCTCAGTGATTAATCGTTGATTTCGAATCCAGACAGTCTTTCGGTTTGATATCGCTACTTTTTCGATCTCAGGTTCAAATTGTAGCGGCAATCCATTAGCCGATCGACGTGTGTGCATACACTAAATAAAATACTACTAAAGATTAAAAACTTAGTTAAACTAATATTTTTGGTGGTAAAGTAGAGGACTACATTACCTTTTTGAATTTTAAAATTTTTTATTTGATTTTTATTTAATAATAAACTAAAGACTAAAAATAACCAGAGAAAGGAACTTAAACTTAATTGCTTAAAACTAAGGTAACAAACTAACTTTAAACCTAGACTACCATTACACTCCCCGGAAACGGCGTCAAAAGTCTGACGGGCCGTCGTTGTGACCCGCAGAATTAGTCCTTAAATCCACTATTTAGCTAGAGAAGTAAGGGTCGAATCCACAGGGAGTGTGGTCGTAATCAAGATTGGGTTATTAGCCTTATAAGTTTATTGAAAGTATTTAAATTGTGAATTTGTGGATTTGAATGATTTGTTTAGAGTAATGATTTGCTATTGTTTTGTAACTAAAATTAATGTCAAGACAACTAACGTAGTAGATAAACAATCAAGAGACGATTAACCATTCACGGGATCACCACGACATACGTATGTATTACTCACTATAATTTCATGCAACGATTACATAGACATAATCAATTGCGCGACTAAATTAATCAAACGTGTTTTAACCAATAACTCTCGGCATAGCGTATGCAACATTAATACTCGTCTTAATCCCTAAGCTAATGGACTCGGCACGAATAATAACACCACGATAAAGTATATTGCTTTTACCAATCGCAACACATAATCATAATCATAGCCAAATGTTTATCATTTGCATACACATAATAGATATCCTTAATACGAATACATCAAAATATAAGAAATTAAAGAAGAGTAAACTTAGCCGTAGATCCTCTGCAAACGGCTAATGGGATTAGCCGCTCATCGTATGCTCGTCACAATCATAGATCTGAGCCATTGGGTAGCTTGCGAATCACCCTCTTCGTTCTCGTATCGTAGATTCACTCCGGCAGGGCTTCGACACACTTTCACACACGTCGAGGCTCTCTCCAAAGCTGTCCTTCGACTTGTATATATAGGGAGGTCGAGATTAGGGTTCCACAGGCTGTAAAACACGTTTTTGCGTCGCACTAGCGCAGGCCTGCGCCCCCCTGCGCCCGGATGCGGCTAGGGTTTCGCTGGCATGTGCTGGAACGTATCTGGACAGTTGGGACGCTATGTGGAGCGCAGGGTGGCGCAAGCCTGCGCCCCCCTCAACTCGGTTTGCTCTGAATTCTCTCGGATTGCTTCTTTTTAACATCTTGGCCCTGAAATACGAACTTGGAGTAATAATATGGATTTTACAAAGTATCGGTGCTTAAAATGATCATAATATGACTCAGAAACCATATAAATTCTAGACTTATCACTAGTCTGCGTGAGGAGATTAATCTTAGCTGTGAGCACAGCTTCCTTTGAATCAGAAGCTCCTCACCCAAAATATTCACTCGGTGTCTGAGTTTGGCTTAAAACTAGGTGATCGATTATGTCAAAAGCCACTTCTGGTGTCCTCTTATACACTGACCCATTACAAGCTGAGTCAATTAGAGAGTGATACATCGGGTGAACATTCTCATAAAAGACTTTGACATGGTGATTAAGTGTCATGTTATGATTTGGGCATTTCATGATGGACTCCTTATATTTCTCCTATGCATCATACAAAGACTCATCAGGTTTCTGCTTAAATGAGAGAATGTCACTTATAAGCTTAGTAATCTGGGAAGGAGGGCAGAACTTGAGGAGAAACTTGGATTCCACATTATGGCACGTCCTGAAAGAGAGTAAGGAAAAAGCATCAGTCGAATTACCTCCCTCGGAACTTGATTTGCTTTATACCCACCGCATGCTTTCCTGAATTTCTTCAAGTGGGAATATGGATCCTCAGAGGATAGAACGCATAACTGCGCGTTATTCTGAACTAAAGCGATCAGACTCGACTTTAGATCAAAGTTAACGTAATCGAACCCTGGAGTAACTATCGCACCTTCCGAGTCATCGGTGACCGGTTGGTTAAGCTCAAGAATTGTCCTCCGGTCTCCCATTGTGAAAGATGAGGGCTCAGAAGAAGATGAAGACGGTGAAGAAGGTGAAGGACTAGAAATTGGAGGTAACTGAACACAAATGTCTACGTGACCTTCCTCCACCGAATGAGGAACAGTATGGTCAGTAGAATCAGATAAACTAGAGAGTCCCTCAACTAAAGGGTGTGATTGCTCACGAAGACGGCTACGGAATGCTCACTCAGGTTCGGAGTATGGGCTGACGATATTAGGATTACGACGACTCATACACCGAACACCCTTTAAAGAAAGACGAAAACAGACAGAAAATTTAACTTTTCAGAGGGATTGCCCCTAAAAAGGATCAACTAAACTACCGGTGTAGGTTGTTTCTTAAAGCTCACACCGTTCCCCGGCAACGGCACCAGTATCAGAGCATTAGTTTGAGGGATTCAAATGTTATAATTAACACTTGGACTCAAACTCTTAAGCAAACATTTTAGCTTTGAATATCTAGGCATTGATTTGAACTGAGATAGGTTATGACATCACTTCAGGATTTGGGCATATGGGGTAGAATAGGAATACAACATGTTCCTTAATTCTATACTATTTACTATATATCAGAACATGCTTAAATTTAATAAGAGAGCTAGAGGTACTCTCACTCCCTAATAACTAAAGCAAATAATGCAAGCCATCGTCCTCGAAAATAAGAAACGTCAGGTAAGCTTATGTAATACCAGTTTTGTGCTAGTGATGAAGTCAAGACTAGGTATGAGGAAGAGCATAGGAAGAAACAACATAAGGATGTGACACGTTGACATCGATTTGCTCGATAAAAGATCGACTCGTTTGCAGCCTTAGTTGATGTTTCCTGTCCTTGAGCTTGTATCTTAAATTCAAAGCATTGGTTACCATGAGCATGGGCATTGCACGCGCTGAGCTTTGAGCTATTGAGCAATGACATTATTTGCTTATAGCATGGGCTACTACGAACTCACTAAGCATCCACTTATTGTTTAGTTGTTTAAAATTTTCAGGCAAAGGCAAGAGCACGGCAGGTGCTTCAAGTTAATACCTTTGAGGTAGAAGACTAGAGACAGTTATTTGAGCTTGTGGTAATTTTTATTAGATCAGAGACTTGTTTGGGAAATCATTATGTTATTAAGTCATTGTGATAGCAATGAATGTAAAGTAGAATGTGACCTATTTAGTATGGTTGTATAATATATTTTGATGCATTCAGGTTTCCTTATTTTAGTAGCATGCTTGATTATTATGTAATCGTTGTGTGTGGTAATTTTGTTCAGCTCCTAGGTGACTTTTGTATGAGATTATAAGCAGAGATGTTACACTATTGTAGGTTATTTAACTTATTAAAGATTCTCAAAGTGTAGTGACCTAGTGTGGGACGATTACTGTCCGGTTTTAGGACCGAGAGATTATTACTAAAGCCACTATGAGTTCTAGCATTAATATATCATTATGCCTATTGTAAAATTATTGTGTTCTAGTTATTTGTATCGTTGCCTCACATTTTTTACATTCTTTGTCATTATACATTGTTGCTTCACATTTGACTCGGTTGTTACATATTATATTAATATTCAATTTATTGGTTCTCCGTCAAGACGGTAAGTTTGTGGTGTTGTGGTAACCTATCATAATATTAAGTTTGTGGTGTTGTGGTAACCGTTATTCGTATTATCATTTGTAAAACGATAAGCATGTGGTTTTGTGGTAATCGTAGGATGTAAACTCTAACTGCATATCGATGAAACTGTGGTTCAATGGTAATTGAGAAGTACATCGTAAAACTATTGTTCGGTAAGCTTGTGACGTTGTGTCAACCGTAATGTGATAATTAATATGACTTTGTTGGTCTCATTATATTGATTCACTTCATATCATATCATGGCATTGCATATTATCTATTAATCTAGAAATTTACTAAACAACAATGTTATTTACTCAGTTGATTTACTTTTCTCACGTACAGATAAGGGTAAAGGCCCGACCAGACATACTCAGTAGACATTCCTTGGAGCAAGTTCAGAAGCTCCACTATATTTTTAGTATATTCTTTTGAAGATACTTTGGGATTGAACTAGTAGAAGACTTCTTTTAATTACACATGACTGGACTTGGTTCCTAATTATTAAAGTGTAAAGTTTATGTACAAACATTAGAATCCCTGTTTATTGTATGATCCGTGACACTTTGTTGTGTATCTATACAAAGTGCTCGAAATCGTGATTGATCATTATTCAAGTATTAAAAGTTTTATCTGAATCGTATTTCCATAAAGTATAGTGTTTCAATTATCATTTATTTATCTTGAAATAATTGTATTAGTTGTGTGAGTGTTTCAGATATGTGTATCAATTACAGACATCACTAATGGTTTACGATAACTTAATAGCCTGTTGTGGTTCCTACGACAATAGGTAGTTATGGAATCTTTTAGAATGAATCTAATTCATTTATATATATCTAAATCATGTAAAGTAGAATAACAATAAATAAATTTATGCAATCAAATTATCTACTATAATATGACATAAAATTTCATATTTAATGCTAATGTTCCTAATTCTTTAACCAAATATAATATTAAACCACTAATTTAAAGACTGAAGTTCCATTGATCCAAAATGACGCTTAGGAATGAAATTACACCTTTTCACTCATTTTTCTAACATGACGTTCCCATTGCTCTAAAATGAGGTGTAGGAATAAAAATACATTTTTTCACACATTTTTCTAGCATGAAGGTCATACTTAGTTTGGGAAAGAGGTTTAGTCGATGGATATGACACATTATCGTCTGTTGGAATCTTCATAATATTTATATTATCCCTCCTACTGGATCTCACAGACCACATGAAATTTTCAGAGTATGTGTCTGGTTATGTGATGAACTCTTGGTTTCTTAGCTTGCACAATAGTTTCTAAATTATCATAGTGTACTTCAACAAGTATGGAGATGTGATGGGCAGTCATTGTGACCCGCCGATTTAATCCTTAAATCCACTAATTAGCTAGAAAAGTAAGGGTCGAATCCACAGGGAGTGTGGTCGTAATTAGGATTAGGTTATAAGCCTTATAAGTTTAAGTTTATTGAAAGCATTTAAATTGTAAAATTGTGGATTTGAATGAGTTGTTTAGAGTAATGATTTGCTATTGCTTGTAACTAAAATTAAGAATGAAGTGACTAACAAAGAAGATAAACAATCAAGAGACGCATAACCATTCACAGAATCATCACGGCATAAGTATTACTCACTATAATTTCATGCAACGATCACATAGACATAATCAATTGCGTGACTAAATTAATCAAATGTATTTTAACCAATAACTCTCGGCATAGCGTATGCAACATTAATACTTGTCTTAATCCCTAAACTAATGGACTCGGCACGAATAATAACACCACTATAAACTATCTTGCCTTTACCAATCGCAACACATAATCATAATCATAGCCAAATGTTTATCATTTGCATACACATAATTGATCTAGCTCGATATCAATAATCAAAACAAAAGAAATTAAAGAAAAGTAAACTTAGCCGTGGATCCTCCGCAAACGGCTAACGGCTATAGCCGCTCATCGTATGCTCGTTACACTCACAGATCTGAGCCATTGGGCAGCTTGCGAACCACCGTCTTCATTATCGTATCGTAGATCCATTCCAGCAGGGCTTCGACACTCTTGCACACACGTTGGGACTCTCTTCCAAAGCTGCCCCTTCACTCATATTTATAGGGAATCGAGATTAGGGTTTCCATGGTTGAAAAACGCGTTTTGGCACCGCAACAGCGCAGGCCTGCGCCGCCCGCTCCCC
Organism: Centrapalus pauciflorus; assembly: GCA_020465985.1. Taxonomy (NCBI): domain Eukaryota; kingdom Viridiplantae; phylum Streptophyta; class Magnoliopsida; order Asterales; family Asteraceae; genus Centrapalus; species Centrapalus pauciflorus. The sequence continues at coordinate 35,194 of JAANYP010005296.1, forward strand.
CCCCCCCCCAAGTGCCCGGATGCGGCTAGGGTTTAGCTGGCGTGTGCTGGAACGTATCTGGACAGGTTGGACGCTATGTGGAGCGCAGGGTGGCGCAGGCCTGCGCCCCCCTCAGCCCGATTTGCTCTGAATTCTCTCGGATTGCTTTTTTTTATCATCTTGGCCCTGAAATACAAACTTGGAGTAATAATATGGATTTTACGAAGTATCAGTGCTTAAAATGATCATAATATGATTCAGAAACCATATAAATTATAGACTTATCAAATCTCCCCAACTTAACTCTTGGTCATCCCCGAACAAGCTTTTGGAATCAGAATTAACTGAGTAACAAACAAGAATTGGCAGTGAGTCTAGGAATTTTATGTCAAGCTAGCCTTCGTACTAATGCATTAAAATTCTTAACATGTAAACTGAAGACGTTTTCAGTTAAAATATACTTCTCTTATAATTTATATAATGTATCTCACTTTTGAAAATACCCTTTTAGCTCAAAGTTACAATACTTAAAGCATGTGGGTCTTCCGACCATCTTTTTCCTCTTTGCATGTTTACAACATATTTTCTTTTTAATACCATGCTTTTATCTATTTTCTTTTCACTATATTAGCTAGATGGTCCATGTAACGAGATTTCGGTCAACCGCTCCCAAACCAAATGGTTTTAGGGGATTAGGCATGAGTGGTACCCCTACAGACTTAATTCCCCGAACCATCTAGACTGCAATTAAATTACTTTTGAGGCTAAAGCATGATTAAGTTCTCCCCCTTATTGCATGGGTTTCCAAAATGTTTTGACACATTACTTATATTTAAGCCCAAATAAATTTTAGCATACTTGAATTCATTTTACATGGAAAAAAATTTTAATTATTACTACAACTCTTTTTCTTAATTATACACTAGCCAATTCCCTCGCACATGTATTTTCTAAGTATCATCATATTCCACAGCCTGATCGGCAAACAAGACTCAAATGGGGAATCAATGACAGACTACACAAACATTATAAACTCTAAATAGGACTCGGCTAAGAACTAAAAATGAAATTACAATAAAGAAATAAAATAAAATAAAAGACAGAAAAGTAAAGAATAAGGAAAGATAGTACCCGATCACTCAAATGGAGGAGGCGGCAGAGGAGGACCGAAGACGCTGTTGAAGAAGTCGGTATACGGGTTCTGGCCATGGGTGAACTGTGCAGTCGGCGGAACCAAATGAGGAGGCATCGGGTCTGGGAGGTCCTGCATGCCATACGCCGGATAGCGCTGATAAGTATCTACGGCAGAGTTATAGGCCTGGTAGTTGGGCATCGTGTAATCCTCATAAGACTGATATGGCATACCGCCCATGGAGTCCTCGTGGTGTCGGACTCCCTCCCAGTATGCCCAGTCATGGTGCTGGTAGTAGGCATTTTGGTATGCCAGGGCTCTCTACCCATCTTGTAACTGATCTACCCGACCCGCTAAGTGATCAACCCTATCATAAATATGGGTCATATGCCCATTCATCTCATCTAGCCTCTGGGTCACAACCTCTCAGAACTCACCCTGACCCACGACTATATCCTCAATCTGCCTCATCATGCGGTCGAAATCAAAACTATCATCACATCGACTGCGCGAGGTAGACGCACCTAGGTTCGGCTCAAAATGCCGAACTTCCGCCTCATTGGCGGCCTTCTCCTCTCTCTCCTCTCGTCCTCAGTATAGTCCTCGATATACGACTTATTTGTCTCTTTGTCGAATATCTCGAACCCTTCGTCAACTTCCCTAAAAATCAAGGTAGGGAACATGGCGGCCATAATGAACGTAGCCGAAATAGGGGATAGCAGAGAATCGGACGAAAGTGAGCCCGTCCTCTCGAGGAACTTGGAGATCAACCAAGCATGGGGGATGATCGTCCTCTCTCTCGTGTCGTACATGGCCCATAAATCATTCATAATTGTCCATGCAAATGACAGTCTGGGCCTACCCTTAAGAAGGGCATGAAGGACAGTGATATCCCTATGCCTGACTTTGGTCAGGTCACTATCACGAGGTAAGATGTTATTCACAAGAATCTTGTGAAGCACCTTACACCTCGGAGATAAAGCCTTTCGGCTGTAGGAAGTGGAGGACTCGGACTCCAAAATGGATGGGATAAAGACTCTATTAACCTGCTCCGTCCACTCTCCTGACCAAGTCATATCAGTGAAGGCCAATTGGGCCTCATTCTTATACTCGTACCCCTGCTGGTTAGACCCTTCGTAGCCTACCCCAGTATCTAAATTAAATAATTGGCGAAGGATTTGTGCATCCATCGCCATGTCCCTACCATGGACGGTGCCTATCAACCTAAAGTCGTTCGCTGAATGACCCGTCTCCCTTCGTAGGGTAGACATCCACTCGACTACATCAGACTGATAAATATCATTACCACCCAACTCAAACACACCTTCCCACCCCAAATAGTCAAAAAGATATGGGATCCCGTAATCCTCAAAATCACTCCTCTTAACCCTCTTTTCAGTCAACACATTATTTAAATATTTCTTATATAAAAACAAATGTGTTCTAATATGTTCGGGTGTTGGGATAAAAGGAGGTTTGGAGACCAATCTATTGGGATATCAATATTTTGGGTTCGTTGTCTCGTTCTCCTTGCCATCTACAATTTGTGCCAACCAACCACAATATGTATGCGATAAATTAAATAATGTAACGTATAATTGCAATTTTCACAATTACGCTCACTTAAAAAGATGCACTATATATATACTCTTTTACGCTCATATTTTGCATCCTATATATATAGTCTATAATTTGCCATTATTTTAAGCACTATATATTTATCATATTTTAATAAAAACATTTAACACATAAAATTTATTTTTAAGCTAGTCACCTAAGTTTTCTAATTTTAACAATATATGCACATTTAGGCAACCAACTTTATAACTTCAAATTAATTTCTACAAATTAATCATAAAAAATTAACAAACTTAACACATAAACACATATCTCATGAAACATACATCAAGGTTATCATCAAAATCATGCAATTTCACATACTTTGACTCTAAAAAGTCAAAATCACCATGAAAACTCCATGGATGACCAAGAAGCTCAAGCTTTCATTTTTGCTCAAAAGTATGAAATAAGATGCAATAACTCAATAAAAACACTAACCTTGGTGATTGGAAGCTTTACTTGATACAAATCTAGCTTTTTTCTTCCACACTTTCTCTACTAAAAATCTTCAAAAATAGATGAAACTACATACAAAGAGGTGATTTCTAGCCTAGATCTTTGATATTTATGAAAATGTAGGTGTTTTGAAGCTTAAATTTGTAAATTTTGGGCACAAAAATGATGTTTTTGTGAGAAAGTCGCACACCCAACCGTGGTTTCTTGTTCTAGGGTTGTGAAATTGGTGAATTGGGGCTCAAAACTGATTTTAAATTCGATGGGACGCAGGGCCAGCGCAGGCCTGTGCCCCCCCTGCGCCCAACTCTGCTGAAATTTCAATTTTTTTACTTTTTTGGTACGCGGGGCTGTAAATCTTTCTAATTTTTGATATGGAATGTAGTCTAAAAATTTTGTGATGGCTAAATTAATTATATAATTTTAACAATATAATTTTATCGTTATAACCAACCCTCCCCAACTTAGACTTTTGTGACGTCCTCGTCACATCAAGATTAATTTATCGGTTAAGAACATAGAAAGATAGATCGGTACATATTCCTTATTCAAATTAAACAAACAAATAAACAAAAGTCAACTTATATAATTCAACTTAAATAAACATCACACTTTTAAATTGAAATAAAATAAAGTACTATTACAATCCAAATAACATAAATAAACAAACCAAACCACCACATCAGAAAAAATTAAAATACAAACCATACTTAATGTTTTTAGCACACGTAATTAAAATAATTATTCAAATAATTATAAAATTCATCATTCGGTCTGAGATGTGACGGTTTCTTCCAACTCTTCGACAGTGATCTGAAGGTTGGTGATCCGGTCTGAGTGACTTTGGAAAAGCTTCGCATGCTTGTTTTGCTTCTCTTGCAACTTTTCAATATTCTTCACCAATTCTTTGTTTGCATTTAGTATGCTGCCCATGACGTCCTTTAGAATGTTGATTTGAGATCTCATCAAGTCTTCCATTGTTACTTTTTCCCATGATCTTTCATCCTCTCTGTCGTTTTGTCCTTCAGGGTTGTCGGGTGCAGTGAATGGGATTTGGGTTACTTTAGAGGTTTTTGGACAACGGATTTGATAGCCGAAATGATTTTTCTCAAAAACTAGCCCTAACATCGTGACTCTAGTGAACCAAATCTCGTTTGGGTTGAGGTATTTAATCGGCAATTTCTCTGATACCGCTTTCCTAATAATGAATAGCTCAGTTAGCATACAGCCGTGTGGATAATTCATCCTTTGCCCTGGGAAACTACTCTCCCAAAGATTTTTCATTATTATGTATCCTAAAGATATGGTCGGGTATCCAGTCATTAACGCATGCACTAGCAGTATCTTTTGGGATCTAACAACAGTGGTGCCTTGACTTCTAGGAAGCAAGTTGAGGGTAACAAACTTCCACAACACTTTAGCTAATGGGCATAAATCACCTCTATTACAATGGACATACTTTCTCGCCTCTTCTATTGTCATTCCAAATACCATGGCTAACATCCCATCCCATTTCTTAGAACATCCACCAATTTGCCTCGCTCTACCCCCTGAAAATCTAAAGATGACCAAAATTCCCTAGGCCTTAGAATATCTGCGTCTATACCAAATTTCTCACAAAGGATTTTCCTAGATACTGACATTTTCTTGGTTCCAACTAGTCCTGTGAGCTCAAAGTCATGTTCTTCTTCCTCTTCTGTTTTCCGAACAGTAGCGAACCACTGTTGGATCAAACTAGTGTGTATATATGGAAGTTCCCATTGTATGGCTGTAGCCCATCCTAGCCTCTCAAAACACTCCAAAATTTCAAGATTGTCAAAATCACACTCTTTCATGGTACGCTCTATAAGAAACCTAGGGGGTTTACCATTGTTAGTGTTTGGTGGAATTTCAGGGAACTCCACATTAAGTGGTTTTTCAAAACGGACATCTCTAGGGTCGTGGGTTCTCATTTTAGGTTTTTGAGAGGTTCCAGGACGGTTACCGTTTGCATGATATTGGGTTGACATCTAAAAATAATGCCAAAAACCAAGGATTAAAAATGTGGGATTTTTATATAAATAATGCATGATAATTTTAACACCATTTTTCTATAATAATTAACTAATCCTAAGTCTCACCAACAATGTGAGCCCAATCTAACCCTATCAAATGCATGAACTTTAAATAATCAATAAAAATGTCACCTTTTACGACAAAAAGTTTATAATTTATAATAAATATGGAAATATGCATGATTTTTACAAAAGTTTTGCAAAAAATAATTTTATATTAATTAAATGAACATTTTAAAATAATTGATAACCCTTTTTCTATAAAAACCATATAATTCCCAAAAACTCAATTCATGCATGCGTGATAAAACGTAGTGAAACTGATGTAGAATGAAGTTTAAGGGATTGTAAGGAGTATACCTTGCTAACCTTAACGATAAACAAGCGTTGGATCAAAGAATTGAAGTAGAAAAGACGAATTTTTGATGTTTTTAGGCTTAGAAATTCGAAATCGTCGTCTTCTGGAACTGGAATTAGGGTTTTGAACTTATGGGAATGATCACTACCATTTTTATAAGATTTTGAGCGCGTCGGGCCGCAGGGCAATCGCAGGCCTGCGCCCCCCCGCGCCCGGGCCTCTGGATTTGCGATCTGGCCGTGCACTGGTCTTGGAACCCTAATTCTTTAATTTTTTTTAATTTTTACGGGTATTCTCCCCAACTTACGCTCGTATTATTGGGTTAAAATAATTCTGTTACGTGCTTAAATTTTTATTTTCTGATGCGGGGACTCATTATTTAATTTAAATTCTAATTTCTAAACACAACCAAGTTCAGGAGGATAAATCCTCCCCAACTTAATTGGGTACACACAGTAACACAAATAAGCGAATAAACACACTTAAAAATAATAAAATTCAAATAATCAAATTACTCTGGGTTGCCTCCCAGAAAGCGCTAAGTTTTACGTCTTCAGCCAGACGTACTGCTCCTAAACTAATTAATTAACCTTAGGATCTTATAGTCTGATGATTTCAGATACTAACATATCATTGGTGGCCCATTGAACATATAATTTAAGTCTATGTCCGTTTACTTTAAATGGCTCACCACCTTTTAGGTCCTGTATTTCTACCGCACCGTGTGGGTAGGTATTCGTTACAATAAATAGACCTGTCCATTTACTTTTTAATTTACCGGGAAATAGTCTAAGTCTTGCGTTAAACAGCCAAACTTTATTTCCTTTGGTAAGTATTTTATTTTTAATCATTCTATCGTGGAAAACTTTAGTTTATACTTTATAAATTCTAGCGCTTTCGTAGGATTCTCTACGAATTTCTTCCAGTTCATTTAATTGGAATTTCTTATCAACACTAGCATCATGTAAATTAAAACTAGTGTTTTTGATTGCCCATAGAGCTCGGTGTTCTAATTCCACTGGGAGATGGCAAAGCTTACCATACACAAGTCTGTATGGGGACATACCGATTGGTGTTTCAAATGCGGTTCTGTATGCCCATAGAGCATCCTCTTATTTTTGAGACCAATCTTTACGATCAGGTCTGACAGTTTTTTCGAGGATTATCTTGATCTCTCTATTAGAGATCTCGACTTGTCCGCTTGTTTGCGGATGATAAGGCGTTGATATTCTATGATTAACTCCATACTGTTTAAGGAGTTTAGAAAAATGCTAACTAATAAAATGTGACCCTCCGTCACTGATAATAGCCCTTGGAATACCGTGTCGTGCTAAAATATTTATTTTAACAAATTTACACACAACACGGTTATCATTAGTGCGTGTAGCTTCTGCTTCCACCCATTTGAAAACATAATCTACTTCCACTAAGATGTACTCATATCCAAATGATTTAGAGAAAGGTCCCATAAAATCAATGCCTCATACATCAAATATTTCGACAATTAATATCGGGGTCATAGGCATTTCATTTCTTTTCGCGATGCCACCGGTTTGCTGGCATCTTGTGCATCCTTTAACAAACTCGTATTCATCCTTAAATATTGTGGGCCAGAAAAACCCACACTGCAATATCCAGTGGCCAGTTTTCTTTGCGCTGAAATGGCCACTGCATGCATATGCATGGCAGTGTTTAAGAATATCTTCGTGTTCCGAGTTAGGGACACATCGTTTTATAATTTGATCTGCTCTTATTTTAAATAGATCAGGCTCATCCCAAATGTATTGCCTTGCCTGAGCATATAAATATTTTCTTTGTTGTGAGTTCCAGTGCTCTGGCAATCTTCCTGTTACGAAATAATTAACTAGATTCGCAAACCATGGAAATTTAGATACAGGTAATAATTGTTCATCAGGGAAGGAGTCCCTGAATTGATCAGTTGAGTTTGTTGGGATTAATTGAAGCCTTGATAAATGATCGGCAACAACATCTTCTGTGCCTTTCTTATCTTTAATTTCTAAATCAAATTCTTGCAATAGAAGGATCCACCGAATCAATCTAGGCTTGGCATCCTTCTTTGCCAATAAATGTCTTAAAGCGCTGTGGTCAGAGTACACAATTACTTTTGCCCCCCAAATATAGGATCTGAATTTATCTAGGGCAAACACTACAGCTAATAATTCTTTCTCCGTAGTAGTATAATTGATCTGTGCCTCATTAAAGGTTTTACTTGCATAGTAAATCACCATTGGCTTTTTCTCAAATCTTTGTCCTAAAACTGCACCAACTGCATAATCGCTTGCATCACACATGATCTCAAATGGTTGAGACCAATCCGGAGATTGCAGAATTGGCGCTTCGGTTAATTTTGAGTTAAGCTTCTCAAATGCTTTCATACAAGCATCATCAAAATTAAACTCGATATCTTTTGAAAGAAGATTGCATAAGGGTCTTGAGATCTCACTGAATTCTTTAATGAATCGCCGATAAAAACCAGCGTGGCCTAAGAATGATCTTATTCCTTTAACGTTGGTAGGGGGTGGAAGTGAGGAAATTAATTGAACTTTTGCTTTATCTACCTCCATTCCTCTCTCGGACACAATGTGACCTCGGACTACCCATTCCTTTACCATAAAATGGCTTTTCTCCCAACTTAATATTAAGTTGGTTTCAGTGCATCTCTTTAGGACTTTTTCTAAATGTCCCAGACAATCTTCAAATGTTTTATCAAATATGGAGAAATCGTCCATAAATATTTCAAGAGAACCACCCACCATATCTGAAAAGATAGCCATCATACATCGCTGAAATGTGGCGGGCACATTACATAGTCCAAACGGCATCCTTCGGTAGGCAAAGGTGCCATAGGGACAAGAAAATGTGATTTTCTCTTGATCCTCTGAATGGATTGGGATTTGATTATAACCGGAATATCCATCAAGGAAACAATAAAACTTCTGTTCTGCTAATTTTTCCATTATTTGATCTATAAATGGTAGCGAAAAATGATTTTAGAAGTAGCAGCATTAAGTTTTCTGTAATCTATGCAAACTCTCCACCCAGTTACAGGGCGAGTAGTTATCTTCTCTCCTTCTTTAATATTAATTACAGTAATTCCTGATTTTTTGGGCACAGTTTGGGTTGGACTTACCCACTTACTATCGGATATAGGATATATAATTCCAGCGTCCAACCATTTTAATACTTCCTTCTTAACTACCTCTCTCAAATTAGGATTCAACCTCCTTTGTGCATCCCGAGCTGGTTTAGCTTCCGGATCAGTAATGATTCGGTGCATACACAAAGTGGGACTGACTCCTTTTAAATCAACTATCGTCCACCCTAAATTCTTTATATTTGACTAGCACTTGCAATAGAGCTTTCTCTTGCTCTTCAGTCAGATCTGATGAAATTATGACAGGCAACGTGTCATTCTGACCTAGAAAGCATATTTCAGATGCGATGGCAGCTCCTTTAATTCTAGAATAGGTGGTTACTCTATTGAAGGTTTGGCTGACTTGGGTAAATTAGTAGGTAATTTTTCAGTCCTATGGGTCCACAGTGGTTGTTTTGACTCTAGTGTGGATTCCATGACTACTTCTAACTCATCACACTCAGTGTGATTTAACTTGGCTAATTCATTCTCAGCAAAGAATAACTCAGTAGCATCTTTGGTGTTGACTAACGAACTATGTTGCTGCACAAGTTCATCCACCATGTCTATAAGATAACATTCTGAATCAATAGCAGAGACACTTGAAGCATTAAATACATTCAGTCTTAATTTCCTATTACCAAAGGCAATAACCACTGCTCCTGTCCTACAATTAATTTGTGCATTAATCGTGGCTAAGAAAGGTCCGCCTAGGATAATAGCCGGTTGATTATATCCCATTGAACTTTCGGTGTCCAATACTAGGAAGTCAACTGGATAGTAATAATCTTCAACTTTTACTATAACATCTGATAAAATACCTCTTGGGCACTTTGTTGACCGATCTATCAGTTGTAAGATAATATCAGTTATCTGTAACTGACCTAGATCATGTTTATCAAACAAGTTTCCAGGTAAAATATTAACACTAGCTCCAAGATCAAGCAATGCCTTCTTAATCTGCACATTGCCTATTGTCACTAGAATCAATGGTGATCCAGGATCTTTCAGCTTAGGAGGTAGAGAACTAGAAACAACTGCACTCAGCTGTTCAGTTAGATTGATCTGCTTTGGAAGCGAGACCTTATACCTTTTTTTTCAGAGTACATAGATCTTTTAAAAATTTGGCATAAGATGGAACCTGTTGAATAGCCTTTATCAGAGGAATATTGATCTTAACTTGATTAAATAAATCACAAAGATCCTCTGGTTGTGGGCCTCTTTTGCCGTATGGAGAAGGTTTTGGATTTTCTAAAGCAATAGGATAAGGAGGAGGAATTGAAGTATCCTGACTCTTATCCAACTCCCCAACTTTGGGCGTTATCTGCTTTAATTGGTTCTTTAAAAGAAACCTTCTTAGGAACCTCTTTCTTCTTTGTATCCTCTTTCTCCTCATACACAACTTCAGTGTCGGTATGTTCTTCTGCCTCTTTCTTTTTAGGCATCTCTATTTTATTGTCTACCTCTCTTCCACTCCTTAATGTGGTTATCTTAGCTACTTCATTAACTTCGTTAATTTCATGTTTTTTTATCTTTGTTATGATGATGGGCAAGTGAAGGATTGGGAACAGTATTGCTAGGAAGCTTCCCCACCTCACGCCTAGTAAGCGACTCAACTATCTGACCCATCTGGCGAGTTAACATCTCCATGGTCTTAGTACTGATAGCTGATTGCTGTTTCATAAATTCAGCAAACTCTGCGAATTGCGCAGAAGTCATATTTGATTCTACTTGGAGTTGTGGTTGATCACGATGATTTGACTTATAATATCGCTCATCCTTAGCTGCTGAAGTTGAACCATATTGATATTCTCTCTTTGGTGGTTCATATCTTGGTTTGGATTGATGATCGGTAAGTTGATCATTTTTCCATCGAAAGTTAGGATGGTTTCTCCATCCCAGATTGTATGTTTCCAAAAATGGATTATCCCTCTCTCGATGAGCTCTAAATCCGTAAACTTCATTAGCAAATTCCTCAGTGGATTGCACTTGAGGACATGCGTCGGAATGATGCGATGGATCTCTGCATGTAACACAATTAATTGATACGCTAGGGTTTGAAAAACCCTTCATTAATTGATCCATTTTCTTTCCTAATTCTGAAATCTCAGTTTTAACCTCATGTTTCCAGGCATTATCTATGCCCATAACTTGAACTCCTATACTATTTTCAGAATCAGCTTGGACTTTAAGACCTTTGCCGAGTTGATTAAGCAACTCCTAAGCTTCATCGTCTTCTTTACCTAAAAATGTGCAACCTGTGGCAGCTATAATCATATTACGAGTCTCTTGACTCACACCATCAAAGAATGTTTTGATAAGCATCCATTTAGGTACCTCGTGGTGTGGACAGGCTCTCAGTAATTGATTCATACGATCGAACGCTTCGTAGAATTGTTCGCCCGGTTTTTGTTTAAACCCGGTAATTTCCTTTCTTTTCTCGGTTGTTTTACTAATGGGGTAATATTCATTAAGGAATTCTCGTTTCATTTGATCTCATGTTGTAATGCTATTGGTTGGTAAGGATACGAACCAATTCTTTGCTTTCTCTTTTAACGAAAAAGGAAATAATCGAAGTTTTAAACCGTCGGTGGTTATACCTCGAACATGGTTTGCTTTACAAATAGCTGTGAACTCAGCTAGATGTTCATAGGGTTCCTCACTTGGCATCCCTTGAAAGATCGGAAGAATTTGGAATTATTGAGGACGAACTTCGGGTTCGTTCTCGTTTTCGGGATAACGAATTGGAGACGGATCGGGCACATCACTTGGACGGTAATGCGACTCAACCGTACGTCTTGGTTGATCACCCATTCTAGCAATTATGCGCTCGGGTTCTTCTTGGTCACGATTTCGTGGCGAAATCGGAGGGCTTTCTAAATTAGGAATCTCTGAATCGGGAATTTCTAAATCAGGAATTTCTTCCTCTTATGTGTTTAAATTCTCCGTGATTAATTGTTGATTTTGAATCATGACAGTCTTTCGGTTTGATCTCGCTACTTTTTCGATCTTAGGTTCGAATTGTAGCGGCAATCCTTTAGCCGATCGACGTGTGTGCATACACTGAATAAAATACTAATTAAAGATTAAATACTTAATTAAACTAATATTTTTGGTGGTAAAGTAGAGGACTACAATTACCTTTTTAAATTTTAAATTTTTTTATTTAGTTTTTTAATAATTATAAAATAAAGACTAAAAATAACCAACGAAAGGAACTTAAACCTAATTACTTAAAACTAAGGCAACAAACTAACTTTAAACCTAAACTACCGTTACACTCCCCAGCAACGGCGCCAAAATTCTGACGGGCCGTCGTTGTGGCCCGCCGATTTAATCCTTAAATCCACAAATTAGCTAGAGAAGTAAGGGTCGAATCCACAAGAAGTGTGGTTGTAATTAGGATTAGGTTATAAGCCTTATAAGTTTAAGTTTATTGAAAGCATTTAAATGTGAAATTGTGGATTTGAATGAGTTGTTTAGAGTAATGATTTGCTATTGCTTGTAACTAAAATTAAGAACGAAGTGACTAACGAAGAAGATAAACAATCAAGAGACGAATAACCATTGACGGAATCACCACGGCATAAGTATTACTCACTATAATTTCATGCAACGATCACATAGACATAATCAATTGCGCGACTAAATTAATCAAATGTATTTTAACCAATAACTCTCGGCATAGCGTATGCAACATTAATACTCGTCTTAATCCCTAAACTAATGGACTCGGCACGAATAATAACACCACTATAAACTATCTTGCTTTTACCAATCGCAACACATAATCATAATCATAGCCAAATGTTTATCATTTGCATACACATAATAGATCTAGCTCAATACGAATACATCAAAACATAAGAAATTAAATAAAAGTAAACTTAGCCGTAGATCCTCCGCAAACGGCTAACGGGATTAGCCGCTCATCGTATGCTCGTCACAATCACAGATCTGAGCCATTGGATAGCTTGCGAACCACCGTCTTCGTTCTCGTATCGTAGATCCACTCCGGCAGGGCTTCGGCCCTCTTGGACACACGTTGGGACTCTTCTCCAAAGCTGCCCCTTCACTCATATTTATAGGGAATCGAGATAAGGGTTTCAAGAGTTGAAAAACGCGTTTTGGCGCCGCACCAGCGCAGGCCTGCGCCACCCCCCCCCCCCCCGGCGCCCGGATGCGGCTAGGGTTTAGCTGGCGTGTGCTGGAACGTATCTGGACAGTTTGGGCCTTATGTGGAGCGCAGGGTGGCGCAGGCCTGCGCCCCCCTCAGTCCGATTTGCTCTGAATTTTCTCGGATTGCTTCTTTTTATCATCTTGGCCCTGAAATACAAACTTGAAGTAATAATATGGATTTTACGAAGTATCGGTGCTTAAAATGATCATAATATGACTCAGAAAGCATATAAATTATAGACTTATCAAGATGTAACTTCCTATTCATAATTGCAAGCAACTCCCAAGACCAAGCTAAGCAGTTGCACGACTAAATATAATTATGTATGCTTAAAACAACTCACACTTTACATGGATAAATTAAAGAAATATACACTACATCTATCAAGCACTACATGTGCTAAAATGGACATGTCTATCCGTCTATACATCAAAGATTTTAAAATACAAGGTACTACCCAAACCATACACAATATTACAAGCAAAATGCCACATAAAGAGTAGTGGTCTATATCCTCGTGAATCAAAGTTTGAACCTGGGTAGAAGGTTCCGCAGTTATTGCCTTTGCCTGAAAATCTTAAGTTAACGAGGGTAAGCTAACTGCTTAGTGAGTGAATATATAATACAGTTTGTATACATTTATGTGCGTGGTGTGCTGCTTTGCTATGTTTTGCTGATTTATTAAAAGGGACTCGTCATTATGCTGCTAAGATGCGCGATTTGTTAAACATTATAACATGTTGTCGCTATTGAGACATAAAGTAATTAGATTGGGATGATGATAACACCACACACACACACATTTTGTGTGGATCAGTCACATACTAGGCTAATTACCAGTAAGCAACGTGGGTATCATCTGAGTGCTATGCTGTTATAGTGCTTGTCATCAAGTAAATGGACACTTTATATAACTTAGACGACCACCCAACATTGTACAAGATTGTTGGTGTTAAACTTTACAATAGAATAGCTACGTATATCCTGAGAATGCTGAAGTAAATAACATGCTAGTATGCTGAGCTTTAGTTGATCAGAAAATCGATCATGACGTGCAACTAATGTAAGTTGCTTATATTCTAATGAATGTTACATTTCAAAGTAAGTCTCAAATTACATAACATGCAGTGAAAGTAAAATGTACAACTCTCAGTGATTGTTATGCTTGCTTATGCTTGTGATGTTGTGCAAAAAAGCAGTGATTCGGGTTCAAAATGTGTGGAATCTTGTTGTTTAGGCTGCTACTAGCTTAATTATGCTTCACTTAACTTTTATTGTATGTTAAAACTTTGTTATTCATTGAAATTTATTTATGTATAAAACTCAGCATTAATGTTGCTAAAGTATTTTGCATTTATAGGCATTAAAATCTAAACTTCAGAATATGCTTAAGTAAGGATTATAAATCCGAACTTCGGATATAAATTCTTCTGAACTTCAGATCTTAGGATTCGAACTTCGGACATAAGGTCCAAGCTTGGTGAACTTTGGAAGTTTATGCGAACTTCGGATGCATGATCTGGACTTCGGATCATGCTGTCATTTGGACTTCGGTACTTAGCTTCAATTTGATATTTATTCAAGCATGAGTTCCGAACTTCAGAATTATGGGTTCTGAACTTCGAATGTTATGGTATCCGAACTTCAGCACTTGTGTAGTTCCTGAATTTTCTGGATTTGTCAAACATTCATTTTTGTACCTATCCTATGAGTAAAATCTATCGGTACACACTCAAACTACTATATACAACTAATATTAACACCCATTTGATGTTATTGCATGAATTTAGGCCAAAAAGGTTGTTTGTTCACTGTGCGAAAAACATAGTTCATGTACACATAAGAAATCAGATTAAATAACCTTTAGCTTGAATATGGAGCTGAAATCAGTTGCTATAGCTTCAATACACTTTCAGTTTCACTTTGCAATTGTTAAATAACGCATGATCATCTTGCATGCTCATAATCGATTTCTTTAAAACCGAGACCTTTCATGTCTAAAATCCTTAATAAAATGAAATCCTTACATCAAAACATCAACAGATCCTTAACTAGCTTATTGCAACGATGCTTGCTAACCGATTTCTTGTTTTTGCTTGAAAAATTACGATTCTAGAGAGAGTGTATGAGAGAGTCGTGGTTTTAGAGAGAGAAAATGAGCTTGAGAAATGTGCAACTTTTCTTGTTCATATGCAAGCTTATTATGATAAGTTTGATGATTTTGAACTTTGCATCCCTCAACTTTTCTTGTTCATATGCAAGCTTATCATCAGTATCATCATCATCATGTATGCATAATTAAGAAATTAAACTTCTTTCACCAATATGCTTAATTTTTTTACATTAATTTAAATAAACTCAATCTTAATTACACGCCTTTAGCTCCAATACAATGCTTAAATAGTTATGGTGTTACAGGAGATACTGGTCACAACTCCCAAATCTGTGATGAAGTTCTTAAGCCAGATTGCTTCTTTCGCTACATCCGATGTTGTTATGTATTTTGATTTTGTAGTTGAGTCGGCTATAGGGTCTTGCTTCTTGTTTTTCTAGCTTATTATACCATCATTAAGTGTTAATACATATCGTGAATGAGATTTGGAGTCATGTCTGTCAATCCAAAAACTTGCGTCTATGTAACTAATCACACGTAACTCACATACAACACCTCCAAAATCTAAGAACAATTCCTTAGTCATTTTCAAGTATCTAAGGATGTTCTTCACAGCTATCCAATGATTATCTCTGGATTCTTTTGATGTCTGCTTGTTACACTTATAAAATAAGCAACATTAGGTATGGTAAAAAGCATGGCACATGCCATGTTTGTTTGCATTCAAATCTTTTTAATGGGTCTGAAATATTAAAGTTAGATCTAAATTTATTTTTGATTGTTTGTTTATATTAAGAGGTAAGAGGTTTTAGCCTCTGAAAATCCGACTTAAATTTAAAAGAATGATTTGCATTAAAAAATTTAGTGTCTTTTAATTTCAGATATTAAGATCGACTCTTAATTTTCAGACATGATTTTCAAACTTCAGATATTTAACCTTCTAAAAAATAAACAACATCATACATGATAGATCCTACAGTTGAACGGTAAGAAATTTTACTCATCCTTTCTATTTCAGCATGTGCACAAGGGCACTGTGCCCAAGATAGAACGGTGTCGTTTGACATTGGAATAAGGCCTTTCTAGGCTTTTTCCTTCTTAAACCTTTCTAAGAATTTATCGATATATGTGTTTTGACTTAACCCACTAAGAAGTTTTGATCTATCTCTATACATCTTTACTCCTAGAATATATGCAGCTTCTTCAAGATCCTTCATTTCGAAACATTTATTTAACCAACTTTTGATCTCATTTAGCATGACAATATTGTTTCAAATAAGTAGTATGTCATCCACATACATGACAAAAAGGTTATTTTATCCCCTCTGAACTTCATGTACACACAAGGCTCGAACTCACTTTTGATAAAATCAAACTTTTTTGATTTTCCTGTCAAAGGTTAGGTTCCAGCTGCGAGATGCTTGCTTTAAATCATAAATTGATTTTAGCAGCTTACAAAACCTTATTAGGATTATTTGGGTCGACAAAACTATCAGGCTATTCTAATAAAACACATGCTCAGATAGATCACCATTTAGGAATGCAGTTTTGATGTCAATTTGTGATATCTCATAGTCATAATATGCAACTTTGGCAAACATAATCTTTATGGATTTAAACTTTTGATTGTGAATACCTTTGACTAATAGCCTAGATTTATAGGTTTGTATATTATCATCAATTTCAGTAATCTTCTTGAAAACCTGTTTGCATGCGATTGCTTTGGAGCAGTTAGGAATATCAACTAATTCTCAGACTTGTCATACATGGATTGGATTTCCGACTTCATAGCTTCAAGCCATTTATCAGGATCTGATTTAGATATGGCTTGTTGATAGTTAGAGGGTTCACTTAACTCTCCAACGTCGTCGACCAGTAAAAATCCATATTTCTCTGGTTCATGACATTGTCTTTCAGATCTACGAAGTGTTTGTGTGTTTTCGTTATCCCTAGCGACTTCTCATTGGATTTCAACTGTCACTTGTTGAGATGTTGGTTCGACATCCGGTTCACTTATTAGTGTTTCTTCAACTTCGTAAAGAACTAAATCATCTCTACTAACTTCATCGTTTTATGCCTTTTAAAATATGTAATCTTTATAACATTTAGTTTTTATGATTTAATATAAATATTATTCGATAAAGTTTATACCTTTTATTTTTCTTTTATTTTCTTAATTATTTCATTTAAGCTTTAGATAAAAAATATATATTTATGATTTATCAAATGGAAAGAGAAAAAATATAGAAAAAAAGAAAAAACAAATAAAATGAAATATTAATTGAAAATGAAAATGAAAGTAGGTTTACCATAAAACCATCGCAATACCCACCCAAAACCCCACAAAACATACAAAAACAAAGATCGAGCGAAAATGGCGACCGAAGAGGAGAGCGCAGTGAAGGAGCCGTTGGATCTAATTCGCCTCAGTCTCGACGAGCGTATCTACGTCAAGCTTCGTTCTGATCGTGAGCTCCGTGGAAAGCTTCATGTATTCATCTTTCTCACTTCAATTTTTTGTTTTCTTCAAATTACCATCTTCAATTTTGTTAGGTTTGCTTTTTACATAGCTAGGGTTTTCATTCTTTCACGATATGATAATTCTTTCTCTGTTGTTTTCCTTTACTTGAAATTTTGTGTCGTCTACAAAGAATTTTAAGGGAGTTGGTTTGCTTTTGAACCCTATTTTCTCAATTATCGTAGCATTATCATTAATCATTCAGTTGATGGTATGTAAATTTCATTAATTTTTTGTGGTATTGTATATACAGAATGGTATTTGATCTTTTGTGTAAGGTTTCAAGTTGATTTCAGTTTGTTTTTCCATTTTTGCATCCTACTTACATGATTTGGGGAGAATGGAAATAGCCTAGACCAGGGATAATTTGTCTCTGATGATAAATTTCATTCGTGGTAATGTGGTAAACTTGTAAGATATAAATATAAGATAGCTGTAAGATATTGTTGTTGTGTATATGCACTAGTTTAATTGCTATTTAGTGTAGATTATAAGCTAAATTTGTAACTTTTGGTTAAAACTTGTTTTGCTTTCTTAGATACCTTTAAGATGAATCTTGTTATATTACTACTATATTAGTTCATTTAGGTTTTGTGTCGAAATAGTTGTTTTCTTTGTCAAACAAATTCTTATTGATGTAAGTGACCATTTAGAGTATTTAAACATAACGGGTATTCTTTGTACCCGTACCCGTACCCGTTGTATAATTGGGATGAATGGACCCTTCATTGCATGCTTTAAGAGACCGAGACTAACCCACAAATTAGAGAATGTAAACGGATGAAAATAGGATAAATAAATGGAGAAACTTGTTATGCATATTTCTATGGTACCATTGTTTATTTGTTTTCCACCATTTTCAACTATTGCCATACTTTCAAGGGTGAATGGAAGCCTCTGTTGTTTTAGTAACTCACTTGTTTTACCTTCAGTTAGAATATCAAATTGGTGTGTTGCTAAAAGAGGCATATCCTGATGTGATTATAACTGCGTACAAAATATAGAAATAGGAAGACACATGATATGTAATTAGGAGAAGCCCTATTAGGGGACCGAACGTGATGTGTATACATCAAGTTTTCAATTGTGGAACAATGAAAGGCAAGTCAATCGTTTTCATTCATAATGCTAACGTAGGGTTGGCAATTTTGGCCCATTCAAGCAAACGGGTCGATGACCAAAAGACAAAAATTTAACATACTTCTGAAATTTTTTTCAAAAACAATTTGTTTTTAATACATCATTTTCTAAAGATTCATTTTCAAAAAAAAAAAATTATGTTCTAGCTTACCTTTTTAGTACGGGTGATTTTGATCGTTATGCCCGTTTGAGCCGTTGGGTCGAAATTGTTACTCTAAGCAGCCTCTCATGGATTTATGATGAAGTAAGAGATGGCCGTTGTGGTGTTCTGGATTATATTGCTTCACAAACTTTTTTCTTGTTATAATCACACTCTTTGAGTGGACTCAACACATACACATACCGTTAAAACGTTTCTTCTTGCATATATATTGTGGAGAAAATTTTGCCCACACACACTGACACACAGTAGTAAAGTTAGAAGTAGTTCACTACATGTAGAAAGTTTCAGTATTTCTGCTACCTGGCTTGGGGATTTTAAGGGGGTGTTTGGATTTGCATTTTCTTAAAGTGAATTTTGCAAATGTGTGTTTCCAAAAGTGCTGCAGGGAAAAGCTCCCAATTCAAGCTTTTATCTTAATGGTTTGCTATTACCTTTGAGTACTTATGTATCCTTTGATGTTGAACTATTTTTAGGCTTACGATCAGCATTTGAACATGATTCTTGGTGACGTTGAAGAGATTGTTACAACCGTCGAGATAGATGATGAAACATATGAAGAGATTGTCCGGGTATGTTTTTTATTCTATTCTTTCTTCCATTTTGTGTATCCAGGAACTGCCTTGCTTTAAAGTTGATTTCATCGGGTGTTTATCAAGAATCTTTGTTGGATTTTATTGCAGAGCACAAGGCGAACAGTTCCTTTCCTTTTCGTTAGAGGAGATGGTGTCATTTTGGTTTCTCCTCCACTACGTACCGCCTGATGACCTTTCTAAATCGTTGTTTTCAAATGGTGTCGCATATATTTGTACCCGTGATACCAAAAACCAGCCGTATAACGAATTTGTCTCCTTAAAGTTGTTTTAGTTTCCAGACAATTGAGAATGTTCCCATTGTTGGAGTGTGAGTAGACTGTAATTGATAGGTGGTTTTTGTCTATGGAAAGAGAACCAAGAAACCTTCCATTGACAAGTTGAAATGTGTTTTAACAGCCATTTCTTTATAGATTGCATTTTTTACCATAACAAAATGTAAGGGTAAAATGAGAAAGAAAAATATTGGCTGCGAGACCGGTTGATGGGATACGATACATGGTTCCCTTCAGAGTTTAGACGTGTGTCGCTACATATAAGAGTTAATTGTGTGTTAATTCAAAGATGTTTCAAAATTTTACCGAAGTAAGAAATGAATTGATTCGACACAATTTGCGCAACTGTGTTAACTTGTTGCTGAAAATCACAACATTATGAACGGAGCTTAGCTAATGCCTTTATGTTGCTTGTTATTGGTTATAGCAGATCAGCAGGAAGTAGACCTCACAATTTGGTATATGATAGACACAACACGAACACGCAATTTGGTATATGATAGACACAACACGATACGAGATTTTTGTATACGAGTTTTATAAATTCGTGTTTCGTATATATCCGTGTCGACACAAATATGAAATTCGTGTTTTGTATCTTATACAGGTCAAACACAAATTTATCCATATAAACACGTGTAAGACACATTAAAATCGTGTTACACGATAACACGTATTTGACATGTATAAACTAGTATCCAGGGTTTCAAATTCATGAATACTTGAATTATTATTTTTGGATGTATACATTCATATATTTTTGAATAAATTCATGCATAAATTCGTGTTTTCGCGTGACACGTTTAAAAACGTGTTTTATTCATGTCGTGTCACGTGATACATGGATTTTTTACGTGTCGTGTTCGTGTTTCATATCTAGACACGTTTTATGATTCGTGTCATATAAAATTCATGTCCGACACGTGACACTGTTAGGTCTAGCAGGAAGCAGCAATTAGAAGCTAGTCTTCTTACGGTCAATGAGTTTCTTAATAGTTGTTGATGCTAGAGTTGGCTGCAAGACAATAGACTTATTTGTGTAATAAAAGTATTTCTGGAAAATATCACATTATGATACTTTCTGAAAAAAAATTGAAACTTGATTTTTGTATAAACAAGTAAGAGCAATCAAAATAGCGATGTTCTTGAATCATTAAGCCTGTAACCAAAAACATCAGCTCGTCGGGTAACCATCATGCCTACCCAGGCTTAGGCCTGTTTGTGCACCTCTAAGTAGAGCCGTCGGATATCCAAATTACCTTTAGGGATTACTGAGCCAATTTTTTCAGTCTAAACACGCCAAGTGAGATAAATGAAAAATCTATTTGAAATACAATCGAAATACATTTGGTCATATAGCATTAGCAGCATGATTTTGGTATATACAACAAAAAAGAAGTTCAAACAAATCAAAATTACACAGCACAAGTTGAAAAAAATGCTAATTACTTCTAACATCTACACACAATAGCAGCTCACCTCATGTTTTCGATAGTATATAACAATCAAAAAGTTAAAAAAGAACTCATCTCCTTTTCGGCCTTGAAAAGCTAGGGGACCCGACAGCTTGCTTGCCTCTGTAACCCCTACTAGGAGAATCCATCGACCCTCGAAACGAACCATAAGCTGCTTTGGCTGCTCCGAGACCCGAATCTAATGGAAGTGGCTCCAGAAAACATGCCGTGTTGATCCGCATCCTCTCTAGTTCCAACTGTAGCAGCTCACTGCTACACTGTTGTGCAAGGGCCTAAAGATAAAGGTATACAGAGTCAAGTTTAGTGCAAATGGTAATCCGTTTTTATTTGGTCGACTAGTTGGCAAAAAGGTTGATAAAAAAAATATTGATTCTTTAAAAGACCATCAATCCATCATATGTAAGGGGAATGATTCTTTGTCTAAATAAGTTTTGGCTGAAAGGTAAAACTTGATTCGAAATATATTAAATTTTGTAGGAAATGAGAAAAAAGTGGGGAAATTCTTACAATAAGCTCATCTGGTGATACGGTCCCTTGTCGGTCATCTGAAACCAAATCGTCACTTCCACGTGTTACGCGGCGACGATGGCTTGGAGTATCATTGCCTTCGGATGAGCTCTCTGTAGCTTTCTCCAATATAACCCCTTGTAATGACTTGAGAGATTCAATTGCATCGGGAGTGAAATATCGGTTTAATATGGTCTCGTAGTATTCAAGCTGCATAAAAGGCATGTGTCCCATGTATCTCAGATTATATCAAAGTAGCATGCAATTATTGCATCATATCATAATCCGCATATAATAAGGTTTCATATATCTCTTATATTCTATTTATTGAGCTTCCGAGTTATATTAATCCTTCCAAGTTTTCACTTCTAAGATATTTGCTTTAAAATACATAAGATACAATCCTATGATGTAAGACCATAGTATTTCAACCATCCCATTATAATCACATGACTTTTGTTTTTTGGGATGTTCCTTCAAAATTTAAAATGTTTCTTTTGGAATAGTTCAATTCAAAATATCTATTTTCCCATGATCATCATTTGTACGAACGAGATGGTACGGATTTGAGACCACAAGATATATGACATACAGTAACATTTTGTTTCAGTTATATGCACAAGTGTAACATTAGAAATTCTCAAAACATTAAACTACTCATGTAGTACAAATAAACAATCATCCCCGTCTAGTTGCAGATTTTTCTGTTTCTTTACATTAAGAACATTTTCATCGAAATCTTCAATAAGATGACAGGTGGCCTAGCGATATCCAAGGTGTTTCCCAACCAAGTCCCACTGAGACAAGGCGGTAATGTAGGATAAAAGGTGTACAGTCGGTTGCCTTTCCAAAAAGAAAAATTAGAGTGCTAAAACCAGTTGTTATATGGAGGGGATATATAAAATAGCAGCTATGGTTGGAAACAAGTACCATCAATTAGAAAGCATAAATGTTACCTCAAGCATGAGCTGGCAGAAACCGTTTGCATCCAACATCCTTATATCTGTATCTTTATGTTCATGAAAAAGGCTGAGTAATGTGTCAATTAGGCCTTCAACAAGAACTTGAAGTATTCTGTCAAGCAAGGGTTTACAACCAGCAGAGACCTGCAATGAAGGTTCAAGTCTATCTTCAAACATAGATTCACACAGCATCACTGCTCTGAACGGCCATTTAAAAATAATGATGGGCATAAACAACCCCCCCCCCCCCCCCCTCTCCAAAAATATTAAACAAAGAACAAACAAAAACAACCCAAATTTTGATCAATCGAGAGAGAATCAAAAAATTAGTGGAAAAGATCCTAGTGAACGTACCTCTGCATGCACAGCGACAAGAGTATGCAGTAACTCCACAGAAGCATCTCGTACACCCTGCAAAACATGGAAATGTTGATGTTATACTAAACATAATTAAAGCATATTCGTCGACTAAATATGAGTAAAGAAAATCCTCACTTTCACAGCAGGAGCTCCCCCCCACTGTACTCCAGCATCCAACAAATAGTTCACAGCTGCAGTTCTAACATGATTTGCCTGAGAGATAAAGCACAACTAAGCAAAAAAGCTCTCAAAACTGAAAACTGGCCTAGGAGGTGAAGCAACCTTCTAGCACCAGCTTGTGTAAGTGGAGATTCTAGCAGAACCTAAATGACTATTCATTGAACCGTTAATATAGTGAAAAACTTTGCCCACTTATAATGTGAGAAACTTAGATGAAAGCTAACAACTTGAAAACATCTATACTATTTAGACCAACTGGTAAGCAATTGGTACCAATTAAGCAATCAGAACCCAAGAAAGCATAGGAGCATGTTTGGTAATTATTTACATAAAACGAAACTTGTAAGTGAACCAAGTTACATAGTTTGTACTATACCTTTGCAATGGTATACTGTGCAAGGACTTTCTCTTCAAGCACAGAGAAAGACCTAACCAAATCTTCCATATCATTGTCCTCATCATCTCTTACCCTGCCAAAGTGTAATACAAACTCCATTTAAACTTGGAAGTATCAAAATTGAACACAACAAAATATAGCCAAGAATAAGCTAAACTACAAGGCTTAATATACAATTAACGGATGGCTGAAAGTTGTAAACTACCACCATCTGATAGATTAAACAGTTCCTTGAGGCTAGTGAGCGAGTATAAAGTAATTTACAAATACCGCAAAGAGAGAAAGTAAGGCGATATTACATGGTAAAAGTAAGACGTTACACATAAGCTTGTCCAACAAAAGCAATTTGAAAATGTACATTCAAACACCCTTTAAAATGGAGGGTAGCAATATGAAAACGTGGATCTTACTCACAGGTGTGTTATGAATCCAAGGAAATTGAGAAGTAAAGTTTATCAAAGTAAAATGGTAAACTATATCAGCTGTATCCGAGTGGCGCAAACTCCACAAAAAGATATATTTTGCATATAAAATGAAGGGAAAACCCACATTAATCAGGGAATGGTTCCATCACAATATTATCATTATTGTTAGCTACATCAAAAAAGTTGAAAAAATTGCTGACTGGGAGAAATTTGGCATTCATGTGTCTATTCAGGGTGGTGTGATCCTTATATTGCATAGATATTTTGTTTTTTATGATTATAAAGATCAGGTCAACGTACTTGGTTATTCCTAATAATGCTGCCACACCCATTAGTGGAAATCCAAATTACCAACAAAATCTAAACATGACTCCTATTTGACAGTTCACGAAGATGTATATGCTAGCTTAAGAACTTGTACGTTAACTAGTTATTTTCCATGCAATACT
This sequence comes from Centrapalus pauciflorus, assembly GCA_020465985.1. Classification (NCBI taxonomy): domain Eukaryota; kingdom Viridiplantae; phylum Streptophyta; class Magnoliopsida; order Asterales; family Asteraceae; genus Centrapalus; species Centrapalus pauciflorus. Next base: position 59,678 of record JAANYP010005296.1, read on the forward strand.
TGATATTTGTTTGTTCAAACACTTATACTATCAAACTCGTATCAATTGAAGATATTTTAACATGTCAAACAATAAAGAAGTATACAAGAGACGTGCAAACAACTATATCTATGTGAACTGTTAAATAGGAAATCTCAATGTTTTTTTGTATGTTGTTTTATATCCACTAACAAGAGTGGCAACATGTTTGTAGCTGCATAAAAAGGATGAAAGGAATGTACCTGGACTGTGTCCAGATGTGTTTGTATTTATTGTGCATTTCACGAGAAAGATCATCCTTGCAAAATCCAAGGTTACTCAAGACCATCAACAGCTGTTGGTGTGGATGAGTAATACTTCCAGGAAGAGGATCAGATGAATTTTCTTCTAGATCAAGATGATATCCATTTTGGTAAGATGAATTTTCTTTATTTGATATATTCTGACCAAGCTCGCTTCCTATCTGCTCCAGATGACCTAATCATGCGTATCATAGGGATGGATCATAAGTTAACAGAACACAAGCAGATAAAAGGACAGTATGTGACTTTCCTCGTACCAGCAAAATCAAGCACACAGTTCAAAAATGAAAGTCTAACAGACTCTTGAGCTTCTTGAAGCAGCACAAAGGCGTCTTCAGACTTTGTTGCTTCACTCCCTAAAGACTGTGTTATCCTGAATAAAGAATGGTATCCATCAATCATATATTGGCAAGGCAATTTAAATATCTTATTAGTTACGTGAAGAAGATCTAGAAGCCAAATGCACAAGCTCATACAAGCCACATCATTTTTATTGAGAAGAAAACAACCTCCAAAGTGGACATTAAAAAGAAAATAGGAAAGAGAACCTATAACCAATTGCAGTGCCAAAGGCAAGTGAGAAATTGTAAAATTTTTAAACTTACATATCTATCTGATCCATCGCTGTCACCATAACTGAACGGAATGCTAAAGGCAAGTGAGAAATTGTGTATGCAGATTTGTTTCTTTCTAAAACAGACACTGGGATCCATGATTCATTTTTTGATATCTCTTCAGTTGAATCCCTCATCCATGAACTAAGCCTCTGTATATAAATTTTTGTGATCTCATATTTAAGTGTCCGGAGAGCTGCGACTGTTATTAGAGAAAGGGCAAGTCAGCAGAAGCCGAGAAACACAAATTTGCTGGAGCAACTAAAAAGTTAAGAATTAAGATACCTGCAATTGATGGTGCTGCATCTTTTGCTTCAAAAGCTTCACATGCTTTAGATATATCTGTTATTGCATCACTTGTATATGGGCGAAGAATATTCGACTCTTCAAGGTCAAGAAATGTGCTGTGGATCTGAAAGAAAATACCGTGCTTGTTTAAACTTTTAAAAATCTTCATCTGCATTACTCTAATGGATGAAGAACCAATTAATTAAATCTTCACCAAACAACATAATTGAATTATTCACAGCAAAACATGACGAACAATGTATATCGTTACTCGTTAGTCCTACTTCTTGAGTTCTTGAGCATGAAAGGCTCACACCCTAGCATTTAAATATATCCTTGAAAATTTTTATACATGACTAGAAACTTCCTATATATTTCCATTAATATACTCCCTTCAAAAAGGATTTAGAGCATGCCTTGATATTGACCAACAATATTGTAGTGGGTCTGCCACCATAAATGATATTTATTTTCTGCTGCACAATGCAGCACCAATGATCTATACTTTTGCATTATCCCTCTCGGCTGAATTAGTTTGTACTCCTATACTTCATAAGCAAATTCCAGTTCAAATAAGTTTCTCAGAATGGGTCCAATCGAAAATTAAAACTGATGGAAGAATGAACAACTTAATAAACACATGTATATTCGCATAATATGAGAGAATCCCTGAACATAATAAAAAATTCACAAAAGAATATCTACCTTGGTTTCATATGCAGAAATAGTATTTTGTATCATTCCAGAAACTTCATCAAGAGAGTGACTTGAATACTTCTCATCTCCCATCTTTTCCTCAGGTTTTGTCACTGTAGTAACATTTGGTTCAGCAGACACTTGGGAAGACTGTAAAAGAATCCACGGTAAAATATTGGAATGTATTAGTGCAAACATGAAAAATGGAAGACATCTGAAATCAGCAGACAAAAGGAAGGTAGGTTTACATGGGCAAATAAAAGGATGAAGTAATTCAAGTTGACTTGTCAAGGTACTGAAAAAGGTGCTTCTGTATAGTACACTTGTGAAAATATCATCTGACGATGAATTAGTACATGACACTAAACGCGGAAAACTAAAGTTCATAATGATGAATCCGTCACATAATTATAAGTGAACTTTATGGGAGTCAGCTAGTCAAGTTCTTTGTTTTGAGTAGTAGGGATCATCTTCTTTCACATGGAGCGTCTAGACCCCAGTACTCATCAGGCATGCAAAAACCTAGTCCTTTAGGTGTAATCTTGTTAGCTATTTGATTATTTATGATTAATAACACTCAAGTGTATTTGTTGGAAAAATCACAAGTGTCATAGCTGACTTGGTACACATGTTAGAAAGTAAATTAACCATAAAAAGTAACCAGCAAATCAATATCTAAATCATCTGCATCTACAATGGAAGGCACAAACATGGTTTACTCTACACTGATGGATATGCTGGAGTAACAACACTTACAGAAATAAAGAGAAGGCATTGGAAGTGTAATAAGAAGGCAATGTCTATCTAACATTGAAAGATGTATGTATGTATGTATACACACACCGCTTCAGTGATCATATGATCAAGGACAGGGTATATCGGTGCATATGCCCATCTGGTGCACTGGCATGTGTCCATGAAATTAAAGAAAGGAAAAAGTGTTGCCTGAATATCTACATACTATAGAATAAGTGGGAAGCACACGATGATATTTTACATTGTAGGAGAAATCATGAAAAATTGATAATCCAAAATACAAGAACAATGATATTACCTTGGCAAATTTCCCACTTGAAACAGAAAGGGCAACCTTCCAGAAGGCTGGTATGTGATGGATAAGTACAGCAGTTAACCTTCGTATATACCTTCCGCGAAGAGCGTCAAGTTCTTCAGCACCTGGATCTCTTGGTTGTGAATCCACCGTCAATGGACCGTTCGTAAAAGCAAGAGACATATCAGCATCACCCTGATACAAGCAGATGAAAAAGAGCTGAGCTTATACAGTAACGACAGATAGATAATATATCCACAAAATAAAGGTAAACAATATTGCTCACAGATTTGTTTAAATCGTGCTGAATTTTCCTCCACTTTTCATCCGAGAGTGCTTTCTCACGTAGCTCATTTTGCAAGTTCTCTAGCCTTGTTTCATGATCAAAGGTGCACTTTTCAAGCAGACCACGGATCCTATGATTCTGATATACAGATAACAATTCACAAAATTCACCATTTACGTCTTGTGGGAAGAAAATAATCAAGCATCAAGGAAGACCGGTAAATACCACTATGCCTCTTTACTGATCCCTAAATCATAAGCACAAACTATTTCACGGACCCTGCTTAGATCAAACTCGCTCCGTAGCCGCTACTAAAAGTTTGTTTTTAGACTTTGAAAAACCAGACTGTTTTGGAAAAGTTGGGATAGGATACATCAATAAGAAGCCTAAACTTCAGAGCAGGTGAACACATAGTGGGTACAGGTGTAAGTGTTTAAAACATACATACATTTGCATGTATGCACACCCCTATAACAAGTTAACAACACATACATACACAATAATTTCTACATTAAAACTTAAACACATTGCTTAAGCTTTTAATTCATTTAGTTTTGAACCTTAAAGTAGTTGCAGGACTTCATTGTCAGAGACAATGAAGTTTATTTACATATATACATATCAATATGTATATTTATTTATTTATCTGTGTGCGTGTGTGACAAAGATTTCCGTATGAGATTATCGAGCTATAGCCTTTACAATCACAGTAGCATTGTTGGTGATAGTTCCAACAAGGAAGACTACAATCAGAGAGTTATATCAGCTGCAGACCTGTATATTTAGATAATGGCGTATAGGATCTGACTCAGGTTCCAGCTCCAATAAAAGCCTCACAACATTTTCAAGCTACAAGAGACATCGTAAAATTCAATAGGCAGATAAGAAGTATACAGTTCGTTCAGAACCTGAAGACAACTACCAAACACAATTGATATGAGCATGGAATGAAATTAAAAGCGAAGACAACCATGAAAATATAACTCAAATATGCAAGTTTGTCATGCTTCAAAACACGATAAAAACTACTAGGTTAACCCAAAGCATGGATTTCCTCGAGACGCAATACCATTGCTACCTTCAAATACCCATGATTTTGAGAAGTATAAAACAAACATCATTTTTTTTAAAGTATGCCTCCATTGCCATTTATTGCAGATTTTATTTGGAGTAGTTTGCTATCATCTAAGATTAATGCAACAATAAAAAAACTGACATTAAAAAAAATCCTAAAAATCAAATGATTTGTTAGCATGACTTGAGCTGTATAATCACATGCACTAAATGAGTATTGTATTGACCTTACATTTGTTAGGTCTATTTGTGGATCTTCCATAGACCGGTAAAGCATGCCTTTGAACTCTTGCATCACTTTTTCAACCTCCTCAAGGACACGTTTCAATATTCCAACCTGTATATGCAAAAAATAGCAACAATAATAAAAAATAACAAAGAACGTATACAGTGAATTGCACGCAAATGATTCAAATGAACCTACAAATGTTATCCATGTAAATAATTGATACAAAACAGAAAATAATAATTGATGAAAACAGAAGAGATAAGCTATTAGATCTGATATTGATGAAGATGTATTACAAAACAGGAAGAACAATTATCAATTCCAGGGACTAGCCCTTTCTCTCAACCGAATGGTTGGAGACCCCTCAAAGCACAAGCAATGAGCTACCAAATACTAACAATATTCTCTCTGCCTCTAACACTCCCCTCTATCCCTTATTTATAGAATTCCAGCAACTAACTAACTATTACTATTATTACTAAAATACCCCTTCTAGAATATACTAATAGTAAAATCCTATCAATACTCCCGCCTTCGAAAAAGTCTTGTCCTCAAGACTTGTGTTCAACAGATTCCAACGTTGCTCCGAGTCAGAAGGTCCAGGAGGGTAGTGATCATGAAACATACACAAGGAATCAAAGAAGTGTATGCAATCTGGAAGGTTTGAGTGGCTTACGACCCCATACAAGATATGAGATCAACATAACCCATTGTCTAACCAATTTTGGTATAGGACACTCATCGAGCACCTTGTGTGCATAGCCAAAGCCCCAATTATCTGAATACATGATGATTAAAGTTGTCTTCGAGTATAACCATTGGGGCATCACTAGATCAGACTCCATAGGTTGAACAGAGAATGTGGTTTTGAGGATAGGTTTAGGTGTCAATACCAATTTTGGATTCCCTTGCTGACAATTGAAGGTTAACGAAGATACAACCAGAATTGCTCCCTTATCATGAATCGGATGATGAACCACGCCGCCAAGGTCAGCAATTCCATCTCCAGAATCGACAACAATGTCAGATTCACCGTTTTCCATTCCAGCAGTACCAACAAAATTGACAATTTCTGAAAGTGAATTTCCTAATCCAAATTCCCCATCGGTGACACCATTCCCCTCATCGGAATCAAAGAGAATTCCAGAACCTCTCCCCCTACTGGAATTAAAATTGTGATGCATACCGTGTTGCTTCATCCACCCTAGCATGACCTTGCGGAATTCGCTAGCCTCCATTCTTTCTGTTTCCAACTTTTGCAAAGCTGATTTGATCTCGGTCACATCAGCTTGGAGTCGTTGAAGATGCTCCTCATGTTGTTCCAGTCGATTTTGAACAGATGTTAAACGAGTCTCCATCGGGAAAAAAACGAAATGAGAAGAGCAGCTCAAAAGGGTAGAGACAGAATGGCAGGTCGGACCAATGATACGAAACAGAAAATAATAATTGATGAAAACAGAAGAGATAAGCTATTAGATCTGATATTGATGAAGATGTATTACGAAACACGAAGAACAATTATCAATTCTAGGGACTAGCCCTTTCTCTCAACCGAATGGTTGGAGACCCCTCAAAGCACAAGCAATGAGCTACCAAATAATAACAATATTCTCTCTACCTCTAACACTCCCCTCTATCCCTTATTTATAGAATTCCAGCAACTAACTAACTATTACTATTATTACTAAAATACCCCTTCTAGAATATACTAATAGTAAAATCCTATCAATAATTCTATGATGCCTTTATTTAACTTGCTAAAAGTTCAAGACCTACATAAGGCAAAGCGTTTCCAGAAGATTCCATATGCAAAGACAACACATCAAAAGTAAATAGAAGTGTATAATGATTAGCAAGACTGGGATCAATGACATCGGCTACCACACAAACACAAAAGCAGTGGAAATAATGATGGGCAATTTGGCATACGAAGATGCAAGGAACAACAATCGAAGAGGCATGGTGGAACTCCACAGTTGATATAATATGATTGTCATCAAGAAACACCAAATGATGGAACATCACAAGGAATATATGGCACATCTAGATGATAAAATGTTGTATGGGTCTAAACGTCAGCATAAAATCACTGGTTTGCTACAGTGGAGCCTCCAAAAGAACAAGTTCTGATATTATCAAATAACCTCAAGGATGTGAAAGAGAAATCATGTTCGGTCACTCAAAAGGGCTAACCTTGTTTAATTGAACTAACTGCACAGATAAAATAGCTGGGAAACAGGCTATTAATGATGACAACTGAGATTTATCAAGGTGAAAGTGTATCAATAGAAGACAAAACAGACTACCAAGGTGCAGTGTCAAAGAGCCATACAAATCTTACATGTCAAACAGTTTTTCCAATTTTATACAAAAGCACACAGAAGAGACGACATACGTAAGCAGAGATATAATTTATAGCAAGACAAGTTTCTAGAACCAACATGGCCGAAGACACATAACACCAACACCTGCCATAAAACATCAACTAGAATAAATCACAAAACCACAAACGGAAATCATAGCCAATCTCCCAGAATTAATGCCATCGTGACAACAGAAAATCTAACTCAAATGATGATAGATTGAAGGGTTAGTATCAAAGCAACCCCCACAAACTTACATGAATTTATCGATTAAGTCACTGGACTATTTTTCGAGTGGTTAAGTCACTGGACAACTTTTGTCTTATTCAAAACTATATATTTTTTACGTACTGCCTGTTTAACCGGTAAAAAAATATTTCATCAAATGGTTTCATATTGAAAAAAACAAACTTTCATTTTTCTATTTTGCAACTTTCTTTTTTAATGTTTAACCCACTGTATGGTTTACTGGTTAATGACCTACTAAACACGTCAAATATACAATTTTGAATACGACAAAAATTGTCCATGGACTAAAACACTCGGAAAAAAGTCCAGTGACTTAATCGATAAATCCATAAAAGTCCGTAGGATTTTTTCAATATTAACCCTAGATTGAAAGACAAACCATTACCTCTAAAAACCAGGTGACATGAGGCTGGTGGTTCAAAATTGAGTAAGCTTGAGCTAGTAGAGTAGCAGTTGTGTTAGTGGTAGTAGTAGTAGCGAAGAGAGGTGGTTATTCTTAAGTGGAAGGAGCATATTTGGAAAAAAAAAATGTAGAGAGTTATCTTGAGATGGAAGATCCAAAAAACCAGGAAGTGTGCTTCCATCTAACTAAAATGACAGAGAAACCAGAGAATATACATTTGCAAACCAAAATAAGAAGTATGAGATGCTTTCTGTAATGTATCATCACAATTATTTATTCTAAATCTCTAGACTTCATTAACATCAAAAATCCATTTTGACCTAGACAAAGCAGGATATCACATTATCAAGTATCTTAATCTAAGTTTACTGTTAATAAATGTTAGCCCTCAATAAAAAACACTCTGTAACTCACCACAAATAGAAGACATCAATTATTAAGCCATTTTTCCTTTTAGATAGAATTGAAATAACAAGGATTGCACATGAATAAAACCTCAATCTGAATTGTGAAGCATCTAGGGATAAACTTAAGTCATATACTGAAGTTTTTATTTCAGTTCTTTTAGATGGTATTGAATTAACAATGACGAAACAATGAAACATGAATAAAGTCACCAATCTGAAGTGTGAAGTGTCTGGGCATAACATCAAATCATGTGTGTATAGTATACGTACATGTATATAAGATTCTAGAATTACCACAGCGAAGTTGTGGAAAAACAATAATGCAAAGCTCGTAAATGCAATTTAGAAAGATCTTCAGTTCAGTTACTGTACATGAGAAGGGAGCACAATCGACTTCGCTTTCCTATACTCTCTGACTGCCAAGTCATATTCTCCCTTATGGATGTTGCCACGAATTGCACTTGGTAAATTGAATAAAGTACGAAACCTCTGAAGCATTCCTTGAACTGACCTAATCTTCTCTGCTTGAGCCTAAGTTTTCAATGGGAGGAAAATAAAAACAAATTCGTCAAATTAACATTGAAAATGTACCGCTCCTCACATCCAAAATGTTGAACAGTTATAACCTGTCTTTCAAGTAGAGGTGCAAAAGCACGATTAGCCACTGAAGTAACTCCTTGGATAGAACTATATAATTGAGTGGTTCCACAACCTTCAGGATCTTCTTCTATTCTCCTCAATTTTGACTCAATATCTGTATAAAATATTATATTCATTACTAGTATAATTAATTCTATTCACAAAATACAACATCTAATTTTCTTTGAGAACTATAAATGACTACCAAAAGTAACTGCATAAGATATGAAAACATTTTGCTTTGGGAACTTATGCTATACCCTAGGTCATGGCAACTTACCATCAATTGTAGTTTTGCAAGAGACAAAGCAATCAAAATTTTCTTTGACCAGTTGTTTTCTTTGTTGAGTCCGTCCTTTCAAATCGGTTTTCAAAGCCAAAGCACCAGCCTCCAAGTCTGCTGCAGCCGTATCTTTGTGCACGCGGCATAGAAATAACTTTGGATCAAATCTCTCAGAGAAATACATCAATCTATCTGTGTATCAATGTAAAGAAGATTTGTTAGCATAATGCTACAAAGATAACAGCTACACTTTTGACAATAATCAAATGAAATTACATGCATTTTCATAGTGATAAATTGATAATACCCAAGGCCACTCGACATATTTTCTAATTTTGACCATACAATTGTGGCAAAAAAAACACATTCACATGGCATATACATGCTAAAAAGACAAAAATTAAGCAACCTGAATAGGATGAGGAATCTAAATGTCATCTAACCCATGGAGGCCACCAAACTACTAATTAATAGTGTTTCAGATAGATCGGAATAGAATAATTTTGTTTTTAAGTGCTGAATTCTATAATCCCTTTGATGACCAAATACGTATTACAAAGGACAAATGCACCCTTGCTTCAAATACAAAAAGTAACAAATGATATTCTTTTTGGAATATCTCATTATCAAATAATCAAAGTTGAAGTCAACAAAGAATATTATTGAAACTAAATGAGGACGTCTTAGTGTTTGGAAGGGTTAAAAAACGAACAGTGATTTTTATAGGGAATGTGGCATTCAGAGAGACATAGGACTTCTACAGGCCTATACAAGAATAATAATTTCTAATATTACCTTTCTGAACAAGGCTAGGATTGGTATGGCCTCCAGAGCCACTACTTTTAAATAAGCAACGGTAAAATAGTCATTTTGAATAAAAGCCACTGGCATTTATATTTTGGTCAGTACTTTTAACATGGCCCACATAAAGACAAGTAATAGTTGGGTGGCCTTGATAGGAAATTAATAAGTAACAACTAAAAAAATATGGCCCAAATGAGAAGTAAAAATTTATTTTGCAACACAGCATATTTTGACTCCTTGCTCCTAGAAACAAGATAGAGCTACTATTTAGGAATTACAATAACAAATCCTCAAGCAACTCCATCATTACCCTTACAATGCTAAGAATTACAGTATCAGGTTGCAGACAGACATTTGTCAAATCATATAAACCCTTCATCCAGCCCTTGATAAAAACAGTAAACAGCCAAAAGCAAATTCTAAAAAATCTGAAGTCATTAATTCAGCCAAAATTATCTCGATGGAGTTGCCAGATTTTTATCCCCAAATTTCCAGTATGTGATTCGTTTGATTAGGAAGAATAGTTTAGGATCCTGATTGATTTTATCTTCTACTGGCTAGTGGCTATAATCAATGGCTCCCTTAGTTTTAAAAGGCTCGAGGTGCAATTGATTCTGGAAGGCAAAGAGCGAGACGGAGGCGTGTGTATCAAGAACGAGGCACATTGTTTAAAAAAAATGCTCATATTGTATTTCTACATGACATTTTCTACCTTACAACTATATAAACATCAAATTATATCAATTACAGACCGAAAGTAGTCCCAGAAAAAGTAACCACTGACCAAGAAATAAAACAGTAGCCAAATTGGCATAGAAGTAGAAAAAACAAAATGAACATCTTACCTGGTAGGCTCGAACTTATGAACATCTAGACCAGGAGAAGAAAGTAGTGGCTAGAATCAAGAGGAACTTATTATGGACATCGAGAGGAGAAAAGGCAGAGAGAAGTAGAAATCTAAGTGGAAAGAGCAGTGTCTAGAAGTAGAACTTGACGGTGAGAAGAAAAAGGAAAAGAAGAAACAGGGAGAAGTTGAGAAAAGTAAACAGTCTTTCCTGGTAAGCAAAGAGAAGAAGCAAGAAATAGATTTAGGTATAAAACTTTGGCATTGCTTTTTTTTTTTCAATCATAATAGGCTTAAAGGTTAATCAAGCTTCAGATTATAATAGCCCATCTTCTTCTTTTTTCCATCCAATATTAGTTCAGATTCATGATGCGTTAAAAGCCCATGCCTGATGTGACCACCTCATGGCCATCACTCTTAAAACCAATATTGGTCCATTGTACTCTTTTCTTCAAGTTCATAGTGAAAACTTCACCCTTCCATAACTTCTATAAGTAAGAATTCCATCAAGAAATATACAATTTCTAGAGGGAATGCTCTATATTTTACACTAGCAAGAATAACCATAATTTATTTGAAAGCTCCATAAAGTTGCGGAGTCCAATTTGACGCCGAACATTCAAACCACCCCTATGGACTGAGTCCAAGGGTCTCCAAGTGCCTTGGTGAGCAGCCATTGAAGGGATGGGGGTCAAGAGGGCAGCAGCCCTTGCGTGGTTGTCCAAGGAAAACTTAATTTTAGTCACAGGCCCATATGGTATTTCGGTCCAGATTTCTACTATGAATATATACATAATGGAATATTGTAATTATGAACCCTAATCAGATATCAATAAGAAAGACTTGCTAGTGCTGCTGTGAAGTAGGTAAGTTTTTGGACCCAATTACATATTTTGTGTTTTGATTATTGTTTTTATTTCCCTCTGTTGCCATGTGTTCTGCCCTACATGTGTGACCACATATTCAAAAACCAATTGCCATTTTCTCAGCAGGACTGTGATATAATGCAACATGCTACACAGAGTACAAGTAATTGCAATTAATATATGCTATGAAAAGTAAGATTAGACGACACAGCAAAACATCATGTACCATCATTTTTTCCAAGAGAGAAAACGCATGAGTACCTCGAACATCAGCATCTACTTTCTCAGACTTGGGTGGAGAAGTTGCTGTATATTCATTGACCAACCTCAACGTTCTGTTGTCTATAACCCTGCCATAAAAAGTCACCGAAGTTTGCATGAATGGTAACAAGTGGTTAATATTTGCAGGAACTAAGAATCCATCTGCATTCTAACAACAGAAAACATAAGGGTGTAGCTATTAGCAGATGTCAACTTGTCAAGAGCCACCAACACAAATAAAGCAAAACAAAAATTAGAAAAACAAGAAGAGGGTCACACATGAAATTATAAGAAAAAGAAATGCGTTACAGATTTAAGGAGTAACTGTTTCTGATGAAATTACTATCTGATTGACAGAATAATGATTATTTTTACCGAGACATAAATCTGTCAAAAACATACTACACAAGATGATAATTCCAATGTTGGAGAAATTTACCCAAGTCCTAGAGGATCTATAAATTCCATGCCACGGGAGAAAGATGATAAATTATTGAGCCCCTTTACAGCCACCGACGGTTTCTTCTCAAACTTCTGGGTTACAGGAATTGTTCTTGACTCCCTCATTTCACGGACCCTTCTACCAAGCTGTCACAACATGCATACTTTTAACAAATCATCGTCCAAAACCAAACTAAAAACAAATGTCAAAGCTAAAAGAGTAGCATCATGATTCATGAACAATCAAATAAATTAATGTCAATTCCAGCTAAAGAGTAAAGAATTCCCCAAAAGTAAAGCACATTGTTGTGGGGCTTGTATAGATGATTCTGCAAATCCAATTTTAAAAAGAGTCCATAATTGGCCCATTTTACATTGGTTGCAGCTGCCAACCATTCACAGGAGGGAAGAAAAAAATAAGGCAATGATAATGAACAAACAAACAAATTCACAGAGTTGCACATGAACTACATCAAAAAGGTTACTTAATTACATGCTAGCCTAGAAAGTTGTCCCGGGATTTTAATCAAATGCAAATGCGATAAGCAAAACACATAAAAGGATGACTGCATCTGTTCCGAAGAGAATTTTAATCTAAATCTCTTCCCTGCTCAATTAAAAACTTCCATCTGAATCATATATCTTACCAAAGGGAGTGATTTTTGTTATTCCTCATTCCCCAATCTTCATATCATACTACGATTAATTGTACTTATAAGATATGTGTGTGTGTACACACAGAGAGAGATGATATATGCACTAGAAGTCTATACCACTCTTTAATTGTGAGTAACAAGTTATCTGGTGCCCGTGCGTTGCGGTAGAATTTGTAGTTATATATTTTTTATGACTAAGGTTAAAAAAAAAGAAGATAAAATAACATTGCTATAAATGCACTTTCCAAATAAATTAAATTATCCAACAAATCATAACTTGCAATATATTTCAATTTATAATAAACTGACTCAAAATTAAATTTAAAAAATGGTCATTTATGAGGAAAGAATCTACAAAGCTAGAAAAACTTATCATTTCCGAGAAATTAAGAAATGTGTCAAAAAATATAGATGTTGTGTAGTGTATGCAACTTATTCATCTAATTGTAAAAGTAATAACAAAAAAAATTTATAAGGATAATATTTATTTATTAATCATATTTTATCATCAAATTTTAGTTACATAGTGTTTATGTTACCAATCCTTAAATGGATACATGAAAAATTATTAACTCGGATGTCTTTTATTAGGTTTCATGTTTAAAATATGAAATAAATTTTATAAGAATGATACAAATTATGAATTTGCAATGCTAAGTTATGGAAACATTATTAATTTTATTAACAAACTTATGAAATAAAACATATCATATAATAATATTACAAATAAAATGCCAAACAATAACTTGCATTTATATATTATAAAACTTGATTTATGTAATATTCTAATATAAATGAAATACCAAATCTTTCTATGGATTGCTTTTTTCGCCTCTTTCGCCGTCAAAGTGCCTACAACTTTGGACCTAACGGCCGGCCCAGTAACCTTTCGGAATGGGGGATCCCCGTTGGCAACAACCACGGTAGTAGTTGCGGAACTACTGGGCCGGGAGTTTTTCGTGGTCTATATCATGCGAGTTATAGCAGTCCTAGGGAATTTGTTCGGTGTCTCGGAGTTGTGACATAGTTATTAATATAATATTAAAGAAAACTAGTTATTAGATAATTAATAAACCATTAAGATAATTAAAATAAATTATTTTTGTATGGTAAAAAACTTAAAATGTAAATGCTGGTGGTGTATGTTAGAAAATCCCATTTATTAATAATTATATGGTGCAAGTTAAAAAAAAAAAAACCCCACTTATGAATAGTGATTTTATTAGTGGAAAATACATATAGGTACAATTAGTTAAATTGTGAATCATAATGCAATTATGCAAGGGATGCGTAAATTTCCAGTCATCCATAATTTTCATCCAAAGAATATGCAATTTGCTTTTTTGTTAGCTAAAATTTGTATAATACAGATAACAATGCATATACACATGTACCGTACAATCTCTAAAGAGTAACACATCAGAAATTTTAATATATTGCAAAAGACACTCAGTACCATTATTCAGCATAAAAGATTGTAAAATATATTATCTCAAATATTATGGTAAAACATATAATTAATGACGATTATAGTAACATCACAAGTTCACAACTCCAGATTTTGTTTTGTAATTTGAGACATCACCATTGGAAATCATATTAGTTAGTTCTATTATATCAAGTAAATAAATATCATTATGGATTCCAGTAACCTCCTAGGAGGTGGTTGAGTGATGATTGATTTGGAGATAAGACCCTTTGCAAAGGACTTCAAGTTCAAATCCCACCAACTTCAATTTCACTGCCCCTCCCTATCCTCTAGGAGGTTTGCTGCCAGGTCAACAAAGTTGGCAAGGGTGGATTTCCCTCATTGTCCCAAATAAAACATGTGGATTCCAACACATTGTTCTATACTGACTTTTAGAAAATATATTCACGTCAAAAATAGAAGATACAAAAACAAGAAAAACAAAGATAAATTGAACATATCAAAACAATAATTTTTTGTAATTAGACAACCATATGTTTGTTTACTTTTTAAATTTTAGTTATGTTATGTTTATCCTAACTTTTGTGTCAAAAATTTTTAATCAAAAGTAATGTAATTATACAGCACAAGTAGAAGTGTGTGACTGGGATGATACAAGACGTGTTTCTATAAATATGTGTTTTATTATTAAATATTGGACGGGATGCTTCAAAATTATACAGTACAAGCGCACATGCATTATAGTTGTACAATACAAGTCGTTCTTTTAGAATACTTTTTTGCTTCTAACAACCATGTTAAATATTCTTTCCATACTCTTTGGTTAAATAGAGTTGAAAATAAATGGAACCAATTAATTGAATTAGTTGGATCATGGTTCAGATCATCATCCATATGATAAATTTGATCATGATCCACCTGATTGGTGTTAGGATTAAAAACGATAACGATGCAAAATACAAGAACACAAGGATTTACGTGATTCACACGATTAGAGTAATCGTTCTACATCCACAGCGAACTAGAGAGATATTAATATTGCAATCTGCTTAAGGTTACAAAGATACAAGAGACCTATCTAAATGATAAAGATGACCTATGACTACCTCTGGCTGGGACTCACAAGCCCAAGACGTCATCTATCTAATTAAAAAGTCAATAAAGACTGACTTACAGAACTGCCCCTCAAAATTCTCTTCCTAGGGCGCTGCCCCCTTGACCCCCGCCCACTCTATCAAGAGCGGAATCCATGGCTAAGTCTCCGTACCGGCAATGAGGCCCAAGGACAGATCAGACTCTACAACTCAACATTGGATATTTGGATCATTATAGGATGCAAAATTGGTGGATTTGGTAATTGTGCTAAACAAGTAAATATTAATGACAAGACTGTTAGTCGACCTGCCAACATTTTTTGCCATTTTATTTCATAATTAATTAGCATACCAAATATGGTTACAAAAATAATTTATTAAAATCGTGATCCCATTTATTTGAATAAATCAATTTACAAGGTTGCAAACACTTGACTATACTTTGAACTTTTAAACCCGTTTGACCCATATTATATTAGCCATACTTAATTTTACCCATTTGACCCATATCTATTAAAGTGGTAATATGTTCTCTCTCTGTCTGTCTCCCTACACAAATTAATATTCTTTTTAAACTCCCCTCACCAGGCTCCTATTTGCTCCAACTGGTCAAGGTCTTATTTGTGACCAGATCACCAAATGATTGAGAATCCTTTCAAGCATAAGAGTGTTTCTAACAAATAGATTAGTCTCAATCCCTATTATGTGTTTGAGAACTGAGAAGTGCCCCTTGGCTCCTGAGAGCACCTCAAGATACATTTAGCTTTCTTAAGACTTGCTCAAAACTTATTGCATAACTTCATTTACCCCACCCACCCAGGTCATTGTCTATGCAAGTTCTCAAACAAGTAAAAGATAACAGTTTGAAGGAAAAGTGTCTGCATGACCAATACAGAGCTCCTTCTCAAATCCATTCCTTTTTGAATTAGATCAAATTCCTGCCATAAGCATACTACTCACAAACGTACTTCAAGAGCCTCAAACCTAACAAGATTGTACGTAGAAGATACACATGATAGTTTCAGTATGCCATTATAACCTGATTCACCATGATAATCTTGAAATGCTTGATGACAACATGGAAATTACATGAAAGATCATTTGCAGCATATATATATAGAAACCCTAGATTTTAAAAACCATCCATACCTCTGCTTCATCCACTCGCTTCCAGGCATCAGGTTCTTCCCCAACCCAATGTTTATCATCATCCTTCCCACCACCTCGACCCGTACCTCTGACCCGATTCCTCGACCCGACCTTCTGATCACTAACCGAATCTTCATCTCCTGAAGAAATACTAAGCATCTCCACCTCAGAATCCTCATCATCCTCCGTAGCGTTCCGACGATGCTGTGGTTTTGTAGTGGTCATTGGAACCTGACTATGATTAGGGTTTTTAGCAGACCTGTGATTTGACGGGGGTTGAACAAAATTGACTACAGGTTTTGAGGATCGAGATTGAGATGGTCTTGTGTAATTCACATCTCTCTGTGATTGTTCCTTCAACGCCATCTGTAACAGCTCGTCATCATCACTGTCGCTCATTTTGGGAGATTAGTACCTCGATTTGAAGCTTGAACTGCCGCAAATTCAGCTAGATTCAAGTGAAAAAGATGTTGGATTAACAATATCAAGAAGAAATCATGGAACAAAGAGTATATATATGGATCTCGGTTTTTACTCTGTCAAATAATTAGGGGGTGAAAGTTCTTCAAAGTTCACAGGAAGGACTTTTTCGTCTCAAGAAGTCAAAAGCTATTCTTCGTTGGATTTTTTTTTCGCTTTTTTTTTTTTTTTTTTTTTTTTTTTTTTTTTTTTTTTTTTGTTTGCATCTTATGTAGAAGTTGGTTTTTAACTCAAACAAAAAAAAAACAACATTTATTATTTTTAATTTGGATAATATATTATTTTTTTTCGATTAGTGGATTATAGTATTATACAAATAAAAACACATAAATTAAAGTATCATGTTATTTTGATTAGGTAATCGATAGCCTTTAAAAACAAGTAGATTTACGTTACTTTACTGAAATTATCGATATGAAACATCTCATGTGAGGATTACAAAGCCAAAAAGCCTAACTAATTTTTTTATGAAGCTTCCCCTTAGCGTTAAACTAAGAACCGACCAACCTTGAAACTTTAGGAGAGAGTTAGATGGGTGTGAGCAAAAAGAAAATAACAATGGGATTCTGAGCTTCCAAATGACTCAAGACAAGGTAAAAACCAACACCGAAAAAACATCCAGAAAATTTGCAGTTGAAACCAGTTCTCGATCCCAACTAGTAATCAGGCAGTTGTATCATCACTTGGGTCGTTCACACCCCCACCGCCTTTTAAAGTCTACAATCAACTCTCTTGAAACATTGCACTTGTGAAGTAGGTGATCCTCACATGCCATTATAACCCCCACAGAGGACAATTTAATGATTAGTATAGTTTTAGTATTAGCTCCAACTGATTGATATTGTGTGGTCTTTTATCAGTTTTAGTATTAGCTTCAACTTAACGATAGGTGACATTGATGATGTGGGTGAATTAATCAGAAAATCAAACTTTGATGTTGAATAAATATGTAATCTTTTTTATATAATCACTCTTATAAGTATGGTCGAGTACAATTTCCTTTTTCTTTCTCTCTTATAGCCGTTACCAGAATTCGCGCAAGTGTGTCCACACCCCCCAAAACTGACTTGACGAGGAATCCATTCTCGCGAACAAACACAGCCCCCTCCTTGGTAACAACACTTTAAATAGAAATAAATAACTTAATATTTACAAAAGGGGTAATTGCATAAAGTGATGACATACTTAAAACTGATCTTTATTTCAAATGACAAACTAAATTTGTCCCTATATAAAGGTATAATTTAAAAACATTTTAAAAATATTGAATCTGGTAATTTATAATGGAAAAATGTCATTAAAAGGGTTGTTACTTGTGTCAAAATGGTGAATAAAACCATATACTAATTTTACCATTTCTAGAATTTTCTAAAAGTATGTTACCTTTCTATAAGGACAAATTATAGTTTCTTACTTGAAATAAGAATCAGCTCTAAACATGATATCTTTTATATAATTATCCCTTTACAATAAAAGGATTGATAGATTTGATACAAGGTTCCGTTGAAAATATGTTAGACACTTGACGACAACAACTTCATATTTAGCTGTCTAATTACACACTAAATACGTTTATATAAAGCCGAATGACTAACATGTGAATGCTCAGTTAATGTTTTATATTTCTATAAAAATATGTTGCTTTCTAATAAAAATTGAATTATTAATAACTAAAATATTGTAATCATTTATGCATCTTCTTAATTATTTTTTATGCATTAAAACGCTCCTTGTTTCCGGCCTTGCATCAGGGAAGTAACTAACAGTCTAACACAGGCTAGTGTTACGTTTAGGACTGCTAACATCTGGACTCTAATGTTTGACGACAACCTACATACCATGGAATCAAGTATTTCATCGAAGTTATTCGGCTGTTTTGTTTTGTTTGACACCCATCGTGCTAATTCAGAGTTATCACTAACTGTTGGCTTGCATGTCAACAATTCTAACAAAATCATGCCAAAACTGTAGACCATGCCCATCATTGTCGCCCTCATTGTGTATGCAGACTCTAAGGGCCAAAAATTCAAAAGTAGTTTAGGATTTATTGATTCGGCCTTTGTTAAATGGATGGGGTTAATTGCACTAAAATGAAACATATATGAAACCAAGTTCTATTATACAGATCGTACTTTTAATTAAATATTAAAGGGTCTATGTGATATTTTATAATTAGGTTAGGGAGTGTATATATTATATAGGTTATATGTGAAATAAAACAAGGGTAACCCACTCACTGGGACTATTAGCATGTCTTACGACCAACATGGAGAAGATAAATCATGTAATCAATTAATCATAGTTAAAAACATGTGTAAGGTTTGAATCATGAATCTCAATTATCGTGAAGACCACCCCTTGCGGGGCAGTTCTCACGAGTCTAGGTCCCACATCATGCAATACGATATCAATCAAACTAAGATAGAGTAATTAAGTGCGGAATATTAAATTACAGTACAAAATATTAGGATTGAGTTTAATACAGATTACCGATTTTAAATTAAACCTATAAAGGGTACTATCTAATCTAGTTCATGTCATCACACAATCAAGATAAATCTACCCAGAACACCACAATATCATCATCCAATCAGTACCAAAATGGGGTGCTGAGTAGAGGTCTATGAAAACTTCACTTGATTCTTGTATGACCTAAGTACTAGGTCCCGCAGGTGACTTTCCTTTATCTTTTCCTGTAAAAATGTTAATGTAGCAACCGTAAGCAATGCTTAGTGAGTAAATAGATTTTTAAATTAACATGCAATGTCAAGCGGATCATCATAAGTCTAGCGTGATATGTCAAGGCGGCCGCTACAGCCACTCATGATTGAGACATAGAAGTCATAGAGTCGGATGATGCTCAAGCCACGCTCACGCTTAAATCGTGGGGATCAGCCACATACTGGGCTAGCTACCAGTAAATCAACGTGGCGGAACATCGGAGGTCATTACCAGGTTCAATAGAACTGGTGAAATAGCCAGGTCTAGAACAATAGACCAATGAGGCTAGTCAAGCTGAATCAAATGTCAAAGTATATGCAATGATGAAGCATACGTATTCAAAGTCATGATAGCAGTAATCTTAAAGCAATATCTGAAATGAACTGTAAAAGCAATATCATATGAAATGATAAGTCAAATAGCTATCATGATCCGCTGGGCAACACCCAACCATGGTGTGCACAGGTCACAATCCAGCTGATAATATGAATATCAAATTAATCTAGTATCAACAATATGTCTCAACCGGAAATTCAAGCATGTTAAATCTGAATATCTATAACTCACAGATCTGGGTCTTTATCAAACAGATGTAAAATCTGCCACCCGAGTTATCTCAGGATTTTATCTTTGTCAATTCTGTTATCTGTCAATTCAAATATTTGACCCGCTTTAAATCTTTAAATCGTTGTATCTATGTTCAAAATTTCACTGAACCTGTCCAGAATTTATCATGTCAATTTCATCATCTTTTAGTCTTTAAAATTTTTATTACATCTGATTCTGATAACTTGTTCATTCATAAATCATTCTTTCATTCAAATTAAATTCTCCAAGGTATATATACATACATACATATATATATATATATATATATATATATATATATATATATATATATATATATATATATATATATATATATATATTAATATATATACTCATTTTGCAAACTATCTTGTTATTTTATGTGTCGTCTATGTGTTTTATTCAATATATTCGAATTTAGGGAGTGGGTTTTGAGTTTAACACATAAATTCGAATATATAGGAGATTAAATTCGAACTAAATTCGAATATATATACCAAGTTCGAATCTCAACATTAAATTCGAATCATATGTATAAATTCGAAATACATATCTCGACTTTATACACAATTTAAACATATGAGTCAAATATGGAGTCAAAATTGAATTTCCTATTTCAAACATATGTACAAAGTTGAAGCCAATTTTCGAATTTAGTGATTAAAGTCGAATATGGATATTAAATTCGAAATTCCATTCGAATTTGATGTCTAAATTCGAACATACTCTCGAATTTAGCTCCATTTCGAGTTTGTTCTAAGTATTTCGAATTTGTTCTTGGTATTTCGAGTTTGTTCCTTTTTTTATAGCTTTAAATCATTCATTTCTAAGTCTTAAATCACAAATATGATAAGTATTAAGCCTAGTTTTGATTTATTATGCATAATCTATAAGAATCTAGTTTAAAACTTAATCAAAATAGCTTTAAATTACATAAAAATGATAAATTCGAATTTATTGTTCAAAACCGAAAAAATATAAAAACTTAAGAAGTCGATTTTTACCTTGAATTCGTTGTAGATTGTTGTTGTTTATCACCTCCTGTAATTCTTCTTTGATTAATACTCCAATTTGTTTGCAAATTAGAGTACAGATTGATAAATTTTGTGAGAAATCTAGAGAGAGAGTAGAGAGAGAAAGTAGAGAGAGAGTGGAGAATGATCAAATGAATCCTAAATCTCGTTTATATACTTCATCTAGTTATATTTGCTACTTAACACACTATTACTTTTGTATATTATATCTCTTTTATTTAATTATCTTTAATAATTTATTTAATCATAATTTAAATATTTATATAATTTAATTAAATATTTCATAATTAAATTATAATTCAAATAATGTAATAATATTACATTATCGGTTCAAATACTGAATTTAAGACTAGAACAAAAGTTAGTTTGTTACAGAATGGGCTCCACCACGCTCAAACTTCGTCCCCGAATTTAGCTATATTCGAACAGACTGGGATAAGTAGCTTTCATAACATCTTCAAATTTCCAAGACTGATGCGAACCTTTGTGGTGTTTCCACTTGATTGCAAGCTTTAGCCATTCTCCGGGCTATTGTGGCTTTATTGGAAGGCTTTGGAATCTCCTAAACCAATCACTGTGAGTTCTAGGACTAATGTAGATGAATGATTACATGTTAATTTTGTTTATGCCTTTGTTGATAACATGATATGTATCCATCCATGATAACATGCTATTTAATCGTGCATATTCATATGCTTTATTGATGGATTCATTGTAGCCTTGTTGGACATGTTCCCTTGCATCATGAATTGGAAATAAATTGTCATGCTAGTTGACATTGTTGTGTATTGGTTTGTCATGCATCTCATATAGTATGCTTAACTACTTATCTGTATGAATACTAATGATTGGAATATGGCAATTCGTATTGGTTGACCTCGTAGGGTGGACTAATCACTTTTGTGATTGATTAATAATAGATGAGATGTATGCATGACACCTTAAGTTATATATTGGGTCACCCTTCGTGACAACCTAATTGATTATGGGTGGCGATAAAGGGCTATTTAGTCGGTAAGTTTGTTAGAAAAATCATTCGGCCCCGATGATGTATTAGAATTGTTAATAAAGAAGGGTTAGTAGAATCACATAGATGGTTTCTTTTAATTGGTCTTATGGACCGTTATAGACTCTCATGAGTCATATTGAACCCTAAATTGTTGTGGAATGCGTTTTGGACCCCTTTGGATATCCATGGAATATTCCTGGCCCCTTTGGATGCCAGATGCCGACGTACTTGCACTGTCGGAAGTCCCGTACTTGCTAGGGACAGTCCCGTACTTGCTAGGGACAGCCTCATACTTGCTAGAGGCAATACCACTCCCGACTTTGACAGGGAACCCTAGACGACCATGGGGTATGTGGTATTTGGATTTGGATGGGATTATCTCGTGTAAGGACGGCAACGGGCCGCCTGCGGGCGATGATTATGACACGTTGGGCTGCAAGCATGAGTTATATCCTAGTGGCGGCGTTGACATCATGTGAGGACGGCAACGGGCCGCCTTCGTGGCGATGATTATGACACGTTGGGCCGCAAGCATGTTTGTTCTCACCTTTGAATTAGAGTCACTAGTAGTATGTACCGTGGTAATGTAACGTGCCGATTTGGTAAGGCAGCTTTGTAAAAGCGTTACAACGTGCTACTATGACACGCGTTGGAATCCCCACTTTGGCTCGACTATGTCTAGCGGTGTAGTGGATTCCAAGAGTTGAGTCAGTTCCCTACCTTGACTCGGCTAGGCCGGGCGGTGACAGTGGAACATGTGACATTGATAAATGTCGAGAATGCTAATAGTCCTCAGTGAGATGAGGCATCTTGTTGTGAATTTGAATGGGTAAATAATTGATGTGGGACACCGATAGTCCTCAATGAGGATGAGGTGATCCCATTCTAATTTGGCATTGGCCATCATTGGCCTTGATGTTTTAGCCGATAGGAAATAAGTGTTGGATAGACGTAATTATTGTGTAATTATTGTTTATATTAATCTTGGAATTCACTAAACAACTTTTATTGTTTACCCCTTTTAGTTGTTAACTTTTTCAGGTTTTGAGCTATCGAGCGGGAAGTATTCATTCCTATTTGTTGTCGAAGATTGTAGACTCGAGACTAACGGTATGCTTTGGTCATTGTGTTGGGTTTGGGTTAGTCGACCTCTTGGCCTTGACTAATCGTTTGCAGGATCATGACCTGTAACCTTGTAGATTTAATAGTTGTTATTCGGATGCATCACTTATGATGCATTAGTTGTAAAAGTTTTAATTCTACCCTAATTCCGCAAGTATTGATGTATAAATTATTGTTAATTACACTTAAATATGTATTATTGTTGTATGGGTGTTTCAATTTGGTATCAGAGACAGGTTCATCGACTGAGTATAGTGCACGATACTCACCTTTGAACCCTTGGATGATGCTTATATTGACCCACCTAGGCAAATATTATGACAACAAACATAGGTTTGAACTTTGGCCTAGGATGGGGATACTTTGGGTAGACTTATGCTAATTTTGTGTGATGATATGTACAATTGAAGTATATATATATATTATCTATAGTCGACATTGGGTTCGACATTGTCATTTTTAAAATGATAATTGTATGGATGAGATTTGAGAGTAAAATATGAATAAATGTACCCTAGTTGTTGGGTATAAAATAATTTGAAGACGTGTGTACCCACGTCATGTATTGAACCTTGAATGTATAGGTGTAGCGACCGATCGGGTCGATTGATGATAAGAAGCTTGACATGAGAGTCTTGTGTTAGCCATATAGGCTTAATGTCGTATGTGCTATAATAAAACATGCTTATTGTGTGATTTATGACATTAAGGTCATTTAATATTGTAAAAGGAAATTGTGATATTCCTTCCTTCAGGTGTGTTGTGAAGTGTACTCAACTCCGCGAGTGTGATTTGTCTTGTTAGGACCGCGAGGTCCATTCTCCAATGGAATCTATGAATATAGTTCCTAATGAATTAGTTTGACCATTATGTATGGTTTAACCGAGGAAAGTTGATCCCTATGTGCGTTCTTAGGTCACTCTTCGTTGAGGTGTCATTTCTGCCTCAATATTCGAGATTTAAATCCCGGCATTGATTTTCGGAGTGTATAAAGTTTCTTAAATGTGAGTGTTCGAAGGACGACCTAGTGTGTCATAAATGTGGAGAGGCATGACATATTCGACTTAGATTGTCCAATGTGGTGTTTAGTTTGTCGGGAATGTGGTTATGTGGGCCACATGATTCGCGAATGCCCTCAATGAAAGGCTACTCTTGATGAGGCTGAATTCACAGCTGAATATGAATCCTCGTAATGGAACCATTGTCTTTCAATTATGATCTTCGTAACGTTTCCTTGAGACGCTTTTATGTTGTTGTCGCGTCCTAATTGAATCATCTTGACAAATTGTCATTGATATGGAATGAATGCATGTTTAATAAGTTGGCTTAATTAGGGAGCCAATCTCATTATTATGATAGTATGATATACTTGTGTAATCATAGACGTGAGGTCTAGTCAAATGGTGCTGATAGAGCCCCGACTTTTTATAAATGATGGATTTTATTGCTAGTAAGCAATAACTAACGTTGATTAAAATTGATAATTCAGGTAAATGTGTGACATTTTGACTACCACCCCGTTGGTAAGGCAAAACCTAAATGAACTTTCTAGATGTAAAAGTTCCTTGTGGAATTCTAGTTGTTTGAGTAGCATTAGACTGTGTCAAAATTTGAATGGCAACGCCTTGGGAAATTATCCCCAATAGAACTAATTTTGTATTTGAAAAAAAAAAGGGGGGGGGGGGAATTTACCGTTTAATGGTAAATTTCCTGGAAAATTTAGGAGTTGCGTTAGCGCAACGGGGGAAGTAGACATTTTGTGCCTCCAAGATTAGTCAAATGACTATAAATGAGGTTAAACCAATAATGATTTTGGGGTTTAGTCTCAATTGTTTTGTCAATTATTGTGGTTGAATAGATGACATTGTGTCATCACATTGAAATTAAACATGATAATTTGTGTGTACTCCTAAATTGTGAAAGGGGAGTATATTTGCTTAAAATGTAAGAACCAACTTGTCCAAAGAAATTGAATATTTGGTAATAAACCCTTAATTTGTGAATAAGGGTTGATGAGCTCTAAGTTGAAATTAAGCAAACTATTGTGGACTGACTCTAAGTCTCAATTGAGCACTTAATTGATCGTTGTTTACTTGATACAACAAAAATTTTGTCCACTAACATGTCGGTAATGTGATAAAATATTGAAATAAAAAAAATGGCATATTGAAGCTACTTGGCGGATGAATAATAGTTCTTAGAGAACAATTGAACCAATATGTTGATTTAGAATGATAAAGTCATTTAATGTGACTAGATTATGTTCATGGCCAGATGCTGGAATACCACGTGGTACGGTGGTAATACTATGTGTATAGGATCTTGTAACGTTGTTTAGGACAGCAAATTGTATAGTGGGATTAGTGGAAGTATGTTGCCTGGTGCAACATGAATTGTCTCATCAGCAAAAATAAAGTTGTAAATTGTTGGAATCAATGTCGATAATATGTGACAGTCTCTACGTGTACATTGTGGAAAATGACGAATTAGCCTTGCGGTGTAATAATACATGTGGTCTTTAAATCACCTTATATTGTGTTGAGTCTTAGGATTCCGAGGACGGAATCTTTTAACGGGGGAAGAATTGTAACACCCCAAATAACTAAGATGTAATTATATTCCTAACAATGTTGAGTTAATATAATTATTGGAATAATTATCATTAATTGGAGGTAATAGTAATAATATTGACTAAAGAGGTAACTAACTTTATTGAGACTTATATGATAGAAAGACTATATAACGTGGTGTTTGAATCCATTTAGTATAAATATGTCTAAGCTACCCATTTAGACATTGAATTATCAAATAAATGCAAATTGTAGTAATGTGGTTTGTATTTTAGAAAATGAAAGACTTAGTGTGAGGGGGTATGTTGTATATAGAAGCATAGTTGGGGGAGTTGGGGTGGCCAAAGGCCAAACCCCACCCACCCTTCTTCTTAAATTCGTCCATATACACACACACCCACAAAGCTCATATTTTCAAAGAGAAAAGAGAGAAAGAAGAAGAAGATTTTTAGGGTTTGGGTTGGGTGATCAAAAGTGGGAAGATTTAAGGTGATGTTTGAGCATTTGGAGCCATCTTTGAAGGTATAACACTCCCTCCATTCTTTTCTTCATTTTCTCTATATTCCTCCATTTTTTGGAGATGAAACCCTAACCGGGTATTTGTTGAAATATTTTGTAAAGGCTCCAATCTTTTAGTATGTTGTTATATGATCAAAATGGAGCCATAATATGCAACTACATTGGTAGTTTGAGTTAGTTTTTGGTTGGAACCTAATCTAGGGCTCAAATGAGCTTTAATGAGTTATGGATTTGAGTTTGATGTTTTAGTAGGATAAATATGCTAAAATCTTGATTTAGATATGTTAAATATTGATATGGAATCGAATGGAAGTTAATAGATGCTCATTTGGAGCTTTAAAGTGGTGAAATGAGTTTTAACCCTTTTGTGAACTCAAAAGAGTTCATATGAACCAATTGGCAATCTTTTATGATTTAAATGTGTGGGAAGAGCATAAAATGATCTAAATATGTTATTTTAGTGATTTTATGTATTGGTTGGGGTTAAACTCGAGCAAAGGCTCAAGTTGGTGTTTTAGGCCTAAACCGCACGCCAAGTGTTCGGTGAAATGCCTCAATGAGAACCCAAGCTTTTCGGGATTGGGTTTTTATGTTAAAATATGAATTGAATGCCTAAAAATAGTCCAAACATGTTTAATATTTCTTTGGTATTGATTAGAATTGAACTCAAGCTCAATTGGAGCTCGGTGTCGTTGGTTGGAGTTTTCGGTCATTTTCGGACTCGTTCGGAGTCCGTATGAACTCCACGGGATCATGGAATGTTATGAAATGATTCTAATATGTTTAGAGGTGTTAAAGTGACCTTAATATGCTATAAATATTGTTGGTAAAGTCCCTCCAAAGTTGCAAAAACGTTTATGGAAGTTTTGGTGAGTTTGGGTGCTTTGAGTGAAGGGAAAAATGAGCAGGCAGGGCACACCTGCAGTGGTCACGCCGTGACCATCATTAGGTCACGCCATGACCATCTTTCTTGCCACAAAATGGATTTTGGTCGGTCGGGGGTCGATGCTTGGGTCTTATACGTTCGTTGCACCTCTAAATTAAGTGTTTAAAGGGTTTGAGGGTCTTTGATCCATTCCGGAGCTCCTAAGGCCTCGTATGAACTTAGTACTTTCGGTTTGATAACCCAATACCCTTAGCCTACTCTTAGGGGCTTATCTTGTGTTCGGGGGCTTACGTGTACGCGTTATGAATGCTTCTAGGTGAATTGAGTCGAAAGGAGCTTGATTGCAAGCTTTAGCCATTCTCCGGGCTATTGTGGCTTTATTGGAAGGCGTTGGAATCTCCTAAACCAATCACTGTGAGTTCTAGG
Source organism: Centrapalus pauciflorus (assembly GCA_020465985.1). Classification (NCBI taxonomy): domain Eukaryota; kingdom Viridiplantae; phylum Streptophyta; class Magnoliopsida; order Asterales; family Asteraceae; genus Centrapalus; species Centrapalus pauciflorus. The sequence continues at coordinate 87,440 of JAANYP010005296.1, forward strand.
ACTAATGTAGATGAATGATACATGTTAATTGTTGTTTATGCCTTTGTTGATAACATGATATGTATTCATCCATGATAACATGGTATTTGATCGTGCATATTCATATGCTTTATTGATGGATTCATTGTAGCCTTGTTGGACATGTTCCCTTGCATCATGAATTGGAAATGAATTGTCATGCTAGTTGACATTGTTGTGTATTGGTTTGTCATGCATCTCATATAGTATGCTTAACTGAAGGATCAACTGAAATTCCTTCGCCAGATATGACATGGCCAAGGAATTGAATCTAGAAAGGAATCAGAGTGAAATTTCAAGTTTTAATTCAATCAAAGAACGCTTAGGAATGACCCAGGACAATATTAAGTTATACATGTCTGAGCCAGAATTCGCACTTAGAGAATTTTGCGTAGAGTCTTTCTTTTCTCAGTAACTCTAGCAATTGTCGCAGATGATTAGAATGATCAGCCTCCGTTTTGGAGTAAATCAGAATATCGTCTATGAATACGATAACTGACTTATCCAGCATCGGTCTTCACACGCGATTCATGAGATCTATGAACGCCGCTGGTGCATTTGTTAAACCGAACGGCATCACGAGAAATTCGTAATGACCGTATCTTGTTCGGAAGACTGCCTTTGGAATATCCTCGTCTTTAACCTTCAGCTGATGATACCCAGAACGTAGATCAATTTTAGAAAAATAGCTGGCTCCTTGTAGCTGATCGAATAAATCATCAATTCTGGGTAAAGGATACTTATTCTTAATGGTAACTTTGTTCAACTCGCGGTAATCGATGCACATTCGCAGAGTTCCGTCTTTCTTCTTAACGAATAAGACAGGTGCACCCCACGGAGATGAACTCGGTCGGATAAATCCCTTTTCTAGCAGCTCTTGCAACTGCTTTGACATTTCCTGCATTTCTGCAGGTGTAAGTCTGTAGGGAGCTTTTGCAATGGGAGCCGCACCAGGAACCAAGTCAATACCGAACTCAACTTGACGTTCTGGTGGCACTCCAGAAATGTCATCCGGAAATACGTCTGGGAACTCACAGACGATTGTAATATCAGATAAGGATTTCTTTTGGGCTTCAGGGATAGATTCAGACGAGACGTAGCATATATAAGATTCGTGACCCTTAGATAAATACATATGAGCTTTTTCAACTGAAATGAAGCAGTGAGCACCTTTTCGCTTCCTTGATTTCCAATACTCGGCCGTCTGAAGACTTAATTCGGATGATTCGCCGATTGCAGACAATCGTAGCCTCGTTATTCATTAGCCAGTCCATGCCGAAGATGACGTCGAACTCTTTCAACGGAATCGGGATAAGGTCGAGGTTGAACACGATATTGTCAACAAGCAGAGTACAATTTCGGTATACAGAATCAGCCATAACATAGTTGTTACTGGCTGTCTCAATATCAAGTATACGGAAAGCTTCGATGGAGATTTGAATAATCTTTGTGCGAAAGAAGTCGATATAAAGGAACGACTAGCGTCAGAATCAAATAATACGCAAGCAGGGATTGAGTTAAGCATGAACGTACCGGTAACTACGTCAGGGGTTTCTCTCGCTTCCTCGGCTGTTATCTGAAATGCTCGAGTCCTTGCAGTCGGAGTTGCTGCTGAACTTTTCATTGTAGATCCTCCTGATGACGATTGTGACTGACCTCGTTGCCCGCTGCGACACTGATACATGAAGTGTCCTCGTTTCCCACATTTCGCACATCCGAGTCCTCGTTGTGGACACTCTTCACTGCTGTGACCAATTCTATTGCACGCAAAACAAGTGACGTCGTCTGGATTGCACAATCCCATGTGTGATTTTCTGCATCTTTTACAAAATCGGGGTTCATTCGTAAGCGAGTAAGCTTGAGCTTTCGGTTGGGATTGCTGAGATTGTTGAGACTTAGACTTGTTTGGTCTGAAGAATCTACCGAATCTCTGCTTCTTCGGAGGAGATGGACATGTCGGGTTCACTGATGGAGCATAGAGCTGATCGCCATACTCTAGGTACTCTCTCGATCTGTCTGGCCGCTTCCACCATTTCCAGATAGGACTTATACTTTATCGCGCTCATCGGATGACGGTATCTTGGATTGAGTCCTCTGCGAAATCTATTCATCTTTCGTTCCTCAATAGCTACTTGATACGAGGAGTAACCGCAAAGCCGTGAGAATTCATGCTCGTATTCATCAACAGTCTTAGTTCCCTGAGTCAACTGCATCAGTTGTACTTCCATCTTGTTTCGCTGGTCGATCGGACAATACTTGGCGTTGAACATGTCAAGGAACTGGTTCCACTCTAAAGTCTGTATTACTTCCTCGCCATAAATGCTTCTTTGAGTCTTCCACCATGCACGGGCAGCGCCGACGAACAACGCAGACGCATAACTCACCTTTTTCGATTCTAAACAGTCAGAGATTCTGAAAATCTCTTCAGTATGGCTGATCCAATCCATCGCCTGAATTGGATTCACTGTACCCTCAAAGTTCAGGGCACCGCTGGCTTTGAAATCCTTGAACTTACAGTCTTTAGGCTGCTCGATTTGGGTTTCAGGGTTTGAGTTATCAGAATCAGATTCATTATTCTGGACTTGTTTATCTTTTCGCTTATTTCTTTTATCATCACGTCTTTTAGCTTCGGCCTCATCTCTGGCCTGAAACTGTTCTTGCATTATTTTATTTTGTTGCTCAGAGTGTTGGGCTAACAATTGTTGCATCATTTCAAACATTTGCTGTGGGGTCATGTTGCTTGGTATGTCACCTGATCCTGATCCTGACATCTTAACTGAAAATTAAAATCATTTAACTATCAGTTTATAGACTTAGATCTATATACCCTTTTATCATCCTAACAGTCTGTACATCCTATCTCAGTTCAAACCACCTAAATGATTGATACATATGTATTGCTTCAGTTTGAGACCAAGTATTATTCACGTAATACTTGATTCACTCAAACTATGGGCTCTGATACCATCCTGTGAAGACCACCCCTTGCGGGGCAGTTCTCACGAGTCTAGGTCCCACATCATGCAATACGATATCAATCAAACTAAGATAGAGTAATTAAGTGCGGAATATTAAATTACAGTACAAAATATTAGGATTAAGTTTAATACAGATTACCGATTTTAAATTAAACTTATAAAGGGTACTATCTAATCTAGTTCATGTCATCACACAATCAAGATAAATCTACCCAGAACACCACAATATCATCATCCAATCAGTACCAAAATGGGGTGCTGAGTAGAGGTCTATGAAAACTTCACTTGATTCTTGTATGACCTAAGTACTAGGTCCCGCAGGTGACTTTCCTTTATCTTTTCCTGTAAAAATGTTAATGTAGCAACCGTAAGCAATGCTTAGTGAGTAAATAGATTTTCAAATTAACATGCAATGTCAAGCGGATCATCATAAGTCTAGCGTGATATGTCAAGGCTGCCGCTACAGCCACTCATGATTGAGACATAGAAGTCATAGAGTCGGATGATGCTCAAGCCACGCTCACGCTTAAATCGTGGGATCAGCCACATACTGGGCTAGCTACCAGTAAATCAACGTGGCGGAACATCGGAGGTCATTACCAGGTTCAATAGATTGGTGAAATAGCCAGGTCTAGAACAATAGACCAATGAGGCTAGTCAAGCTGAATCAAATGTCAAAGTATATGCAATGATGAAGCATACGTATTCAAAGTCATGATAGCAGTAATCTTAAAGCAATATCTGAAATGAACTGTAAAAGCAATATCATATGAAATGATAAGTCAAATAGCTATCATGATCCGCTGCGCAACACCCAACCATGGTGTGCACAGGTCACAATCCAGCTGATAATATGAATGTCAAATTAATCTAGCATCAACAATATGTCTCAACCGGAAATTCAAGCATGTTAAATCTGAATATCTATAACTCACAGATCTGGGTCTTTATCAAACAGATGTAAAATCTGCCACCTGAGTTATCTCAGGATTTTATCTTTGTCAATTCTGTTCTCTGTCAATTCAAATTTTTGACCCGCTTTAAATCTTTAAATCTTTGTATCTATGTTCAAAATTTCACTGAACCTGTCCAGAATTTATCATATCAATATCATGTCAATTTCATCATCTTTTAGTCTTTAAAATTTTTATTACATCTGATTCTGATAACTTGTTCATTCATAAATCATTCTTTCATTCAAATTAAATTCTCAAAGGTAAATATATATATATACTCATTTTGCAAACTATCTTGTTATTTTATGTGTCGTCTATGTGTTTTATTCAATATAATCGAATTTAGGGGGTGGGTTTTGAGTTTAACACATAAATTCGAATATATAGGAGATTAAATTCGAACTAAATTCGAATATATATACCAAGTTCGAATCTCAACATTAAATTCGAATCATATGTATAAATTCGAAATACATATCTCGACTTTATACACAATTTAAACATATGAGTCAAATATGGAGTCAAAATTGAATTTCCTATTTCAAACATATGTACAAAGTTGAAGCCAATTTTCGAATTTAGTGATTAAAGTCGAATATGGATATTAAATTCGAAATTCCATTCGAATTTGATGTCTAAATTCGAACATACTCTCGAATTTAGCTCCATTTCGAGTTTGTTCTATGTATTTCGTTCGAATTTGTTCTTGGCATTTCGAGTTTGTTCATATTTTTTAGCTTTAAATCATTCATTTTTAAGTCTTAAATCACGAATATGATAAGTATTAAGCCTAGTTTTGATTTATTATGCATAATCTATAAGAATCTAGTTTAAAACTTAATCAAAATAGCTTTAAATTACATAAAAATGATAATTTCGAATTTATTGTTCAAAACCGAAAAAATATAAAAAATTAAGAAGTCGATTTTTACCTTGAATTCGTTGTAGATTGTTGTTGTTTATCACCTCCTGTAATTCTTCTTTGATTAATACTCCAATTTGTTTGCAAATTAGAGTAAAGATTGATGAATTTTATGAGAAATCTAGAGAGAGAGTAGAGAGAGAAAGTAGAGAGAGAGAGTGGAGAATGATCAAATGAATCCTAAATCTCGTTTATATACTTCATCTAGTTATATTTGCTACTTAACTCACTGTTACTTTTGTATATTATATCTCTTTTATTTAATTATCTTTAATAATTTATTAAATCATAATTTAAATATTTATATAATTTAATTAAATATTTCATAACTTAATTAAATTATAATTCAAATAATGTAATAATATTACATTATCGGTTCAAATACTGAATTTAAGACTAGATCAAAAGTTAGGTTGTTACAATTATAGATTCCACATTTAAGATTACGTGAAATAGAAACTGAAAAGAATGATCCAAACACACTCTTCTCACTGCTAATTAGTAATTACATACCCCGTCCTTCTAATGTGAGAGAAAAATTAAGTTTAATCAGTAGGTCTCACGTTATCAACGAAAGTTATATAAGAGATGGGGGTGTATGATTAGTAGAAATTAATTACAGGCGGTGTGCGTATAGCACTACCCTTGGTAAAAATACCTTTTTATTGTTTAGCACAAGATGTGACATTTGATTATAAAGTTCTAACACATAAGCCTTAAACTTTTATTTTGAAACTACAATCCGAAAATACAAAACAATCAAAATATGTTACATTTTGGTACAAATAACCAAAGAAACAGAGTGATTTGCTTTATAAAAACATTAGTAATGTGAATCATAAGTAATAGTGAATATGAATGAAAGATATCTGGATGGACATAACCAACCAAACTAGCAACTCTTTGAAGGATCTATCACTTCAGAAAGCCCGCTACTCCAATCCGAGGGTCGTTCAAGGACTTGAGCATGACGATTGTACTAGACATGTCAAGGAGGATGATTGGACAAACTGCACAAACATGGAGAAATGCAAGCCCATTAGCCACACCTATAATTATATTGTACTGGTTGGTTCAGTATAAACTACTTCTAAAATTTCCATGAACAACATGAAAAATATTTACTTTCTCATTGAATTCATAAAACAGATACGCACTAATGGAAGTCAAGGCGTACACAAAAGGGATCATGACACTCGAATTTCTCATGGTCCCAAGAACGTGCAACACTAGTTCAAACAAATCATATCTACAAAGTTGGAACATTTTGTCACTTCAGTCAAACTTATTAATAAAGTAACTCAAACCTGATGGCAAGACAACTTTGTAATAGAGAACCTGACGAGGAATTGGACTTGCTTTTAAAAAGCCAAAATTCTTTAATTGTGACATCTTTAGAGTTTTCATTTAAACCGTAAGAAATGATTGACACAATTTTTATTTACACTACACTTTTATATATAAATATAAATATATATATATATATATATATATATATATATATATATGTGTGTGTGTATATATATATATATATGTGTGTGTGTGTACACACACACACAGAGAGAGAGAGAGAGAGAGAGAGATATGGGGGTTCAATGGAGAACCTCCATGCATCGAAGAAAATCGAAGAACCTCCATGCACCACGACAAATGTATCACAATTACCGCGTGCTGCATCATTATTTCCACGTGATGCATCAAATTCCCGCGTGATGCATCGACTTTCACGTGATACATTACGATTTTCTAGCGATGCATTGTGGTTCTCCAAGGTTCTTGCATAGAGATTCTCTATTTAACCCACCCATAGATATATAGACAAAATTGAGATTATTCATAAAACAATAATAAAATACTACACATAGATTATTCTTAAAAATGATATAACAACCATAACAATAAACAAACTAACGAGATACATTTATTATTGAAATTACTATCGATATCAATGAAAAAAATATGACCAGAATTACTTATTAATTTTAAGTCATCCGTTACCAGTACCACAAATAATTAGGTAGTGGTTGGTTAATATATTTTTCTCCTTTAAGGTTTATATTTCTTTCAAAAAGTGGTTATGCATTTGGTAATCTCCTATCTATTTTGTAAATCAGTCAAAAGATTTGAATATTTATAGATGACAGATTATCCTTCAAATATGTATTTTTATTTGATTGTGTCCTTGAATGAACTTAAAATATCAATTATAAATAATCAGCTTTCAATTTTAAGGGAAAAAAGTTTACAAACAATAAAAGAAGGGTTTATTATGAAAAAAACCAACATGTTTTCACGTTTTTTGCGTTTTCGTCCCTCCATGTTATTTTTTTCCATAAAAAACCTTAAGTTATTTTTTTCTTATTGGTTTAGTGAAATTTTGGACATTAGATCCCGGTTATAATTTGTGAACTGGGTTTTAAAAACTTGAAAAACCGGGTTCTAATGTCCAAATTTCACTAAACCAATAAGAAAAGAATAACTTGAGGTTTTTAATGGAAAAAATAACATGAAGGGACGAAAATGCAAAAAACGTGAAAACATGTTGGTTTTTTTTTCATAATAAACCCATAAAAGAAAATTGAAACAAAAGATTACATAACTAAGATCATGTTTCTACTAAATTTCATTGGTCAAATATAAGAAGTCAAAATATATTACCAAGTTTATTGCTCTAAAGTTATTCAAAATAAGAAACAATCATAATTAGATTAATTTCTCCAAAATATATCACACATAATGCTCCTATCTGCACTATCCAAATCCCAAAAATATTCATCCTTTCAACATTATTCTTTAACTTTTCATGTGCTTGAATTATCAGTTTCATTCATTAATTGAATTTTTAAGATTTTAGATGTGTTCATGAAGCGTTGCTGATCAAACTCCTCATCTCATCCTGCTTCAAGAAACATGACCACATCATGAAATACTTCGACCAAAAGATCAACTTTGCTTTCTTATTTTCTTACCTTTTGACAATACCTCTAGTGCAGAATTTGAACGAATATGTGGAATATGACTAGATTCTCATAATTGATATCATCAAAATCAAGTTAGTAGTAAGATTTACAATGATATAGGCGTGTTTTAAAAAAACAAATGGTGGGATATACAAAATATCGTGATTATAAATCCTCATTGCAATCTACCAACCAAATACGGGATATGAAATGCAAATCCCCTAACATCCTGCAAAATCTGCAAACTACTAAAAGTAACGAATTAACTTAAGGATTTAATGAATTTGTTGAAACGCACCTTTAGGATTTGAGGAATTTTTTGAGTTGATCAATCACCTTTGCTATTATAGGAATGAAATTTACTAATAGTGATTAATTAACTTAATTAAAAATGGAAATCACTATTTCATTGGACCAAGTGGTGTGGCCGGGTGCCCAGGTGGCCAAACACTTGTCCAAACCCGGCTCCACCTCATCATAATATCCGTAGCGGGGTTTCATTGAAAGACGACAAAAATAAAATTTTGTATCAAATAATAAATTAATTACGGAATGATATAAAAACAGATTACTAATTTATACATGATACGAAATGAGTATCAATGTATCACCATATTTAAGAGCAAAACGTTTGGAATCAAAGCCTTGAAATTGAATACTCAGATTTTTAAAATACGTCGACGGATTTAATAAACAAAATTCCATTGTCGTCCAGCGGTTAGGATATCTGGCTTTCACCCAGGAGACCCGGGTTCGATTCCCGGCAATGGAATATTTTTATAAAAAAATATTTTTCACTTTTTTTCTATTCCAAGTTATGTTGCTTGTGTGGTACCATTTCAATTGCTAAAAACAGAAACAATTTTATGTATTTTTAACATTTATAATAACATTATTTATTTTATCATTAATAACATCAATTTTATATGTTTTATTATTCATGGCGAAACTAAAAAAAGTTGTTGCTATAAATGATTAAAAGAATACAAAAATTAGTGTTATTAAATATATAAAATACAAAAGTTGATGTTATTCATATGAAAACTACAAAATTTGATGTTATTAGTGATAAAATATAAATAATTTTGTTATAAATGATAAAAAATCAAAAAGTTATTATTTTTAGTGAATGACCTTTTTAAAGTCGTCATTCTAGGTCGACTTGACTGATTAATAATTTAACAAGGTACTTTGTTGACTCAAAAACCGGACAAGAAATTCTAATATAACGAGCTTAATATTTGATCTCTTTTACACGTTTTCAAGTAGTGCCATGACTTAGAACCCTATAAAAATATAAAAAAACGACCCTTATAAATTTTATTTATGGATTCACCACTATTCTAGGCACACCAGAATTGCGGACACTAAGCTCTAGCCGACCGCCAAAGAAATCTGTGAAAAGTACGAGCCAGTTGCGGAGTAAATGGTTTCGGCTAGGCACTCTCTTAACCAGCTCCCGATATTTCCCTACGGTGGCTTAGGTGGTTGTGCCAACATCGGCTTGCTAGTTAGTATTGCGAGCAGTACTACTAGGGGTGAACTCGGTACTGGACCGTACCAAACCGGTACCGAAAATGAAAATCCCGAAACCGAATTAAGAGTTGTGAAAGAACCGAATAGCGAACCAATTTATTTTATATGGTACCGGTTTGGTTCCGGGACCGGGTTTTTGGTGCCAATCACGTATTGGGACCGAATTAGGAAAATGTACCAAATACCAAACATAAGTTATCAAATATTGCACCTGAATACCGAATATCGAGTTCCGGATACCGAATAATCTCTTGCTTCATGCACTGCGCCTTCTTTTTGCATAAAGGCAGTACCTCGCTCAAATCCCAAGCGGTACCAAATATCCAATTGAACATATATATTCGGTTCGGGATCGGGAAAATTTGGAAAAAATATGGTACCGAAACTGTGAGTATTGAATACCGAATTTTGAGAAATTTAAAACCCGAGTACCTTACCAGAATATATTAATTCGGTATTGGTCGGTACCGGTCCGAGAAATCGGCTCCGTTGCTCACCCCTAAGTACTACAACTAGACCGTCCAGCAAACAGCAGAGCGTTGGGTGCCTACCGAGAAGATTGCTAAGGTATTCAACTCCGCCGAGCGACAAGCAGAACCAGTCGAGTGGAAGGAGCTGCAGTTGCACATTATTGATTAACGTCGATGCCATATGATGAAGTGGTTTGACGATTATCGACATAAACGTTTGTTTTAGTTTACCTCAAGTTGTACGACATCACTTTCGGTTTTCAGGTGAATATTTGCTATGTTTCGAACCGATCTAATCATGAAAAAGGGATACTCATGTGATATGTATAGTATATGGCTTTGATAACATGTTGTAGTCATTACTTAAAATTGCATCTAATTCTTGTTAAAAAAAGATTCATTTTTGTTGTTCGTGTAGCGCGTATAATACTTAGAGCGAAAGATTATGGTTCGGCTTTAACATTATGATATGAAGTCTGATGTCGATGGTGAACTGTGACGAAAGGACCGATCGCTTGTGACAAAAAAAAAAAAAAAAGCAACAAGCGATAGACAACAACGCAAAAGCATCATGACCATTTCCGTTCAACTGAAAAAGCTAAAGAAGACGACGAGGTCTCTCTTTCCAACCCTAACAACGGATTTACTCGTATCCGTTTTCATCCTCGGGAAAGTATAAATGGAGACCCGAATAATAGTCTTACACAGTTTATACTGTGAAAACCATTGCCTTGATACACAGATGGTACACTCGACATTGTTAAAGAATTTAACAATTTGCAACAAATGACTAATAATTGTGATCTCTGCATCAACACATGGCCCAAAAGCTTTCTCCAAACGAAGACAGTATAATGTTCTTACTAACACGATCTAGGATGCCTGTGTCTGGGACTCTGCGATGCATACGTTCTCGCATCGGAGGCCAGATCCCGAAGTAATCACATCGAATCGAGCAGCTTTTTCAAACAGCATTAAATCAGATTCTGGAAGTAACAAGGAGATGGTATCATGTATGTTAGGAAGGTCATCAATGATGATTGCATGATATCATATGATTGCTATTATGTATATCTAACAGGGGTGTGCAAAAACCGAACCGGAAACCCAAAAAACCTAACCGAAAAAACCGAAACCGAATAACCAAAAGAACACAAACCGAAAAAACCAGAGTAAATGGTTTGGGTTCGGATTCCCTCTCAAAACGTGGATATTATCTACGTTTTCCTTTCTCGCTAAACTTACCTATTTGTCCATTGTTATCTTTACAAATTACAAATATCATTTGATTCTGATCTCCAACTATTTTGTCCCAGTTGATGAGTATTTTAAAGGCTGATAAAACAGCAATCTTCTGTATTTATCTTAAGTTCTAAACTTTGTTAAAGTTATAAGGATTAATATCATTTTCGCGATTAAGTAACTGGGTTTTTTTCCGACTATTTAAGTCCATGGACAATTTTTGACTTATTCAAAACTATATATTTTTTACTTGCTACCTGTTAAGCCGGTAAAACAATTATTTTATCGAATGATTTAATGTTAGAAAAAACCAATATTCTTTCTTCGTTTTAGTGATCAAGTCACGGACTTCTTACAGTTTAAGTCCTTGTATTGTACTAACCGGCTAAACAAGTAATAATATACAGGGTAAAGCCATACAATAGTAACTTACTTTTGAAAATTTATCAATATGGTACGTCTACTTTTTTAAATGTCGACGTGGTACTTGTACTTCAATTTTTCTTACTGATATGACCATATTTGTAATAGAACCCTGTTTTTCATACCATTAGAACCATGTTTCGTGTGTAAAAACCGGGCTCTATTATGTAGAATGACCATATCGATACAGAAAAATGAAGTACACGTACCATATAGACAGTTAAAAAAGTAGACGTACCATATCGATACATTTTCAAAACTAGGTTGCTATTGTAAGACCTTAACCCTAATATATACTTTTAAATGGAGACAAAAATGCACAGGGAAGCCTAGAGCATAGTTACTAGGATCGCTAGGTATGCCACGATCCTCGTTCCAGATCGCGCGTTCCCAAACGCGGTACAATCGCGTTCCAATCGCTCTATGGTTCGCGTTCCCTCATTGTAATTTGAGCGATATGATTGATGTAGTTCTACGTTCCATTAATTTTTGGAACACGATTTCTTGATTTGGGTCGGACATGGAAGAGACACTATCAATTGAAATCAGGAACACATAGATCGAAGCGTTTTCTTGTTTCCAGCGTTCAATTGGAACGAAATCTGTTGCAATGAAAACGTCTTTCCAGAATCCAGAATTCCAGATTGACGTTCAACTGGAACGAAATCAGTTACTTATATAAATTATAAGATTATATATTTTAGTAATATATGGTACATTGTACCACATTACATGGTACAACGTTCCACGTACCGAAATATCGTTCCGGAGGAGACTACCCCCTCGTACCGAAATCTAAAGATTAACGATCCTTGATCCCGTTTTCGTTCCGCATTCTAGAACGAACCTAGTTTCATGCAACTATGGCCTAGAGACTTGATCGCGAAAATAGGAAAAGAAAATTGGTGTTTTCCAATATTAATCCAAGTTATAAATATCGAACTCAGTTCAATGTATTTATCATAATCACATTTAAGTTTAAGCATATACACAAATATCTTTTGTGATATTATCCAATATAAAAGATATGTGCTTAAGCTTTACCACATGTAGCCAAATCCCCGGTATTTACGAGAACCCCAAACTTTCATCATGATACGTCACTGCTTCTTACTTTCTTAGTTCTTTGGCCTAGATAATTATCGAGTAAAAAATAAGAATTGCTCCTTCACTTCAAATCTAAGTGATTCAATTTAGCTATGCTGGGTATTAAATTTGCATATATTGAAGCTAAACATTACCAGGGACTAACGGACCTGCAAGGGGACACGTATCAACAAATGAATATCTGATAGTCTGGCCCCGAAGCTCCTACATTTAGGTAGTTAACATCAACTACGACATCACCAAAATCATCTGCCAAAAGAAGAAGAAAACAAAGAAAGTTTCATCATTGAAAAATTTCTTTGTAATTTTTATTATATACAAAGTCAAAGTCGATCATCAATTATCAATAATGTAAACTTGGAACCTTCATATATCGTTCTTGCATAATTTACATATTCGGGTATGATATCTCGATAGATGATTCCTCCAGGTCGAGCATCCAATACCACTAGCACTCCTGTGAATAACATAATAAAAGTCAAATACCCAACTGAGAATACAGAGCACACGTTTTCTTCAATTCTTTGAAAAGAGTTTATATTCCTAGATACTCAAAACATCACACACCCAGATAATATTAAGTTTTCGGATCAGATTTAGTGAAAAAACTTAACATGTGTACACTCTTCTAAGTTAAAGAATGTATACCAAGAAAGAGCTGATACACATCACATGATAATTTCGAAAGGGTCTCTGAATCACCAAAGCAGTCTCAATTTAACACAGATAAACCCAAGCAATGTCACCCAATTACACAGGTTAGATAAGATACCAGGTTCAGACCACGTGCTGGTAGAATTATTTGGCAAAGGAGCTAGCCACAAAATGTTCCGTAGATTCATCGAGTCATCATATGTCACATTTGAACCTAATATAAAAGTATCAAAATGAACATGAATGATGGGACCATAGACTACCTGAAACTCTTCACTTTTATAGTTCATATTAGAGAAACTCCAGCAGAGACAATTAAGCATGTCATATAGAGGAAAAGATCGTATCGTAGCACCGTAATAGTTCAAGTGTATACCTTTTTGGCAATAACCCATGTTGTACGGGAACACTTCTTCATCATATGCTGGGTATTCTTTAGCATGAAACCTGCCGATATGTGACCCCTAATTGTCAAATGCTCTAGGTAATTGATAGTATATATAGATAGTATTCCATCTATGGTACAAAGGAAAACCAGAAAACAAGCATAAAAGTATTTGGTGAAACATCTTAAAGAGGCCGAAGTTGATAGGATTATGTTTTTAGAATCCCCATCCAAGTCACAGTTGGTGACCTCGCATATAATCCCTGGTCTCAGAGGACACCTTGCAAGTCATGAGTCGAGCATCACACCTATTGCAAATAGGTGCCGGTGGCCTAAAGGAGCTGAAGTCTGCAGGAGTAGACCCAAGTCCTCATTTGAAGAATCCAAGCCTCAATTGCTAGCCCACACTATGGCCCCATGGGGTTATGATAGGATCATGATTCATGTCTTCCTTCAATCTCATATATCGTAAGCTCTTGCTTACGAAACTGCAAATTCTATAGTCTATTGAAGTATTGAACAATCATGGGTACTATGAACTTACAAAATACCAACTCTTCCATCCGGAGCAATGAAAAGATGACCATGAAAGAAGTCAAAGCGACTTAATGAAACATTCAATCCAACTTTAGGACCACGATCAGCAATAAGTTTGAACAAAATCTCCATGTACGAATTCAATTCCTATAAGATGTTTAAGAAACATCAAAATCAACAATAATAAAACGAAAAAGAAATCAAAATTGTCAGAGTTCATGTACTTGAGCTCTCACATTAAGCACTTATACGATGCAAACCTCGTTTATAAAGCGTCTTCCATAAGGAGTTCTTGTAAGTTCACATCGATTTTTGTTTGATCCTTCACAGTCAGGTACCTGTGACCTTGTGTTATAGGAAGCTTCAACTAACAACACCTAAACAACATCCAAATAGACTCCAAAAGGGAGCTACTATATACTATAAAATGCAAAGTATGATTAGAATTAAATTCAATCCTTCTTAGACTCCTTCAAGAATCCATGCAAGGCAAATCTTTTTTTATTTTTCTTTTGGATTATGATTCATAGGAGCATGTTGCTATCTAATTTACTGAAAATTTGCAGCATTGTAAAAATAGATCTGAAGTAGATTGCTGTAATCGTGAAAAATTAAAAAATAGATTGCTATAATTGGTAAAATTTGAAGTAATTGTGAAATTTAGCAAAGTAGGTTGCGATTTCTCACACTAACCCTAGAATTTAATTTATCCTTCGTAGATTTCTCAAAAAAATCCATGCGATCCAAATCCTTTTTTTTTCTTTTGAATTGATAATTCATATGAGTATGAATGTACAATGCAATCTAATTTACTGAAAATTTGCTAAATTGTAGCAACAGAATACCTGACACACAGTTCTCTAGGGCTACCAATATTTCCCCAAAGTTGTGAAGTCAACAAATTTGAATACAGATGATACTATCAATTTCATATGGTACTAATGGATTGAAGGATTACAGAAGCTCACATAGATCATTGTAGGATCAAGCGTACGTTGAATAGAACCTGGATCACCACCAGAATCAAAAGCAAGTCGAGCGATCTCCAACACAGGTGCCGGCGGTGACCATACGAGCTCGTTCTCATCACTCCAAGAATCAGAACGTCGATTCGAATTCAGCATGCGCCGTGGAAACCGGACTCCTAAATCGATTAGCGATCGACTCTGCTGATTTCCTAAAGAACCAGGTAGATTGGTGGTAGTAGGAGTGAAAGGAACAAGGAACTTGAAGCAGGATTGAAGTTCAGCGGCAACTCGAAGATCGACAGAGGAAGCTTGTTGTGGTGTGCCAAGGAGTGAGAGTATGTCTCCGGCGGTGGCGGAGGCGGAGGATGGTTTATTATGTGAGTTGAATTTGCGAATTGAAGGGAATTGAAAATGCGAAGAAGAAGTAGTGAGAGAGAAAGAGAGAATGAAGGCGACTTTGAGAGGAAGTGATGATAATGGCGATGGATTCCCCATGCGCGGCGGTGCTCCGGCGTCGTCAGAAGCACCCCACCACCACCGGAATATTTTATCAACGATGGTCTACTTCAGACATGGTGATCACCAATTAAACTTCAAAACTTGTTTGAGATTTAATTTTCTAAATTAAAAAAAGGTTAATCAATTTTTCACAATAATAACAAGTTGCAGTGAGTTATAACAAAATAATAAAAATATTATTATTTTAAAAATAGTTTGAATTAAAAAAAATTATATCAGAATATGAATAAAAAATGCGATGATATATTATATTTGAATTTTTATAAAATATAATATCGAATGTTATAATAGAAAAACAAAACAATTATATTATATATTAAATAAAATAAATGGTCAGTTGCATATTTGTCTGCTTAACGAAAATAGTTCATAAGATGAAAAAATTCATATCGAAATGTAAACAAGAATAATGCAATCAAAATGATATATTCAAAATTTTATAAAACATAATACATCCAAAGTTATTATATAAACAAAAAGACTAAATTACATAAATGGTCCCTGTGGTTTATATGAAATTACAGTTTTGGTTTCTGAAAAAATTTTATTACACCACAAGTCCCTAAAATCGAAAAGTTGTAACATTTTGGTCCCTGAAATGCTTTTTTATGTATTACTATAATTATTTATGGGCAAATGACCAAAAATAGTAACAAGTTTTGACATTTTTATCATTAATAGTAACATTATTTATTTTTTTATCATCAATAGTAACAACTTTTTATTTTTCTATCAATAATAGTAATGAGTGACCTGTAAACCTGTTTAGCAGGTCACCAACTTTTCAGTTATCAAAAATAGTAACATCTTTTCAGATTTTTATCAATAATAGTAATATATCAAATTAAAAACTTAATTTTTTTATTTATTAAGTTTTCTAATATTCTATAAACACCAAAATAAACCAAATTTTTATTCAGAATATTTAATTCGATTATTTATTCACAATTATATATAATATGAATGAAAAAATATTGTTATTCATTTCAATTTTCACTTTTTCCAACAAAAAATTACGAACCATCATTTTTTTAGTTTTTTCGAATAAAATAATACAGATCGTTCCATTTTTTTAGTTTTTTCCATCCTAAATATGTCAGTTTTTTATTTAAAAAATAAAAAATCAAAATGAGTCTCAATAATTTTTATTCATAAAATTATAAACCACAACGAGTCATGATTTTTCCATTCATTGAAAAACTAAAAAATGAATGGGTCGCAATATTTTTTCATTCGTAGTAGTTTTCATTTGGAATAAATAAATTACAAATTGATCAGCTTTGAAGTAAATTCTAAACGAAATTGATTACAAATCATACAACTTTTAGCTTTCCCGAATGAAAAATACGACCCAATCATGTTTTTGATTTTTTTTTTACAAAAAACTATAAATCATTTTGATTTTTCGTACAAAATAATTGCAACTCATTTATTTTTGTTTTTTTAACAACGAAAAAAACTATTAATTATTCCATTTTATAGTTTCGTACAAGTGGTTATGTATCGTTTTTATGGATTGTAATATTTTTCATTCGGCAAAACTATAAACTGAAATAATTCATAGTTTAAAAACACAAAAATAAATGAGTTGCAATTATTTTGTACGAAAATCAAAATGATTTATAAAAAATCTAAAACATGATTTGGTCGTAGTTTTTTATTCGGGAAAGCTAAAAGTTGTATAGTTTGTAATCAATTTCGTTTAGAATTTACTAAAAAGCTGATCAATTTGTAATTTTTTTTTAATTCCAAATGAAAAGTACTACGAATGAAAAAGTATTGCGATCCATTCATTTTTTAGTTTTTTCAATGAGTGGAAAAACCATGACTCATTGTGGTTTATAGTTTTATGAATGAAAAATATTGAGACTCATTTTGATTTGTTGTTTTTTAAATAAAAAAAACTATGACTCATTTAGATCGGAAAAAACTAAAAAATAGAACGATTTGTATCATTTTATTCGGAAATACTAAGAAAATGATGGTTCGTAGTTTTTTTGTTGGAAAAATTGAAAAGTGAAATGATTAATAGTATTTTTCATTCATATTATATATAATTGTGAATAAATATTTAAAATTTCATCCATCCGTAAATATTCAAAATAAAAAATTTGGTTTATTTTGGTGTTTATGTAATATCAGAAAACTTAATAAATAAATATTGAAGTTTTGTTTATTTTTTATCTATGTTTAATTAAAAATAAGAATGATCTTTTTGTTTGAAAAAATCAAGAATTGGAATGGTTTATCGCTTTTTAGTCAAAAAAATAAATTAAGAATGGTTATTTTTTATTTTAATCTTTTGATCAAAAAACGGTGAACCATTATGATCTTTGATTTTTTCAAACAAAAAATCATTATGATTATTAATTAAACGTAGATAAAAAAAATCAATAAAACTTTAATTTTTTCAATAAAAAACAACATATCATTCGTAATCTAATTATTTTTACTAAAAAACGATTAACCATTCCAATTCTTGATTTTTTTAAACCATTTAAAATTAAAATTTTTATTAAGTATCTGCAATGAAGAAACTACGAACCATTTTGATTATATTTTTTTTCCAAACGAAAAAAAACTTCAACACGTCCTTGTTTTGAACTTTTTTGAATGGAGAAAAGAAATAAATCATTTCGATTTTAGATTTTCCGAACGAAAAAAACTACAACTAGTTTTTATTTTTCTTAAATGAAAAAAAGAATAGAGAAAGATTTGGATTCTCAATAAATAGTTGAAAAAAAAAAATGAACCATGTATATAATATATAATCCTATATAAATAATTATAGTAATACATAAAAAAGCTAACCTTAATAATAACAATAAACATACAAATAAAAATTAATAATTAAAACAAAAGATGTAAAAAATAAAATTTTATATATGGATAATTAATTTATAAAAAGAAAAAGAAATAATATATATATATATATATATATATATATATATATATATATATATATATATATATATATATATATATATATATATATATATATATATATATATGAAAACTATGAAAATTAAATTAAATTATAATAAGATTGTAACATTTTGGTCCCTGAAAGTATGATATGTACATAAATGGTCTCTGAAATTCAAAAGGACAAAAATGCTTCTGAAACTAACGGCTCAAGTTAACCGCCGTTAGTTTCAGGGACCAAAATGTTACAAATTTTCGATTTTAGGGACTTGTGGTGTAATAAAAATTTTTCAGGGACCAAAACCGTAATTTCATATAAACCACAGGGACCACTTATGTAATTTAGTCAAACAAAAATGTTATCTATTATAATAGAGTAAATTACAAAAATGGTCCCTGTGGTTTGGTCGAAATTATGGATATGATCCCTGGTGTAACATCCCGGATTTGAGCCTGGTACGTGGAATTAATTTATTGGCTCATTAATTTATTATTATCGCGTTGTTCCAATTAAATTCCGTTCGTGGATTTAACGTGTCGAAGCGAGTGATACGTGTCTCCGAGCTAATAATTAGTGAATTATTATTATCTTTGAGATCGTGGATTTAATTGGGTCCTAATGATATAAATTATGAAAAAGTGATATCGGGTCCGGATTAATGGGTTCGGAATCGGATATGGATAAAGACGTATATATGTGTGTTGAGCTCCTTTGTTCCCTTCTCCCTTATCCAATTGAGAACTACCTTAAAAGTGTGTTTTGTGTGTAAATTGAGAGAGCTCCAGCAAGAAGAAGCCAAAGATATCTGAGTTTGGGTATCAAGCCTTGATCTTCTTCATCCCTCTTTGTGTTCTTGAGAGTTTGAAGGTATGTGTTTATGATTTTGTTAGTTGATTATGAGTTTTGATGGCTAAATCTTGAGATATGTATGTGTTATATGTGGGAATTGGTTTCCGTAGTATATGGGATGTTTATGTATGAGTTTGATGTCTTTATGCTGCTGAAATTGAGTATGGAGGGGTTAAAGACCCCTGGTTCGGCTATGGAGTTCGAAGAGCAAGGTTGAGAACAGGCGCCTGGTCGCGGCGCGACGTGCAGAGGGGAGCGGCGCGACACACAGAAAGGCATGGGCGCGACGCGAGTGCAGGGGTTTAGCGGCGCGAGCCTTAGCCTGCAGAAGAAATTCGATTGGGTTAATATGAGAGAGTCTTGAGTCGTTAATTGGTCGGGTTCCTTTGGGGCAGTGTCGAGTTGAGTTGTTTGGGATTTTGGGTCTCGGTAGGGGTCTCGTGAAAGAGTTTCGGGGATCGGCTATCCGTTCGGGAATGTGTTTCGGGTCTAATTCGATTATGATAATTATATTGGATTGAGTTGTTTGATTACTGAATTCGTGTTAACATGTGAGATCCGTGGTGTTCACAGGTTCTAGCCGATCACGTGCCGAGCTGCATTAAGAGTTTCGGGTTTCAAGTCGAGTTTCGGGTAGTCGGTGAGTACTCGAGTTCTTTTCAAACGCACGTGCATTCTTTCGAGTCGTCTATGTGGTTGTGATATATATATATATGTGTATGAGACTGTGATAGCGCGCATGTATGAGTTTCTCTACCCTATACGTGCTATATGTGTTTGAATTGCAGGTGTCCGCGATATGTGATCGCGCAGGCTGACTGTCCCTAACCAGTCACGAGATATGAGGCTGTATATATACGGCAGTGATATTGCCAGGTCGCTGCTGTGCCTATTGAGTAGCTAACCGCTGCTGTGTGCGGCTTGTTAGCTGGGGAACGACGTCCCCTTTTGAGCAGAGATATGTGTTATGCATAGAGTTGCATATGTGTGACGAGATATATGTGTTGTGTATGTTATATGTGCTTACTTGCAGTGTCTAACCCTCGTGTACTCACGAGCTGTCCAGCTTACGTTTTCGAGTCTTCCGTGTCTCAGGCAGCCATACTGTGGGATCGCAGTCACAGCCGCAGCAGCCGAAGTAGAGATCGGGGCAGTTAGAGTTGCGTGCGTTGACTGTCTTGTTGATATTAGTTTTGGAACTGTTGTATCTGATCTACTTATGTCTGTTAACAGTAATCAGTTGTGTATATGTGCCAATGTCAGTTTATGAGACGATGTATAACTCCTGTGTTAAAGTTTTAATTAACAGTGTTTTCCGCTAATCCTGTGACATGTGTACTTCTTAGATGATTGCGATATTGCCACCTGTGTATTGTATTGACGTGGCATTTGTGTGAGAATTGTGGGTGTTACAGCTTGGTATCAGAGCTTGTGGTTTCAGTATTGAGTATCAGTGGATGCTTGTGCTCTTACCGTGTTCAGATCCGTGGGATTCTTCCCTGAGACTGAGTTTAGCGGAATTAACTAACCTAGCTTATTGTATAACGCTGGGTGATCGATCTGTTATCTTACCTTTGTGATATCTGCAGGTAGTTATGGCAGATCATGGTGAGGGTTCAGGGCCAGAGAGACCAGCGGGAGACGAGTATGTCCGCCGGTCAGAGATGTTGGCAGTATTGACTAAGTTCTACAGAGAGAGGGATAGAGAGAGAGATCAGCAGCGACAGAGAGCTGATCCGCCTCCAGTGACGAGTGTTGAGACAGGGGTTGGGGCATCTTCTTCTTCTGCTCCGCGAGGTGGGTCCTTTAAGGACTTTATGGCGGGAGCCCCACCTCAGTTCCGAGGCGGTGGTGAGCCGGGTGCGGCTATGGCTTGGGAGAGAGAGATAGAGGCGGCATTCCGAGTTGCCCATGTTGATCCTCGTGATATGGTCGGCTATGCGGCTTATCAGCTAAAAGGAGGGGCTTCACAGTGGTGGAAGTCCATTGAGTCGTCTATGACTACAGCCACAGCATATGCTATGTCGTGGGATCAGTTTCGTGCGATCTTTGAGCTGCAGTATATTCCCCGCGATGAGCGCCGGGAAATGGAGCGCCGGTTTCTACATCTCCAGCAGGGCAGTATGTCAGTCCAGCAGTATGTAGACCGTTTTAATGAGTATGCTCAGTTTGCACCCCAGCATGTGGATACAGAGGTTCGTAAGGCTGATGCCTTCATTGATGGGTTGAGATCTGATATCCGGGAGTTCGTTGGACTTCACGACACTCCTACATTTGCGAGAGCCTTGGAGTTGGCTCGTGTTAGAGAGAGAGAGATCGAGAGGCAGAGAGGCCAGCCGCCATCCCAGAGACAGAGGACAGGGACGTCCGAGCAGTCCCAGAGTTATTATCGAGAGCCCCAGGAGTCCCAGAGAGAGAGACAGCCTGAGCAGCAGCAGATTCAGGGGCAGGGTTCCGGATTTCGTAGAGACAGAGATAGGGGCAGAGATCGCAGATCCCGGAGGTCAGGGCAGTATCAGGGGTCGGGGACGGCCACTCAGAGTCAGGGGCAGACTTCTCGTTATAGCGCTCCCAGTCAGAGCCAGAGCAGCGTGGGGCAGGGGTCCCAGCCGTCAGGGAGCCGGGCACACAGTTCAGCCGGGGAGAGAGACTGTTAGAGGTGCCGCCGTCGCCATTCCGGTCCTTGTATATCAGAGCAGCCCAGATGTTACCGCTGTGGTCAGTATGGCCACACATCTTTTACGTGTACTTCGAGGGATTCCCTGTGCTTCCGCTGTGGGAGGCCAGGTCATATGGTCAGAGATTGCCCGGATGCGCCGCCTGCAGTACAGGGAGCAAGTACCAGCAGTGCTAGAGCCGAGCCGTCATCTTCGAGCCGCCGTGAGTCAGCGCCCAGAGGCAGGGGTAGAGTGTTTCAGGCTACGGCAGAGGAGGCCCGCGAGTCTACTGACGTGGTTTCCGGTACGTATATCTTGAACGGGCTTAGTGCTCGTGTTTTATTTGATTCTGGAGCGGATCGCTCGTATGTGTCTGTGATATTCTTTGCATATTTTTCTGTGCCTCCTACTGTTTTATCTGTGTCGTTAATTGTTGAGAGGGTAGATGGTAGTACAGCGTTAGTGAGCCGAGTATTTCGAGACTGTGTCCTTGAGATAGATACTCACCGGTTTTTGATCGATCTACTGCCAATAGAGATCAGCAGTTTCGACGTGATAGTGGGTATGGACTGGATGACAGCCAGGCAGGCCGATATTCTGTGCGCGAAGAAAATGATCCGGATACCCATTTCAGACAGTGAGACGGTGACAGTGTACGGCGAGAGGCGCCGAGGTGAGATCGGCATTGTGTCTATGGCCCGAGCTCAGAGATATGTTGCGAAGGGGTGCGAGACCTTTCTGGCCTATGTTGTTGACGCCAGATTAGAGAAGAAGACCCTAGCGGATATACCCGTAGTTCGAGAGTTCCCTAAGGTATTCCCAGAGGAGTTGCCTGGGTTACCGCCAGATCGTCAGGTCGAGTTTCGTATCGACCTTATCCCTGGAGCGGTGCCTATTGCGAAGACGCCTTATAGGCTGGCACCTACTGAGATGAAAGAGATGATGTCGCAGCTTCAGGAGTTGCTTGATCGTGGATTTATCCGTCCGAGTTCGTCCCCGTGGGGAGCTCCTGTGCTGTTTGTGAAAAAGAAGGACGGTTCTATGCGGATGTGTATCGACTATAGAGAGTTGAATAAAGTGACGGTGAAGAACCGTTATCCGCTTCCACGTATCGACGATCTGTTCGATCAACTGCAGGGTTCGAGCTTCTTTTCGAAGATTGATTTGAGATCAAGATATCATCAGCTGAGAGTTAGAGACGAGGACGTGCCGAAGACTGCATTCCGGACGCGATACGGCCATTACGAGTTACTAGTCATGCCTTTCGGACTGACTAACGCACCCGCGGCATTCATGGATTTGATGAACAAGGTGTGTAGATCTATGTTGGATCGATTTGTGATTGTCTTTATCGACGATATCCTGATATATTCGAGGAGTGCCGAGGACCACGAGCAGCACTTGCGAGAGGTTTTATCTGTGCTGCGAGAGGAGCGACTTTATGCGAAGTTCTCCAAGTGCGAGTTCTGGTTGCGCGAGGTCCAGTTTCTGGGGCATGTTGTGAGCGCCGAGGGTATTTCAGTGGATCTGGCGAAGATAGAGGCCGTTATGAGTTGGGAGCCGCCGAAGACCGTGCCTGAGGTTCGTAGCTTTTTGGGACTAGCCGGGTATTATCGTCGCTTCATTCAGGACTTTTCGAGGATTGCCAGGCCGTTGACGAGATTGACACGGCAGTCCGTTCCTTTCGTGTGGTCCGATGAGCAGGAGTCGGCCTTCAGGGAGTTGAAGTCCCGGTTATGTCAGGCTCCGGTGTTAGCATTGCCCGAGGGTACAGAGGATTTCGTGGTCTATTGTGATGTGTCAGGTACCGGTTTGGGTTGTGTTCTGATGCAGCAAGGTAAGGTGATTGCGTATGGAATTCATTACCACAATATGCTAGACACGACTGTTTGAACACTTGATTCTTCTATCCACCAATGTAATTTCTCTTCCTTGATTGCGTCAGATCATTTGTCATATAAATGAATAAACCGCTCCACCATTTATTGGTCACTCACATAATTATCCGCCAACGTGTTGGTGTACCTATTGTTCACAGCTTAAGTTAACTATCTAATCATCCATGCATAAAAATTATCTAACATCTAAAAACAATCCGATTATGAATTACCGTTAGGTCTTTCGTCATTGAACCTCCTGGCTAGGGATTTGTCCGCTACACATCTTCTCCTACTCATTTAGAATCACACACCAAACTGCTCATTGCCATTGGATGAACAACTGCCTTGGACCCACAAAGCTCTCGATTAACTCCTTTTTTACACTTAAACCAATGTCTTTCTTAAACCCAAACTCTCTGTGAATCCGCTACAATAAGTTTAGTTAAATACAACATGTGTCATTACATTAAAGCCTTCATCACACATTGATTATACTGCTTAAAAAAAACTTACTGATCATCAACATTCATCGCGAATTAATAATCTGTCAATCTTTTTTCTATCCTCATGAACTTCCCATCAACAGCGACATCCTCTCACGTACGGTAATTTCAGAGCGTCTGAAAATACTTGCCTTCTTTTGATCTGATTGGTCTTATATAGACATAATCTTCCTTGGCTTCGTCCCTACTCTGTCCCCTTATCAGCATTCTTGCATCGTCTGGCAGAGCATCAGTCTATCCACAAAAGTTTCATTTTGAACATCCTTTATATTTTTCAACACAAACACGGGCATCCGTGTTTTCAATCAGTCGATGTGCATTCTCTCACTTCCTTTTTTTTTCGCGTTTAAACTCATCAACAATTTCAATCTTCCTCAAGTATGGCAGGATTCGACAGGTTATGGTCTGTCAACTCCCCCTTTGTTCCGTATCATCACTGCTCCTTGTCACCCTCATTTGGGTACCGTTACTGTTCCTTTCCCGCCTTTTGCTTATTTCGCTTTTCTTTCATCGTGTGTATTGCCAACATTATCTGGCCACCCATCCGTTCCCACACCCACCACATTGTCTCGTTCCTTTACTGTGTCAATCACCAGCTGACATTTACTTTGTCCGCGGTTACATATTCCTGAAATAGATGTTAATTGACGAACACTGCCATAAATGGACCATCCCTACACCGTGGTGAAAAACCCCTTGATACCACGCGTAAACGCCAACAAACATAAATGTGAAAACAATAAATTACATGCTAATTGAACCATACTGACAAGTCC
>JAANYP010005296.1:112730-229137 GCA_020465985.1 Centrapalus pauciflorus
CCAAGTAATATCAAATTTATCTAACTAAATAACATAGATTTCAATTTATCTATACGAATACACATTTCACAACAATGTGAACCATGCATGTCAGCCCAATAGATTTTGTGTATCAAAACATAAGTGAACCATCATTTTCCATGTTAAACGTATAATTATCATGATATTTAACATCATACCGACATAAATGTGAACCTTCAGAATTCAACGTGAACCATTGTATGTCACGCGTAAAAGACAACAAACATAAATGTGGAACAATAAATACATGTTGATTCAACCATTAATGACCAAGTAATATCAAATTTATCTAACTAAATAACATAGATTTCAATTTATCTATACGAATACACATTTCACAACAATGTGAACCATGCATGTCAGCCAAATAGATTTTGTGTATCAAAACATAAGTGAACCATCATTTTCCATGTTAAACGTATAATTATCATGATATTTAACATCATACTGACATAAATGTGAACCTTGAGAATTCAACGTGAACCATTGTATGTCACGCGTAAAAGACAACAAACATAAATGTGGAACAATAAATACATGCTGATTCAACCATTAATGACCAAGTAATATCAAATTTATCTAACTAAATAACATAGATTTCAATTTATCTATACGAATACACGTTTCACAACAATGTGAACCATGCATGTCAACCCAATAGATTTTGTGTATCAAAACATAAGTGAACCATCATTTTCCATGTTAAACGTATAATTATCATGATATTCAACATCATACCTCCTCTGTCATTTCCTCTTCAGCATTCACAGCATCACATCTATCACATCCCATATCGTCGTGTACATAATCTTCCCTAAAATCTCCATCATTGCACTTTCTAACCATGCCTACATTAACTTAAGTTGTTATATAGTGTAATTCAAAATTGTACTGTTATTGTTCAAAATTAAACATACTTATCACAGTGTCGTCCACAGTCTCTTTCCCTTTCAGTATCTTGTTTCGTCTCCTATCTTCCTTTATGCGATTCATCCTTGCGGCTAGTGGTTCACAATCTGATAATGTTGCCTCTTCTTCATTTGATACTCCCACAGGTTGACAATCAACAACGACAGCTATACCGAACCCACCGGATTCAATCTCCTTTTTCTCTCTAGTTTTTAACAGATTGAGATCCCATGCTCTTATGGCTGGTTCCATTCTTTTTACCGTCATGTCGCCATCCTCGTTGCACTCACATACAAAACCTACACGTCAATAAGTATATTATATTGTATTATTTCATAAAATGAATATAGTAGATACTTTAAGTCAACTAGTGTGATTCATTATGCAACTTAGCGTCAAATAAAGCAATGGACCGATATAGTATGACGTATCTGTAAATCTCTTCCAGACCTTCTTGCTTCTATTTAAGCTCTCACACACGTAACCGCACCAATCCATATTTATCACTTCATCCACGTTTTGCAAGCAAGGCAGTATCTTTTGGTTTAGAGTCCCATTTGACATCCCTTCAATGGTTGTTGTTACATACAATACTATGAAGTTGAGTTTGAACATGGTACTCGGTGACTTGTTTCCTTGTATTTTCGTAACTACATCCGTTAAATGTAATCTTGGCTTGTTACCAATCTGAGCTCTCCATTTCATTGTAACTGGATCATCCTCATTTGTACATTCTGCAGTTTTTATCGTTGTACCTCCAAATGGAATGCCAAGTACTTCTTGCACCGTCCTGGGTGACACGCTCAATTTCGAACCACCAATCTTCAGAACTTTTGATGTAGGATCATAGTTGTCAACTACCCAATACCCTAACATTGAAGGTATTTCCGTTAGTGTCATGTTAAGAACCTCACCGAACCCCATATTAATAACATCCTCCTTTTGCTCGTTACTCAATGTCTAACAACCTTCACCAATGAGTTCAAACACATCCGGGTTCTTATTCTCCGCATCATGGATTCATTGGTTTTCTTTTTTGTCAATATCTTTTTTTTTTCATTGTTTAATCTCACATGTCCAACATTTGGAGGGTTCACAAAATCATCATCACCTGCAACATTTTAACAGTTCACAACGTATATAAAGTAAATAACCATCAACTATCGTCAATCAAATCACGGATTCATTTGGTTCACGGTTTTATGAACCACGCACCACAAGATAGCAATAATCACCCAAAAAACAACAATTTATCATCCAATAAACAACATTGGATTTAACACAGTTATCATGTTCAATAATGGCGGTGTGAATCCTATGAATATACGTAAACCACGATATCAATGATTTCAAGTTTCACAACAAATTGTTAAGTGAACCAATACTATACTATGCTATGCGAATCCAAAGGCAGTTTCACACCCAAATGAAATCATCTCATTGCAAAACAACCAACTGATTATGTGTAAAACAACAAAATAAATTTTCCGTGAACCAAATCGTATGCCATTTTCGAAATTATTATATGTAAAACAACAAATAAAATTTACCTGAGTTCAACATCCTTAAACAATAAACCACCGTGAACCACCTTAGATATTGTCAAAAATAACTCCCCGGTGAACCTCACTGCTTTTCAAGGCTGATGGAATTTGTGAACCTACGTGAACAAAAGAACCAAAAGATCCTACGTGAACAAAAGAACCAAAAGAACAAAACAACCAAAAGAACCAAAAGAACAAAACAACCAAAAGAACTTACGTGAACACTGTCAATCGTCGTGAACACCACCACTCTAGAAAATCTGATACCCTAACCGTGAACCACCGCTACCAAAACCCTCAAAATCGAAGTCGTGACTGGTCCTGATCACCACCACTATAGAAACGCCTATAACCTGTCCGTGAACCACGGCTGCCGAAACCCTCATTATCGTAGCAAACGCCGGTGAATCTCCCCTAGCCGTGAACCGCCGGTGCCACAATCCCCAACTAGCGCCGGTGACAAAACCCTGAACACCACCAGTCTTGAATCGCCGTGATCCCCCTAGCCGTGAACTGTCGGTGACACAATCCCCAATAATCGCTGGTGCCAAAACCCCTAAAACCGCCCTAGCCGTGAATCGCCGGTGACCAAATCCCCTATAATCGCCAGTGCCAAAACCCCCCAAGAAGACGTGAATTAGAAAATCTTTTGTGTAGATAGTAATTAATATTATATATTTACCAAAAATAAAATGGTGCACAAATGACGAGAATACCCTTTAGATGATTTAAAATAAGGATAAAAGTCTATTTAATTACAAAATTGCCACCTTGAATCCTATTGGTTGGTTCACAAATTCTAGCAATTTCATTGGTTCTTACCGTCCTCATTTTAAGCACGGTCCTCATTTTATCCTCACCCTATATATATATATATATATATATATATATATATATATATATATATATATATATATATATATATATATATATATATATATATATATATATATATATATACATATATATATATACATATATATATATCTTGTGAGTACCTAAAAATACAGAGTACTACTGTCCATTTTCTGTTTTTAATCGAATATAAGATGGCCAAGAAGGTCATTGGCCTTCGGCCTGGCTTGCTATGAGTAAATAATGTTCATGTGATCATTTGTATCTATAAATCGCCCTTAAACCCCTTCTTTTGTTGCTGAAAATTTAAGAAAAACAGGAATATAAAGTGCAATGATGTGTCCATGGGTATTGCATAACTGTTTGCATGTGAATAGCATGAAAGATCAGTCTCGAATGTGTGTGTTTGTGACAAAAACATCAGCAGCCCCCTTTCAATCATATAGAAAGACTAAGGGGGCGTTTAGGTCGCAAATTTTTTTCTTTATGATTTGCATTTTGTCAAAAGATTTGCATTATGTAGGATTTGCATTTGTCAGGATTTTGTCAAGGAATCTGCATTATTTTATAGAAAAAGTTTGCTAATTTGAAGAATACAAGATAACTAGGATTTCAAATCCTAGGGGGGAGACTGGGTTTTTAAATAACAAAGAAGGAAGTGATTTATAAAATCCTGGGATTTTAAATCCTTACTGCAATCTGTGAACCAAACACAGAATTTTAAAATGCAAATCCCAACGAATCCCAGGAAATCCACGAACCAAATGCCCCCTAAATATATGTGTATTGTTTGTGAATAGGAGTGTTATATGCGTGTGTGTGTGTGTGTGTGTCTATATATATATATATATATATATATATATATATATATATATATATATATATATATATATATATATATATATATATATATATATATATATATATATATATATATACATATACATATATATATATATATATATATATATATATATATATACATATATATATATATATATGTATATAGGGTTGGGATCATTGCAGAACCTTAATTTAGTGCAGAACCATAGAACCAATCTAAACCATTGGATTATTATATAACACTAGGGATAAGATGGTAATTATGCAATTAACATTGAATTAATAGTAGCCTACCAGATTTGACTCTGACCACTTTGACCATTTTTGACTCTTTTAATGTCGAAGGACATGCAGTGTTGAATGTGTGATATAAACTGTAATTCGACATTGAATGATCTCTATAAAATATATTAAATGGAGATCTAGGTAAAAAAAATTTTACGAAAAATAAACACGTAAAATTTTTTTGAAAAGAATATATCATTACTATTCTCATTAAATCAACCAACTTTTGACTACTAATTTTGACCATTATTTTGGTTCTGTTAATTTTGAATGTACATGCAGTGTTGCATCGACGTTGGATATACGACATCAAGTGTTCATTCGACATTGAATTATATCGGTCATGCTACATTGCATCGTGGTCTGGGTAAATTTTTTTTTTACGAAACATAAACACGTAAAATTTTTTCAAAAAAAAAATATGTCATTAATGTTCTCATTAAATCAACCAACTTTTGACTACTAATTTTGATCATTATTTTGGTTCTGTTAATTTTGAATGTACATGCAGTGTTGCATCGACGTTGAATATACGATATCAAGTGGACATTCGGCATTGAATGATACCGGCCATGCTACATTGCATCGTGGTCTGGGTAATTTTTTTTTACGAAAAATAAACACGTAAATTTTTTTCGAAAAAAATATATTATGACCGTCTCGTTTTAAAGAGCATAAAATTCTCGTTTTTATGGTATAAATTTTTTGATTTAACAATTAATCATATTAATGTTATTTTAATTTAAAGAAAAATGATATTTATTTTACTAATGCCAATCTTTTTGCTATTTCCAATCTATTCCTTTTTTACCCCAAGAATTAAAAAATCACTAATGCCAATCTTTTTTTCACTAATTCCAAACTTTATGGTTTTAATCAAGACCATTAGATTAATCAAATCTATGGACGATATTGGTTCTACGGTTCTACACTAAATTTAGGTTCTGCAATGATCTCATCTATATATATATATATAGATTTAGGTTCAAGTGAGTACCACCCATTATGCGGCGCACCAGAAGGTACCACCCTTAAAAGAAATATTTTTCATTAACATTGTTTTAATTAATATTACACATATCATATGTAAATTTCACGCAAATCCGAACACTCTAAGTGCATGAAAACACGCATCACATAAATGCATGTACATACATTCAAAATTATGTAAGTGTGTATTCACATCACTTTTTAGGAGCTAGGAGATGTGAATGCATGTGAAATTTACATATGATCTTCATAATGTCTATTAAAACATGTTTATGAAAAAATTTTAAAAAAATGTTTTTTTAAAGGTAGTACGTTCTGGTGCGCTGCATAATGGGTGGTACTCTCTCGAACCATATTCTCTCTCTCTCTCTCTATAATATATATATATATATATATATATATATATATATATATATATATATATATATACACACACACACACATAAACACTTTCTCATTATTTATTCACAATAATACGTTCCAAATTACAGAGAACATTACGTACTAAGTTTTTCTCTGTAACACACTAACTTTTAAGAATATTTATGCGGGTCATTAATCAATAATTTTGGAAATATCAAATATGCATGATAAATTAGGGGGCAAAGGAACACACACACACATATATATATATAACATACATGACAAAAAATAACAAACATGAGTATATAGTTGGAAATCCCAATTCCATATATTCTTCTTGTATCACCTAATATTCATGTCCAACATCAATGTATCCATGCAAGATATGTCGCACCAACCAGGCTGTTTAATGTTGTAGTAATGCAGACAAATGCTGCAAATAAATTAATGAACCAATTAATATTTAAAAGAAAGTAATTATAAATGTATATTATGTTAAATTATTAATATATAATGTGTTGTACGTCAGGCTCCACATGAATTATTTATAAATTACGGATGCACGTACAATCCTACCTTCCAAGAACTTGCTGTACGTTTTTAGTATTATTAATCTTCGTATTGTATGATTCTGCTTTGTTTGTTAAATGTACGAGTGCAAGACGGATACTCTTGTCTTTGTATGTTGATGATATGATTATTACGGGTGATGATTATGCTGGCATATAATGAGTCCTTGAAGCGTAATTTAGCTCATTGTTTTGCTATGAATTATTTGGGGTTGCTTCGTGATTTCCAGGGAATAGCTAGAGGTTGCTCGCTCTGACAATGGATATCTTTTGTCTCAGATTCGGATTTATTTGAACGCGCTCGCCTATCTGAGAACAAGACTGTGGATACTCTCTTAGAAACTAATGTTTGTTATTCTCTTAGTGATGCATGATGTTCCTCTTGATGATCCGACTCTGTATCGTACTATTGTGGGTAGTTTGGTTTATCTCACGGTCACCATACATGATATTGCTCATGATGTTCATATTACACATCTAATCATCCTAATCGCCTCGCTGCCGCCTCTATGCATTAAACCCTAATCGCCTTGCCGCCGCCGCCGCTGTGCATAAAACCCTAATCGTCGCCGCCACTGATATGAGTCACAAACCGCTCTTGTTCAAGCACCGCTGCCACTGAAATCAGTCAAAAACCGTCCTTGTTCAGGCGCCGCTGTACCCAAAATCCCGGCGCCCCTTACTCAACCTCTATGCTGCTCTTATTCAGGCCCTTCTTGTTCAGTTTCGTCGCTACTCTGGTGTGTTTTGTTCCAGCAAACTTAAATGTCAGACACACACCCCCGTGCCTCCGCGTTCAATGCCAACAAAGCATTCGGCGTTACCAACATCAAAACTCACGGTCCTCTTGTCTTGGACCTTGATCAACTCAATTACGATGCTTGGTGTGAACTCTTTACCTCTCATTGTGATAGCTTTGGGTTCTGGGTTTTCTTGATGGCACTATCACTAGCAACCCCGAAACACTTCTTGAATGGAAACAATTGGATTCCCTGGTGAAGGTTTGGATTTATGGCTCGATCTCCACCTCCATATTGCAAACGGTCTTAAAAAGGAACGCGACCTCCCACTCTGTTTGGACCGATCTACACAACCTTTTCCATGACAACAAGGAAGCCCGAGCCATGGAAATTCAAGAACTCTGCTCTCTTGAATTGGGTAATCAATCTATGCTGAGTACTTTAAGAAAATTAAAATAGCTGCTGATCTTCTTGCAAATATTGACCAACCTGTTGAAGATAAAACCTTGGTTATGTATGATGTGGCTGGCTTAGGGGATAAATATGATAATGTTGCAAGCATTATTCGTCATAGCAAATCACCACCCTTCCTTCTTGAAACACGTTCCATGCTCTCCCTCGAAGAATGCCGCCTAAACGGCAAACAAAATCGCGCCAACCATCATGATACCCCCTCCGCCCCAACAGTTCTCCTCACCTCCTCATCCCCTAACCCGTCCCCGAAAGAAATATGCCGCAACTTCCAACGTCGTCTGTGTCGCTTTGGTGACACGTGTCGTTTTCTCCATATTAAACTCAACCCATCCTACTCGCCTAAGCACACTAACCCACGTCCGCCTACCCCACGGCCCCAACCCCTACCTTCGGCCGTCCCCACCCCTGGTCTTCTCGGCCCCCCGCCACATACCCCACGACCACCATTACCTCCTACATCCGCACCACCACCCTCCCAACATGGTTACTGGACCTTTGTTCCCTACGCCCCTCAAGCTACTGCTCTTCCTCAAGCCTTTAGCACGATGACATTGAAACCACCCTCACCAGGTGAGGATTCTGGATGGTACATGGATACGGGCGCTACTTCACATCTCTCAGCAGGTACAAGTAATCTTACTACTGTTTATAATCATAATGCATTAATTTCATCTATACTTGTTGGCAACGGAGCATCCATTCCTGTTACCAATATTGGTCTTAGCATCTTGTCATCTTCCCCTCGTCCCCTACACTTAAAACACGTGCTTGTCACTCCCCAAATTGTCAAAAACCTTATCTATGTTCGTCATTTTACTCGTGACAATAAATGTACAATTGAATTTGATGAGTTTGGTTTTTCTATGAAGGATTACCTGGCCCGGAAGCAACTCCACTGCTGTGATAGCATTGGAGACTTGTACCCGTTCACCACCAACACCCAGCTTACACTTCTTTCCTTTAGTTATTCCATGTGGCACCAACGACTCGGTCGACCCGGCGAGGACGTGCTACGTCGCCTTGTTTCTTGCAATTTTATTCGTTGTAATAATACATAACCTTTGACTTTGTGCCATGCTTGTCAGCTTGGTAAACATGTTAAGCTTCCTTTTTATTTCTTCAAGTACTGTAATTGATAATGCTTTTGATATAATTCATTCGGATTTATGGACTTCTCCAATTCCGAGTTTTGGTGGTTTTAACTATTATGTTCTCTTTCTTGATCACTATTCTCACTTTCTTTAGGTTTATCCACTTAAGCGAAAATCAGATGCGGTTTTAAAATTTATTCAATTTCTGGCATATGTGCAAACCCAATTAAATAAACCAATAAAAGCTTTCCAATGTGACCATGGCAGTGAATTTGATAACTCCTAACAATACATTTTGTTTAAAAATAATGGCATCAAATTTCGTTTTTCATGCCCAAAAACTTCCCAACAAAATGGGAAATCTGAACGCATGATTAGCACAATTAACAATCATATCCGCACCCTCCTCTTCCAGACTTCTTTACCTCCTAATTTTTGGGTTGAAACTTTATTTGTGGTCGTTCACTTACTAAACATTCTACCCTCATCCGCCATAAATAATGACATCCATTTCACTAAACTATTCAACAAACAACCAACCTTCAACCATCTTCGCATCTTTGGCTGTCTATGTTACCCACACACTTTCCCCTCTCATAAATTACAACCTCGCTCCACCCCTTGCATCTTCCTTGGCTACCCCACTGATCATCGTGGTTACCGATGCTTTCAACCTAACACCAATATAGTAATAATATCTCGTCACGTCACCTTTGACGAATCCCAATTTCCATACACCACCTCGCCTCTACCTCCCCCTCATCGTACTCCTTTCTCGATAGTCCTTCCCCTCTTGCTCGCACCATCCTTACGTCTCCTCAAACCACTCAATCTCAACCCCCTCCTGTCAAACAACCTTCTCCCTCCCCTAACACTACTCAACCTCCCACAAACTCTCCCCTTGACTTCTCAACACAAACTCAACTCACCCCAACTGCCCCTTTTTCATCTGCTCACAATGAAACACCCTTCCCCCACCTCTCGTCAACACCTCTCACCCCATGGTGACCCGCTCTCGATCCGGCATTCATAAACCCATTCAGCGTCTAAACCTCCTTGCTTCTCACATTGCTCCCCTCCCTACCTCTCATCTTCAAGCTCTTAAAATCCCTGATTAACACAATGCTACGACAGATGATATTAATGCATTAATTAAAAACGGTACGTGGAGACTTGTACTACGACCTAAAGGTGTGAATATTTTTCGTTCCATGTGGTTATTTCGTCATAAATTTAATGCAGATGGCTCCCTAAATCGCTACAAGGCTTGGCTAGTAGCCAATGGTCGAAGTCAACAACAAGGTATCGATTGCCACGAAACATTTAGCCATGTTGGCAAACCTGTCACCATCCGTACCGTTCTAAGTATTACGGTATCTCACAACTGGCCCATTCACCAACTTGACGTGAAAAATGTCTTTCTCAATGGGCATTTTTCTGAAACTGTATACATGAAAAAAATAAAAATATTGAAATAAAAAATAACATTTAATTAATTATATTAAAATTAAACATAACATTAAAAATTAAAAATTCAATCTAAAAATTAAAACATTCAACTCAAAAATTAAGACATTCAAACTAAAAGCATAATTTTTTTTCTAAAAAACATACTTAAAAATAAAATCCTACAATCCCCAATTTTTTTCTATTTCTTCCTTTTGTTTTAACACGACTTCGAGTTGTTTTCCGGTCAAATGACTAACGTCTTTGAAATAAATTCCCAGATCACGAGCTTTTTTTCTCTCGATAATCTCTTCTTTTTTTAAATCCAAATATTCGTTTAAACGATCTTGTAACCTAGCCATATTTGCCATAATGGCTTCAAGATCTTGTAAACCCGATGTTGGCGTCGTACCGGAACTTGTTGCCGTGTTCCTTCCAATCGACCGTGTGAGTGGGGGAACCTCAAACGAGGCATCATCGTCGTTAAGCTTGATTCTGATATGCGCATCCGACGCCATGGTGAACTCGTTAGAGTCCGTTGTTTTTTATCGTTTAGACCCACGTTCGATAAAATCGTCGGCCGTCGCAACACGTTGCCAAGTTGGATTGTTCGTCGAACCGAAACCGGATGCCATTTGAGAGAGAAGAGAAGGGTGTTTGAGGTTTGTGGGATTTTTTTTGAATATTTAAAAGGTTTGTGAAGTGGTGTTATTTTTAAAAAAAAAATATGTGTGTGTATATATGTATATACACACACACACGCCACATGCAACGATCAATGGGAAGGGAGCTCGGCATCACAATGTCGTTGCCAAGGTGCTTGATGTCGTTGCCGAGGGGATGAGGCGGTGTGCCCTCTCGGTACCGAGGCATGCCGTTTGCATGCCGTTGCCACTCCCTGTGGCCTAATTGGGATGTTCCCACAAGATGGAATTCGACTTATAAAATGTTTTTATGTGGTTTACGTCAAAGAGATACATTACAAATGTTTCATGATAATCTTGCAGCTAACGGACTAGCTACACCATTTTCGCTTGATAATTGGAATATAATTATACAAATGACCGATATGCTCCAAATTTTTAAAAATGCAACAACTTTATTATCGGGTGTGTATTATCCTACGAGTCATTTGGTACTTAATCAAATCTTTTTAATGTGTTCAACATTAAGCGGATACGAATTTATGGGTGGAGTATTTCCAAGTATTATTGTGCCAATGAAAGAAAAACTTATAAAATATTTTAAAGAAATGCCACCGATAATTATTTGTGTCGCCGCATTAAACCCATGTTTGAACGTTAGTGGCGTGGAACTACTTATCGATAAAATTTCTTTGGATTTGGATTTGAATGCGGAAGATGTATTGTTTGCGCATAATACAAAAACAAATTTAATTTTAACAAATGTTTTAAAGATTTATTTGGAGTTTATTTTAATAACTATGGTTCAACAAATGCTTCTTCAACTTCGGATTCATCATCATATTTTACTATTAATAGTACAGGTCCAATGATGAACTTATTTAATACTTTAAGACAAGAAAACAATAAACGAGCTAGGGGTGAGGGTGACGGACAATCAACTAGCGAATTTGGGAGATATACAGGAACCGATTTTTTGGCTACTATGGGACCCCAACAATTCTCACAATTTGATATATTGGCTTGGTAGCAAGGAATGGAATCTCAATTTCCCGTTCTAACCGCTATGGCTTGAGATTTACTAACTGTCCAAACTTCTACTGTAGCTTCGGAATCCGCTTTTTCTATTAGTGGCAGGGTATAATCTATACGAAGAACAAGACTCGCACCGGCATCATTGGAGATGGTTGAATTATTATCACAATAAACTTCAGTAGCTTCCCCTTGTTCTTGTAGCAATTCTTTCAACAATTTTCGTAGCCATATTGCCTGACATGCGGCTGCAGTCGCTGCAACATATTTCGCCTCTGTTGAGGATAGACATGACATGCTGTTTTTTTTTAGCTCCATGAGATAGCTCCCGAGCCTATGGAAAACAAATTTCTGTAAGATTTGTCTTTTAAAGATTAATAAGACCTATTCTTTGTCTTAAAATTAAAATCAATAAGATATATGGACCTTAAATTCAGATATATATTTAATCAAACTTAAAATAAACCAGTTCGTATATGATCGATACAAACACATTGTTTGGCTCGCAATGAAATCCCTTTACTAGTAGTGTGTTTTGAAATTGAATTAATAAAATAATTAATAAAATTTATTTAAATCATCAAAATGTTTTATTGTAGAAATTTGTCATTCCTAGTTATTTGTAAAGTAACATAGACCTTAGTCATCATTCCATATCCCACCCCACTAAACTCACGAGAATAAAAGTTATAATTTCATTCCCCGAGTCAAAGTGAGCCTACAAATCCCTTGGGTCTACAATTCTGCACGCTGTTGGCTCATCTTCAATGTAACCTGTTAGAAAATAGGGATTCGAACAACAATGATCACTTGGATAATTTCTAGGATCGTGTTTACAACATTTCCGAAATTTGTAAATCGACCCTATGCCTGGGGTATCATGAATTCAGATATAGGATAATCCAAGAAATAGATTGGATTTTAGGCTTAATCCGGCCAAACCAAAACACGACAAGGAAGAATACACAACAAATATAACAGAACCATATTTGGGCTTTTAGTTCAATTTGATGAGTTATTTTGCATTAGCAACCATCGAATGCAATCGAAAAATACCCATGTTTAGGAATCAAAAGTGAAAACAATAATTTTGAGAGAATGAGGTGATCACTGATGCATGTATATACTTGTATAAGGCTTGAAACATATCCTTTGCTTAATATGTGTTATGTAAATATTTTTACTTATACACAAAGTAACCAGCATCCATTTATTTCAAAAAGTAGAAATATCATTTGCCCTTCGATAACCAGACACCAAGATGGATATAGAGCGTGGATCACTGTACTTGTGTGTTTGAACTGAGACATGGTGAACATGCAATATACATCGAAGTAGAAAGTTTTTTGAACTAAAGACATCCACAAACAGAGAAACTAATCAAGTTTTGGTGACAAACATTGTTTGGCTTTGCAACAGAAAAATTATCTCGTTTAAGATCAGCTAATGCAGAATTAAGTTTTTATGAATCAAGTTCAGATACATGTCATTCTTATTATTATAATCTATTGTGTCCACTTAGGAGTTTTTCGGTCTTTTGTTTGTGCAGTTAATGCATTTAGTTTGTACAAATAGTAAAGTTTAAAGTTCAAAGCTTTAACACATAATCACCCGCTACTGAATTCTGCTAAACTTTTATTTAAGTAAGAAAAAACTAAATCAAAATAATAAGAGTATTAAACTGCATTCTGCTCATATATAGTCACTTGATCAGATCAAGGGATTCTTCTTGGTGCTAGACCAAACTTTACCAGCATCATTCTTGAAAAGACTACGGGCTCTACTGGCTACTGCAAACCTCTTTAATTACCTGCATCATTCTTAAATAAAAACTGAAGTAAGGCATCATGTACAATTTGGCAAAATAGGAAAACATGTGAAAAACATACCATTCACAAATGCTTCACTTCCCGATATACACGTATGTTCTCTTTTTTTGCTTTGTTTGGATCATGTGCTCTCCTGCATCAACAATGGAATTAAACCACTTTGGTCTTCCGGTTGACAACATGAGGTATCCCATCACCAATCCAAGCATGATACCACATCCATATCCCGACATCACTACTTTCCATGTAAATGCATTCTCCTCTCCATCTTCGTCTGCTTCAACAAGTTGTGACGAATGTTGATGTTCACATTGCTTGGGGAGTGGAACCCCACAGAGTTTCGGATTCCCCCAATATGAGCTCTGATCAAATGTGTTGAATT
Source organism: Centrapalus pauciflorus (assembly GCA_020465985.1). Classification (NCBI taxonomy): domain Eukaryota; kingdom Viridiplantae; phylum Streptophyta; class Magnoliopsida; order Asterales; family Asteraceae; genus Centrapalus; species Centrapalus pauciflorus. The sequence continues at coordinate 126,748 of JAANYP010005296.1, forward strand.
GTTTACCTTCTGGAATACGTCCTACCAGATTGTTCTGCACAAGACTTAACACTTCAAGATTAGTGATGTCTACAAGACTTTGAGGGATCTCTCCTGTGAGTCGGTTCCATGATAGATCCAGTGACTCGATGCCTGAGAGATTTCCAAGGTCATGAGGGATTCTTCCATTGAGGTTATTGTGTGATAAGTTGAGCACTACCAATGAGTTAAGACTACCGATTACGTTGGGAATCTCTCCTTCAAATCTGTTATTTGATAGATCAATAATCGTGTAGTCAACTGAAATTCTTTGAAATGAAAGTTCATAACCTTTCACCTCTACAACAATAGAGTAGTATGTATCCCGAAGAAACAAATATTCTGGTTCTCGACCCTTACTTCGAATGTCTTTCATGGCATCGAAATTTTGAAAAAATTTCCAAGGTAGATGGCCTCGAAGCTGGTTCTTAGATAAATCCAGAACTTGCAAACATGGAAATGGGAATTCAGTTTTAGGATAGGGATCAATTGAGCCATGAAAATGGTTTGATTTGAGAGCAAGAACCTGCAGCTTTGGAAGATCTCCTAACCAGCCAGGGAATGTGCCATTTAAGTGGTTGTTTCCAAGATCCAGTACTTTCAAAGATGAACAATTAGACAAAGAAGTGGGTATGCCTCCTCCTAATTGATTTCCGTTCAAAAGAATACCCTCTAAGAGTTCATTATCCTTGCACATATTAGGAACAGCGCCATGAAAATGATTGGTCCCCAAATTCATCATATACAAAGTGCTGATATTTCCTAGACATTGGGGAATGACTCCACTAAAGCTATTATTGGATATATCCAAAGCCCGCAGATTAGTCATGTTACAAATCGATGAAGGAAATAGTCCTTGAATCTTGTTGGATTGCAAATATAATTCACTCAATTGATCCCATAGAAATTGGGGCAAGCCTGTTATGGAGTTATTTGAGAGATTCAAATAATACAAATTATTTCTTCCTATCTCCCTTGCATAATCAGGAATGCGGCCTCTTATGTAGTTCCCAGATAGATCTAATTGATAAAGATTTTTCATGGCTCGTATGGATTCTGGAAACACGGTTAGCTTGCAAGATGCCAAACCTAAGAACTCAAAATCAGGATTGACATAGCCCGTACGGTTGAGAGTCACAACAGAAAACCCATTGTCAGAGAGATCAAGGTATGTAAGGTTTTGTAGGGTTGAGAAAAGTGTATCCAAATCCCAAAAACCTTTGAAATTGTTATATGAAAGTTTAACGGAAACGAGGTTCGTAAGTTGGATAAATGATGGTGGAGTACTGGATCCTGCATTAATCTCACCGTCAAATTGATTATAACGGAAATCTAACTCCCTTAGCGACTGACAGTTGAAAAACTCTGTTGGTAAGCCTCCAGTAAACATGTTACCACGAAGATTAACGTTTTGTAGCAAGGGAAGAGTAAACAAGAAAGAAGGCAACGTTCCGTTAAACATGTTATATGATAAATCAAGAGTAACGAGGTGGCTAAGGTTAATTAGGGAATTGGGAAGAGTTCCTACGAGACTACAACAAGAGAGACTCAAGTAATTCAAAGACTTGAGATGGAATATTGAGTCGAGTACATTTCTTGATGATGAGTTTGTGAATGTGAGATCTAACCACTTGAGAGGAACTTTAGTACTCATGTTAACTTTGGGTAAAGAAATAGCGACATTAATGTTAAATGACAAGACAAGTTTTTCCAGGCAAGGAGAATCGTAAAAGATGTTATCTGGAAATTTCCCTTGCAAATCAGTGTCGCTAAGATCAAGTGTTTTGAGAGAAGAAGAGATGTTAAGATAAGTCGGTAAAACCCAAGCAGACATATTAATATCGCTCATCACAAGATCTCTCAAATGAGTAGTATTTTGCAAGAGATTGTTAAAAGCATAAGGTTCAAATTCAAAACCATAATTAGAAGAGAGATCAAGAGAAACCAATTTAGAAAGAAGCGAGATCTCAGGAGGAATTTGTCCTATGAATTCACAATCAGAGATGTTGAGATGTGTGAGACTATTAGAAAACCTCGTGATTTCATGTGGAAGTTTGGTATTAGTAAAACGATTGAAAGCAAGGTTGAGTCTTTGGAGGCGAGGAAGTTGAAAAAGGGTGGAGTTAGGATGAATGGTACCTCTTAGCATTCCGCGGCTGAGATCCAGACCGATAACATCACCTGTGAAGCGATTACAAGTGACTCCATTCCAATTACAACAATCAATACTGGTTTTCCAGTTTTTCATAACAGGATAATCACCTACACTAAGCAAATATTGATAGTAGGGATATGTTTCATTAAGGGAGGAGATGTTTTGTTTAAAGAGAAGCAAAGCATCCCTTTGTTGTTGAGAGCATTTATGAATGGTATGATTGAAAGAGGAAGTGACAGCAGCAAAAGAGAAGAAGAAAAAGAAAAGGAAAAACAATTTTGAATCACTCATTATCTTTTAATTGCAATATAATTTTTCACAATAGCTATAAATGCATGTATATATGTATATATACAAACTCATAATTTGGAATTTTTCTAAACTAGAAATTATATTTCAGTATGAAACAACATTGTTCAAATATGAAAAATATTTATTTAATTTTGTGTCCAAACAACCGACATTAAAAAAATAAAGAACCAAAAGTCAAACCGTATAAACTGTATATATACACACTCCAATTTTGGACCATTCGACCATTTGGGTCTCACCCAAGTTTGGTTTTTCAGTTTAATTTGTCAATACGACTGAATTTTTCACATTGGAATAAATATAGTTGAACACCATCTCACGTGTTACATCAACCTCTTGGATTAAAGTCTATTTGATTGGACATTGTACATAACTGAATTACCAATAAATTGAATGAACAATTAAGTTAATAATTAGAAAATTAATTATTAATTTAATTATTATAAAAAATTATGGAAAACTCTTTTATAAAGGAAATTAAATTTGTTTTATTGTAAAATTTTGTTTCATTCTTTGAATTAATGGGAAAAAAAAATACTCTGCAGCTAAAAAGGAATAGAAATTGAAAGAATCTCATTTATTACATAATGAATCATTTCATTCATATTGTAAACAATAGAATACAACCTTCAAGAGAGGAGTTTATTGCTATTATCAAGAATTACAAAGAAAGCTTTATGAGAGTACAATATAGTGCATGCCTACTGTTACCACCTTGACCTCTATTTATACACGTACACTTCTAACAGATACAATAGGAAGTTGATGTGATTAGTTATTAGATATAACTAACTCACTTATTACTATTTAACAAACGTCTAACTAACTATCTTGATGTAACAACTATAACAGAAACATAGTAGAACAGAATCATTATTACTTCACAATCTCCACCTTAATGAAGATTCTAACTTGTGATTTGAAGCTCTTCCAGATACCATTTGAACTTGACAGTAGGCAAAGACTTTGTAAGCATGTCAGCACAATTTTCTTCTGTGTCCACCTTTTCCACACATACCTCCTTAGCACTTATGACATCTCTAATAAAGTGTAACTTCACATTAATGTGTTTTGTCCTTTCATGAAACATATGATTTCTTGAAAGATGAATAGCTCCTTGATTGTCACACAATATTAAAGTCTTATCAACTTTACAGCCTAGCTCTGCAGTAAACCCCTTTAACCATAAAACTTCTTTTACTGCATCGGTTAAAGCCATGTACTCAGCTTCAGTTGATGACAGTGCTACCACTTTCTGCAACATGCTTTTCCAGCTTACTGTATTTCCAAAAAATCTGAAAACATATCCACTAATAGACCTCCCTTTGTCCAAATCCTTAGCATAGTCAGAGTTAGTATATCCCATTACAGTAGGTACACTAGAATGACTTTTCCTTCCATACCAGCCCAATATCCTTTGTCCCTTTCAGGTACCTGAGTATCCATTTTACAGCCTCCCAATGCTTCTTTCCTGGATTTGACAAGCATCTGCTCACTACACTTGTAGCATAAGCTAAGTCTGGCCTTGTACACACCATAAGATACATTAGGCTACCTTGTATACGGAACTTTTGACATCTCCTTTTCTTCATTCTTGTTCTGAGGTGAGTCTGCAAAACTTAACTTTATGTGAGCTGCTAGGGGAGTAGACACAATTTTTGCTTCATTCATATTAAACCTCTGAAGCACCTTATTTGCATATCCTGACTGAGTAATAGTAAGAGACCTTTGACTTCTATTTCTGCAAATTTCCATACCAAGTATCTTCTTAGCTTCTCCCAGCATCTTCATATCAAAATTCTCCATCAACAGCACCTTCACCTTTTCTATTTCAGTCTTTTCTTCACAAGCTATAAGCATATCATCCACATATAAAAGTAGAAATATGAATTTTCCACTTTCATATTCTTTGATATACACACAGCTATCATATTGACTCCTTGTGTACCCATGACTGATGATGCACTCATCAAATCTAAGATACCACCTTCTAGGTGCCTGTTTTAGTCCATATAAAGATCTAAGCAGAAGACACACTTTGTTTGGGAATTTCTGAGGGGGTTGAGCCATATAAATATTTTCTTCCAAGCTGCCATGAAGAAAAGCTGTTTTCACATCTAACTGTTCCAGTTCCATGTCCATACAAGCTGTCATGGCTAACACCATACGAATTGAGGTGTGTTTTCTGTGTAGTCTACTCCTTCTACTTGACTGAAACCTTGAGCCACCAACCTAGCCTTATATCTTGGTAAGGATACACCAGAGACTCCCTCTTTGAGTTTGAACAACCATTTGCACCCCACTATCTTCTTGCCCTCTGGTTTATCAACCAACTTCCATGTAGTGTTCTTCCTTAAAGACAACATCTCTTCATTCACTGCCTCTAGCCACTTCTCTTTATCCACAGATCTTTTTGCTTCTTCAAAGTTCATAGGTTCACAATTAGCTTCAAATTCAGCTACTGTGAAAGCAACAGCAATGCTAGAGACATCAGTTTCAACCAAATTTGCATCACTTTCATCTCTGTACGTTGTTGGTCTGGTTATTTGTCTCCTCACCCTATCTCTTGCAAGTTGATAGGAGTTATCACCATCTTCTACTGACTGCTGAGGAGCAGATCTGGCTTCCTGCTCCACCTCAAACTGAGCTTCAGCCTCATTTTCCACCTCCACCTCAAATTGATCAGATCTGACATCATTCACCTTTGAAGTTTTGAGATCTTTGTAGACAAGTTGTTCATTGAACGTCACATTCCTACTGCAGATCACCTTCTTGCCACTTCCATCACATCTGAGTAATCTATACCCTTTTGTACCCTCTGGGTATCCTAACATGACACACTTCAAGGCTCTGTTTTCCAATTTTCCTTGATCTATATGCGCATAGCATACACTTCCAAACACTCTTAGGTGTTCATAACTAGACAGCTTCCCTGACCATATTTCCATAGGAGTCCTATTACCCAAGGCTGTGTTTGGAGACCTATTTATCAAGTAGGCTGTTGTGATCACTGCTTCTCCCCAGTATATCTTTGGCATTCCTGAGTGTGACAACATGCATCTCACCTTATTCAACAAAGTTCTATTCATTCTCTCTGCAATCCCATTTTGTTGTGGGGTGTATGGAACAGTGTGGTGTCTAACTATTCCCTTGGAATTGCAAAATTGATCAAACTGAGAATTGCAGAATTCAAGCCCATTGTCAGTTCTCAGCTTCTTTACCCTTCTTTCTGTATGATTTTCAACTATAACAGTCCACTGCTTGAACTTTTCATAGGCCTGATCCTTTTGCTACAATAGGTACACCCATACTCTTCTTGAATAGTCATCCACAATAGAGAGAAAGTAAGATGCACCTCCAAGAGTTTCAACTCTAGTGGGTCCCCATAAGTCTGAGTGGACGTAATCCAGACACCCATTCGTCCTGCTTTGACTTCTTGTAAACTTCACTTTGTGAGCTTTACCAAAAACACAATCCTCACAGAACTCGAGATTGTCAATTTTGTGGTTGCCAAATACTTGTTTCTTCTCCAATTCTTTTAGGCCTTGCAGACTCATGTGACCCAGCCTTAGATGCCATAACTGACTGGTAGTTATGTGGGTGTTCTGTCCATCTGCCATGGTGTTAATTTCAGGTGTGGTAGCATCCAACACACACACACACACACACACACACACACACACATATATATATATATATATATATATATATATATATATATATATATATATATATTGTTGTTTCTTCTCAGACCTTGAAGAATCACTAGAGACCCTTTAATAACTCTAATCTTACCACCACCCATCTTCACTTGGAACCCATCTTGTTCCAAACATCCTAGTGATATTAAATTCCTCTTCAACTTAGGAACATACTTGACATTCTTCAGCACAAATTTAGTTCCATCGTCCATATGTAATGAGATGTTGCCAGATCCAACAATCTCACATGGACTATCATCTCCCAGCATGAAAGACCCCAAATCGCATCTTTTGAACTCACATATCAGATGCTTGTTGTATGTCATATGATAGGAACATCCTGAGTCCAAGATCCAATCCTGTGCACTGGCTTTGGAAGTCACCACTAGAACTTCACCACTATCGTACCCTTCAGACTAGGTATCATTAGACTGGACATTTTGATTTCTGGTCTGAGAATCACCCATCTTCTTCTTCCATTCAGGGCAGTCCCTCCTGATGTGGTTTTCAGACCGGCATTCAAAGCACTTTCTTCTGGACTTGTTTCTTGACTTGGACCTCATGTGCCCCTTTTTCTTGAACTCCCTACGATCTGATCTGCCTCTAATACTTAGTCCTTCAATGACATCTTCTTTGGAGTCTCCCTTTTTCTTTAATTCCTTGGAGTTTACTGCTGCTAAAACCTCATCCATGGTGAGACTCTCTCTACCATACATAAGTGTATCAACAAAGTGTTCATACACTGATGGTAGAGATGTAAGGAATATGATTGCCCTGTCTTCTTCTTCGATAACAACCTCTATATTTTCAAGATACAACACTAGTTTATTGAAATCATCGACATGATCTTGTAAAGACTTACAAGTGGCCATCTGGAAAGTGTATAGTCGTTTCTTGAGGTAGAGTCTGTTAGCTAAAGACTTAGTCATGTAAAGACTCTCTAATTTCGCCCATAATCCAGCAGCAGTGGTTTCCTTTGAGACTTCTCGAAGGACTAGATCTCCAAGGCTCAAGATGATTGCACTATGTGCCTTCTCCATCACGTCATTACGTTCTTTTGCTGTCATTGAATCTGGTAGACTATCGATACCTCCGAGAGCACCAACTGTCTCTTGATGGACCAGGAGAGCTCTCATCTTCATTCTCCAGAGGCTAAAGTCGTTCTTCCCATCGAATTTCTCAAGATCAAACTTTGTGGAGACCATTGTGGAAAGCAGTTGCCACCTTTCAGCCAATGCATGAAGTGAGTTCTTACTTCTGGACGTATCGACAGTGTAATGCAGATCAGAATTCAATTTCAATCTCTTGAGTGTGGTTGTAGGCGAACCTGGCTGTGATACCACTTGTAAACAATAGAATACAACCTTCAAGAGAGGAGTTTATTGCTGTTAAGAATATTATGTTTTTATTATTTCCTTTATTGTATATGGTTTATTGTATAGGGACCAATAGTGTCTTTTTGTCATAGTTAGATATATTTATCTTGGTTTTTGCTTCCTGTGTAAAATATACGTTCCTTTTTCATCTATCAAGATCAAATCCATCAGTTATGGTTTCTACAGCAGCTTCTATGTCTTCTATATCTTATTGAGAAATCAATCCACGTAATATGGTATCAGAGCACTAGGTTTGTGACTCATAGTCTTCAGAGCTTCTATTTCTTCTTGTGATCGCTTTCATTTAAGCTCTGTCCTCGTCCTGGAGCTGCTGCGCGCCCAAGGTTAAACCCTACTCTCTTTGTTGATAAACAGGTATCGAATATTTTCCTTCATTGTCTTCGATCTAGTGTAGTCTCTGTAGTCTTGACTTGGTCAGACTTCATTCTCCAGCCCTAATTTCTCTAGATTTCATTCTCCAGCCCTAATTTTTCTATTTTGAAATCTGATTTCTTGTTCACGATGAACACATCTGTGGTTCAGAATCGTCCAATCTCTGTGGTTTTAGATGGTCACAACTATGTTTTATGGCATCATCACATGACAATCCATCTTAAATCTCAAGGATTATACAGCTATGTTAATGGAGTGACAGAACCACCAGTGAAGGAAACAAATGAAACAAATGTTGCTTTTGCCAAAAGACAAGATGATTGGGATATCAAAAATGCCAAGATTTTAGGATTCATTAATGCTTCAACTTCTACAGAGATTCATCAACAATTTTTGGGATACACTACAGCAAAAGAAGTTTGGGACTTTCTTGCCAAACGTTTTACTACCGCGGGTCTCTCTCATCAGTATCAATTATGGTCTACTTTCCAAAGCAAAAGACAACGATCAGATCAACCTATTAGCTCATATGTCTCTGAGATGCAAATTATCAGAGATCAATTGAATCTGGCCGCTCCTCAAATCTTTGATGAAACTGCTGAAAAATTCCGTGCTTATTTTAGTCAATTACACCTGATTACTCTTTTGATGGGTCTTACCGACAGATTTGAGAATGTCCGAGCATCTCTTCTTCACAGACATCCTCTTCCTACTCTGGATGATGCTATTTCAGAGCTACTAAGTGAAGAGACTAGACTTCAACCTCGCTCTCAAGTGCACTCAGATAACATTCTTCACGTGTCTTCCAATTTTAAGAGTAAAGACAATGAACTTAAATATGCGGGAAAATGGAATAACAATGAATGTACATTTTGTCATTCAAACTCACATTTGCTTCTGAATTGCCCTGTTCGTTCTTGTAAGTGGTGTAATGTGAAACATCCTCGACATTATGGATCTGATTGCCCAAAGCATCCAAAGAATTTTGGATCTCAAAAACACCAATTTCGGTCCAAGCCCGTTGCAAAATCTGTTGTTCAAGAAGTTCAGAAGTCTGAACAAAATGTTCCTATTGCCTCGACTGTTTCCTCATCTAACATTGATCTCATAGAATTGATGCGAAGAAATCAAGAGCTAATGGAACAACTCATGTCAGGTTCTATGGGTACTAACAATATGCCATCTTCCTTAGGTAACATCTGGTTATTTGATTCAGGCTGTTGCAATCACATGACACCACATTCAGATTTGTTTGTTACAAAACAACCTCCAAAATCCTTTCCTTCTGTTTGTACTGCTGATGGTACTCGTTTGCATGTTGCCTTCAGTGGACATGTTTCTACTTCTCATTTACATCTGCCTGATACAGTTCATGTTCCAAATTTATCTTTTAGCTTAATCTCCATCAGTTAATTATGTGACTCTGGTCTAACTGTTACGTTCTCTTCTTCTGGATGTATTGTGCAGGATCCAAAGACCCAGAAGATTCTTGGAATAGGCCGTAAAGTTGGTCGGATGTTTGAAGTGGTCTATCTTCGATTACCGGAGTCTTCATTTAATTTTGTTGCATCCACACCTAGTATCTCATGTTTTGATATGTGGCATGCTCGCTTGGGTCACTTGTCTAACTCTAAACTTAAATTCCTAGCTACATCTGGTTTGTTGGGTAATGTACAAACAACACCCATCTCTTGTCTATCTTGTAAACTTGGCAAACACCATGCTTTACCATTTAAGGCTAATGAATTCAAATCAACTTCTGCTTTTGATTTAATACATTCTGATGTATGGGGCCAGCACCTCATCCTTCTATGGGTGGTGCTAGGTATTTTGTGTTATTCATTGATGATCATAGTCGTTTCACATGGATTTATCTTATGAATAAACGTTCTGAACTACCAAGTATATATATTACTTTTGCAAAAATGATACATACACAATTCTCAAAATCTATAAAAATACTTCGTGCTGACAATGCTATGGAATATAAAGAGTCATCTCTTCTTTCATTTCTTCATCAACAAGGCACTGTTTCTCAATACTCTTGTCCTGGTACATCTCAACAAAATGGTCGTGCTGAACGGAAACATAGACATATTCTTGACACTGTTCGTACTCTTCTTATTTCTGCTCAATGTCCTGAGTGGTTTTGGGGGGAAGCAGCCTTCACAACGGTTTACACTATTAATCGACATCCCACTTCTGTTCTTCACAATAAGTCTCCATATGAGTTATTGTATGGTATGTCTCTTGCTTATGATTTGCTTCGTGTTTGGGGTTGTGCATGTTTTGTTCAACTTCAACCACACGAGCGATCCAAACTTGAGCCCCGTTCACGTCTATGTTGCTTTCTTGGCTATGGGATAGAACATAAAGGATATCGTTGTTGGGATCCAATTTCTAAACGACTTCGTATATCCAGACATGTCACATTCTGGGAGCACAAAACGTTCTCATCTCTTTCCAAATTCCAAGTTACAACTCCACCAACGCCTCTTTTCTTCACTGATACATCTATCGATCTCAACTTGTCTGACATTGTTCCTCATCCCACAGATAGCACATTTAATTCTGAATCCTTCGCTCCTTCCTCTTTTGATAATTCTATTCTATCTGAACCATCTCCTGTCTCTTCCGATCACTCTCAAATATCTAGTCCATCTTCAACGCCTACTTCTGAGACATCAACTGGTTCTGAGGATCCCAGCACTTTTCAACCACCCGAAACGCGTACATCAAACAGGGTTAGACATATTCCTTCACATCTTCGTGATTATCATTGCTATGCCACTTTGTTCTCCCATCATGAACCTGTTTCCTATAAAGAAGCATCGTCTAATCCCCTTTGGCAGCAAGCAATGACAGAAGAGCTTCAGGCTCTTAACAAAGCTCAAACATGGGACATTGTTTCACTTCCACCAGGAAAACTGTCTATTGGATCAAAGTGGGTTTACAAAATCAAGACCAATTCGGATGGTTCAGTTGATAGGTTTAAAGCACGTCTTGTTGCAAAAGGCTTTAATCAAGAGTATGGAATTGATTATGAAGAAACTTTTGCTCCTGTTGCTCGTATCACGTCCGTCCGTTCCCTTCTTGCTATTGCGGCAACTCATCGTTGGACACTCTATCAGATGGATGTCAAAAATGCTTTTCTCAATGGCGATCTTGCTGAGGATGTGTATATGCAACCACCACCGGGTGTTATATGTCCTGTTGGTCATGTTTGTAAGCTCCGAAAGGCTCTTTATGGTCTTAAGCAAGCACCTCGTGCTTGGTTTGAGAAGTTCAGTACTACAGTTCTGTCGCTGGGTTTTTCTTCCAGTCATCATGATTCTGGGTTATTTACTCGTACCACTGAGAGTGGTACTATTCTTCTTCTTTTATATGTGGATGATATGATCATCACAGGGAGTGATCATGCAGGTATTTTAAACCTAAAACAGTCTCTCAGTACTTGTTTTGAGATGAAGGATCTTGGTCTTCTTCACTATTTTCTTGGTCTTGAGGTTCTTTACGACGACTCCGGCATTTATCTTTGTCAGGCTAAATACATTTCAGATCTTCTCTCTAAGGCTGGCATCACTGACACCAAGGTTACATCGACACCAATTGAACCTAACTCCCATCTTGCACCTGGTGCTGGGCCTCCACTTCGGGACCCTACTCTATACCGACAGTTGGTTGGGTCCTTGATTTATCTTACTGTTACTCGTCCTGATTTAGCATATGCTGTTCATATAGTGAGTCAATTCATGGTTGCTCCATGTTCAGATCACTATGCAGCTGTGATCCGTATTCTCAGATATCTAAAAGGAACCACGTTTCATGGTCTGCATTTTTCTTCAACTTCATCTTTAACTCTTAAGGGGTATTCTGATGCTGATTGGGCTGGTGATGTGACCGACCGTCGGTCAACTACCGGATATTGTTTCTTTCTTGGAGATTCTCTCATTTCTTGGCGAAGTAAGAAACAATCTTTGACTGCAAGATCAAGCACGATAGCCGAATATCGTGCTCTAGCTGATACTACTCAAGAATTGCTTTGGCTTCGATGGCTTTTGGCTGATATGGGAGCACCTCAATTATCTTATACATCTCTTTGGTGTGACAATCGAAGTGCTATTCAAATAGCACATAATGACGTCTTTCATGAACGTACTAAGCATATCGAGATAGATTGTCACTTCATTCGTCAACATGTTGGAAAGTCAGTTCAACTTCTCTTCATTCACACCGCTGATCAACCCGGCTGATATCTTTACCAAAGCTCTTATTCCAAGTCGTTTTCAAGTCCTTACTTCCAAACTCAACTTGGTTCCTTCCTCACCAGCTTGAGTTTGAGGGGGGTGTTAAGAATATTATGGTTTTATTATTTCCTTTATTGTATATGGTTTATTCTATAGGGACCAATAGTGTCTTTTTGTCATAGTTAGATATATTTATCTTGGTTTTTGCTTCCTGTGTAAAATATACGTTCCTTTTTCATCTATCAAGATCAAATCCATCAGTTATGGTTTCTACAGCAGCTTCTATGTCTTCTATATCTTATTGAGAAATCAATCCACATGATAATTGCTATTATCAAGAATTACAAAGAAAGCTTTATGAGAGTACAATATAGTGCATGCCTACTGTTACCACCTTGACCTCTATTTATACACGTACACTTCTAACAGATACAATAGGAAGTTGATGTGATTAGTTATTAGATATAACTAACTCACTTATTACTATCTAACAAACGTCTAACTAACTATCTTGATGTAACAACTATAACAGAAAAATAGTAGAACAGAATCATTATTACTTCACACATATATCGTAAAAAATTGTGTTTTCTTCATTAAGACATGGTGATCCATTCTTTAACTTCATGTAATTTCATTCCATCATACCAAACGCCCTCTAACTTATAACGTTAACTATGTTTTGGTCAAAGTCTTCCATGGAAAACAAACACATACAACTTCGAGTGTATATACATGTGCAATAAACACACTTTAACATTGATAAAATATTTAGAAACCTACGTACACGTGTTACATGCAAGGTGTAGGTCCCAAAAGATTTTCAAATTACACTTAGAAAAACTATAGAGGGGATGAATACAGTTAATCCTTAAATCACACAGATTTTTCTCAATACTTGTAAGTATATATTAACACTTGTTAAAGTTACAAACAGGTTTGGAATGCGGAAAGATCCAAACAGAGATGGCAGAAATAAACAACAAAATATGACTAATCTAAGACACGTTAAAACTAGTTGCAATGAGGTGACTCACTAAGTTTCACTCACTGTTTACACACAAGACACAGGTTGAATAGCTTAGAGGCTGAACAGCTTAGACACACTATGCTAATTCACTCAAGTTGCACTGAACATGCATGCATGAAAAACACACTTCGTTTTGCACTCACGTTCTCTGTTTATTGAATTCTCAGTTATTTCTCTTTCCTTGAAAGCTTCTCTTCTATACTCATACACAGAATCCCAGTGAATCTTATTCATTGGATGTATAGAAAAGCGTCGTCGCAAAGTTATTTACGACGAGCCTTTTTGCGTCCGCCATATTCGGTCGCAAATCGGTCGCAAATAAGCGTTTGTGACGGATTTGTGACAGATTTGGCCGTCGCAAAAGGGCCTGATTGTAGTAATGGTAATAGGACAAGATTACTTTTCTACACCAAGACAAAACTGACAAAGCAGATTTTATATCTAACTGCAGAATATTTGTCTTTTACCTTTTTGTCTATGTTGTCCACAGCTTTACCTCAAAATGGAATGTCAACTTATGACCTTTATTCTTCCTTGTAAAGCTATTTTGATATAAGAAATGGTATGACACCCATTTCAGATATCCATTTGTCTTCATGCTTCAGAACAGTTTTGGCAAATACTTGGCAATTCTGATTTTCCACTTTGTCTGGTCTTTGTAGACTGGTTTGTAGACTGATCTCAACGTTCAAGACTTTGCATGAGAACATGGAAACACATTCCGTAATGTGTTAAATCTGTTCATAAAGAACAGAACACTTATCTAAGTCAAAACTGTCCAACAGACATGGAAAGTTAAAGTTTTGGCAAACTGCCAATTGTAACAGTGTAAAGCAGACTTAGACTGATTTTGAAAATCACTTATTTGGTTTGATTAAGACATTAAAACACCTTAAAATCTCCCTCTAAGTGTGTCAAATCAGGTTTGATTGGAAATCTCCCCCTATGACATTAAACAGGTTTGAATGTGACCATTTTGTGCCTAACACAAGAATATAAACATTTTAGAGTAAATTATAGAAATGGTCATTGTCGTTTGTTCAAAATTATAGAAACGGTTTCTCAACTTTTAGAGTATATTATAGAAATGATTTACGATTTATATATATAAATTTGATATTTATATTTGGTAACATTCAATTTGAGATTTGCTATGAATCGTGAACCTTACTAAATATAAATCTCAAATTTATATAAATCATGAATCATATTAACTAGAATCACATTTATTAATTATATTTAAAATCATAAATGGTGAACCATATGACTCTCATCTATCTATACTATTAAAATAATAAATTATTTGTCATTTGTCATCACCCTAAGAATGTTGTCACGTGGCTTCTTATCAAATTGACATTTGTAAATTGTATATTTTAAAATATAAATATTCATTTATTTTAAATCCCTATAAATGTTCCTATTATTAAGGACCTATTAAAATTACAACATCAACATTCTAAACACTGTTGAATAATTATAGTGTTAAATATAAATATTAAACATTTAAGTAATTAATTATACTAAAATATGTTAAATATCACAAGAATAAAAGTTTTTGAACATATCAAAATTTAACGTTAACTTATAAATTTTTGTTTATATAACTTTTTGAGAAAAAAATATTTATTACAGTTATGCGTGTAATACACGGGTTAATAACCTAGTTTTATATGAATCGTGAACCATAAAATGTGTTTTAATATTATGAATGAACCATATGAATCACACATATTAAATGTGTTTAAAATAGAATGTTTTATGAAAACCATGAACAATCTAAGTCACGATGTTAATATTTGGTGAATCACCGGTGTAGTGAATCACACAGGTTAGTCACGAACCACATCATATCATTGTGAATCGTCGGTGGTATCGTAAACCACACTAGTGTTGAATGATCTTGTGAATCACGATGGTGCTGCCCGTCATTGTTTGCGTTGTGAATCACGACAATGTCCAAATGATGTAGTGAATCGTCCATGAAATGTCGTGAATCTTTATTTTATGGAAATCTGAATTTAATATAGGTTAGAATTTAGTGCTTCCAAAATAAAATGAAAGAAGAATGTGCAAATAGACCAAATACTCTTTTAAAGAAATCCAGTCAACATAATTTTTAATTTATTTACCATATGTCATATCTTCTATTGGTTGATTTATTAAATTAAAGTCTCGTAGTTCATTCCATCCTCATTTTAAGCATGGTCGTCACTTTATCCTCACCATAAATATATATATATATATATATATATATATATATATATATATATATATATATATATATATATATATATATATATATATATATATATATGGGTGGGTTCAATGGAAAACCACTATGCACCGGAAAACTGTGGAAACCTACGCATACCGTCCGATTTGATGCATTTCATGAAAAACGCGGTGGCATGATCGTAAATAAAGTGATGCATCACGCGGGATTTTGCTGCATCACGCGGGAAATTTGATTCATCACGCGGGATTTTGATGCATCATGCGGGAAATTTGATGCATTGTGGTGGTGCAGTGCGGTTTTCACAAGTTTTCAGGTGCATTATGCAGAAAGACGGTGCATCACGCGAGAATTCGATGCATCACGCGGGAATTGTGATGCATTTGTGGTGGTGCATGGAGGTTTTCCAAGGTTTTCCGATGCATGTTGGTTTTCCATTGAACCCCCCCCTCTATATATATATATATATATATATATATATATATATATATATATATATATATATATATATATAGATCGAGAGAGAGAGAGAGAGAGAGAGAGAGAGGAGTTCAATGGAAAACTACAATGCACCTGAAAACTTGTGAAAACGCACTGCACCACCACAAATGCATCAAATTCCCCGCGTGATGCATCAAAATTCCCGCGTAATGCATCAAATTTATCGCGTGATGCATCAAAAACTCGTGTGATGCATCACATTATTTACGATCATGTCACCGCGTTTTTAATGAAATGCACCAAATCGGACGGTATGCGTAGGTTTCCACAGTTTTTAGGTGCATAGTGGTTTTCATTGAACCCACCCATATACATACATATATATATTTATATATATATATATATATATATATATATATATATATATATATATTCAAGATCAATGGGTACCATATTAGATTGGGTACCAGGGAATCATTTGCAGTCAACCATTTATCATTGAAATCATTAAATAAAATAAAATTTGGCTGAAAATTTTTTCTTCGGTTAATTAATGTTTAGGGGTAAATTTGGTATTGAAAAATTTTAAATAAGGGATGACATATTTTGTGTATCCCACGAATCACTCTATTTCAGTTCTATCAAATGCAAATATTCCTTATTATCACGCACGCATCTAGTTGATGATAATGAACATGTGCAATTGTCGTTGAATATGTGCAACCGGTGACGAACATGTGCAAATGGAAAAGAACATCATACTACACATGTAACATGTAATACTACTAACGCGATTGAGTTAATAAACATTCCTAATGAACATGTGCAACAGTGACAAACCGTAAGTCTTGATTTATCACCAAAATGGTTAACAGGGATTATATATGACACTATAATGATAATTAATATATTGCAATTGAACATGTTCACAGCCGTTTAAATGAATGAACCATCACGAACGGATTGATGAAAAGAAAAAATACTATTGTAGGACACCCCCGATTGAACATGTTCACAGAATTTCATTCGAATGCGATTGAACATGTTCACTACTATTATGGTAGTAAATCTCTATAATTATAAGATTTATTAATTTAATAGTTGTCATCTATTAATTAAGAAAATCTAATTGACTATATTACCTTTTTTTAGTTATAATCAAAAATAGGTTGACTCCCTCCCCGGTTTAACATGGTACAACATAATCCCGACCCATATATATATATATATATATATATATATATATATATATATATATATATGTGTGTGTGTGTGTGTGTGTGTGTGAGTGTGTGTGTGTGTGTGTGTATAGGGTTGGGATCATTACAGAACCTTAATTTAGTGCAGAACTATAGAACCAATCTAAACCATTGGATTATTATATAACACTAGGAATAAGATGGTAAGTATGCAATTAACATCGAATTAATAGTAGCCTACCAAGTTTGACTGCCCACTTTGACCATTTTTGACTATTTTAATGTCGAAGGTACATGCAGTGTTGAATGTGTGATATAAACTGTAATTCGACATGAATGATCTCTATATAATATATTGAATGGAGGTTTAGGTAAAAAAACTTTTACGAAAAATAAACACGTAAAATTTTTTCGAAAAAAATATATTATTATTGTTCTCATTAAATCAACCAACTTTTGACTACTAATTTGACCATTATTTTGGTTCTGTTAGTTTTGAATGTACATGCAGTGTTGCATCGACGTTGGATATATGACATCAAGTGTTCATTCGACATTGAATTATATCGGTCATGCTACACTGCATCGTGGTCTGAGTAATTTTTTTTACGAAAAATAAACACGTAAATTTTTTCAGAAAAAAATATGTCATTACTGTTCTCATTAAATAACCAACTTTTGACTACCAATTTTGACCATTATTTTGGTTCTGTTAAATTTGAATATACATGTAGTGTTGCATCGACGTTGAATTATATCGGTCATGCAACATTGCATCGTGGTCTGGGTAATTTTTTTTACGGATAATAAACGCGTAAGTTTTTTTCGAACACAATATGTCATTACTCTTCTCATTAAATCAACCAACTTTTGACTATTAATTTTGACCATTATTTTGGTTCTGTTAATTTTGAATGTACATGCAGTGTTGCATCGACGTTGAATATACGATATCAAGTGTTCATTCGACATTGAATGATACCGGCCATGCTACATTGCATCGTGGTCTGGTTAATTTTGTTTTTACGAAAAATAAACACGTAAAATTTTTTCGAAAAAAATATATCATGACCGGTCTCGTTTTTATGGTTTAATTTTTTTGATTTAACAATTAATCATGCAGTGTTGCATCGACGTTGAAGTATATCGGTCATGCTACATTGCATCGTGGTCTGGGTAAATTTTTTTTTTTTACGAAAAATAAACGCGTAAATTTTTTTCGAAAAAAATATGTCATGACTCTTCTCATTAATTCAACCAACTTTTGACTACTAATTTTGATCATTATTTTGGTTCTGTTAATTTTGAATGTACATGCAGTGTTGCATCGACGTTGAATATACGATATCAAATGTTCATTCAACATTGAATGATACCGGTCATGCTACATTGCATCGTGGTCTGGGTAATTTTTTTTACGAAAAATAAACACGTAAAATTTTTTCGAAAAAAATATATCATGACCGGTCTCGTTTTAAAGAGTATAAAATTCTCATTTTTATGGTATAATTTTTTTGATTTAACAATTAATCATATTAATGTTATTTTAATTTAAAGAAAAAGGATATTTATTTTACTAATGTCAATCTTTTTGCTATTTCCAATCTATTTCTTTTTTACCCTTGAAAGAATTAAATAATCACTAATATCAATCTTTTTTTTACTAATTTCAAACTTTATGGTTTAATCAAGACCATTAGATTAATCTAATCTATGGACGATATTGGTTCTATAGTTCTACACTAAATTTAGGTTCTGCAATGATCTCATATATATATATATATATATATATATATATATATATATATATATATATATATATATAGAGAGAGAGAGAGAGAGAAAGAGAGATCAGTGGGTGTGGGGGGGGATACCGGAGTACCATATTAAATGAATATATTCAATATGGTAAATTGTTTAATTTCATGCAAAATTGCAATATACATGTGTTCAAATGTACTTTGTTATTGACTAGTTCACATTATTTACATGTTTATTTTGTTAAAATGTATTATTTCATGCAAAATAGTAATATGCACATGTTCAAATGTGCAAGATGTATGAACATGTGCATATTACACTTTTGCATGAAATTAAACGTTAAAACATGTTTAACATAATAATCATAAAAATGATGTGAACTAGTTAGTGATAATGCAATTTTGAACATAAGAATATTATACTTCTGCATTAATTTAACATTTTATCGTAATAAACATGTTCATTAATATGGTACGTCATGGATCTCAACCATATATATATATATATATATATATATATATATATATATATATATATATATATATATATATATATATATATATATATATATATATATATATATATATATATATATATATATATATATATTCTTTTATTTTCATATATCTAATAAGTTGAATATCTGAATATGTAACATCCCGTTCCAAGAATTACTGCGTGTAATTATGCTAGTGGATATTTATTTTAATAATATTGTGTTGTTCCAATGGCATCCTAAGTAGTGGAGTTATGCGTGTCGGGAATGAGTTATACGTGGCATTAGATAATTAATATAGTGGATTAATTATATATTTGAGATCACGGGATTAAATGGGTTGAAAGGGTATTCATATTGAAAATGTGATATCGGGTCCGGGTTATTGGGTTCGGGTTGCCAAAAATAGAAAGCGTGCATATGCTTTCCTTTCCTTCTCCATTTTCCTTAATTAGAGATTGAGAAAATACTGTGTATGTGTGTAAGGCAATTCCAGCAAGAAAACCCTTCTAATCCAAGAAATTGATTGCTGAAACTTGGAGTGATCTGTAACGACCCGATTATTTAATAAAATTGATAATTAATATTTATTACGAATAAATACAAATTCGGAATATTAATTAATATTGAGACATATAAATAAATGGCGGTGCAAATTATAATAAATAAAG
The DNA here is from genome assembly GCA_020465985.1 of Centrapalus pauciflorus. Classification (NCBI taxonomy): domain Eukaryota; kingdom Viridiplantae; phylum Streptophyta; class Magnoliopsida; order Asterales; family Asteraceae; genus Centrapalus; species Centrapalus pauciflorus. The sequence continues at coordinate 146,784 of JAANYP010005296.1, forward strand.
TATTGATTTATGAAGAAAGGTTCTTAAAAGAAATGGAAATAATTGTAGGGTCTAAATGGTAAATATTAAATAGTTTAAAAAAAAAAAAGAAAAGCAATGCAATCCTTGGCTTTATATTTACGCCAACACACACACACTGTGTGTCGTCCAAACCCAAGAAAAAGAGAGAGAGAAGAAAGAAAAGAGAGAAAAGAGAAGAAGAAGAAGAAAGAAAAATCTGATTTTTGTTGAAAGCTTCATACGGTTTTGAAGATCCAAGAGGTACCAACTCTTATTTTTATAGATCTCTTACTTTTCTATTCTCTCCACCATCTTTATATGAAGAAGATGAGAACTCAAATGGGTTTTTATGGAGATCTCTTAAAAATGGTTAGATCTTCAATGAAAATGATGAAATATGTTAGATCCATTATCTAAAAAGTATATTATACAAGTTTCTATGTATTTTGATGGGTTTTTATGAAGATCTCTTAGAAATGGCTAGATCTGAAAAGAAAATGATGAAATATGTTAGATCCATTATCTAAAAAGTATATTATACAAGTTTCTATGTATTTTGATGGATTTTTATGAGGATCTCTTAGAAATGGCCAGATCTGAAAAGAAAATGATGAAATACGATAGATCCATTATTTTAAAAGTATATTGGCAAGTTTTTATGTATTTTGGTGGGATTATCTCAAAATCCCAAATTTGAGTTCATATGAACCTTATGTAATCTAAAAAGATGAAAATGATGTTTTGATGGTTAAAATGGGTTAAGATATATACATATATATATATGTATATATATATATATATATATATATATATATATATATATATATATATATATATATATATATATATATATATATATATATGTATATATATATGTTGGGAATAATTTTACAACTCTTTATAATAAATATAGAGAAGTTTTAGTATTTTTGACATTAAATCTGTAAGGCAGAAAGTGCAGTTCAGCCTTGAAATATTCTGAAAAATTCGCTAAGTACGAATTTCGGATGACCCGAAATTCGGATGGTCTTTGTCCGAATTTCGGATGGCCTTGGACCGAAATTGTAATTTTAATTATTTTTATTCTATGAGATCTTTTGTCATAATAGTCTATGACATCTATTAAGGTGAATAATTAGACCAAAATATTTATTGAGGTTTAATGCCGAAATTAGTTAAGTCTTACGACTAATGTATCCGGATCAATGTTAAGAAGTTATAACCTATGAGAATTATAAATATTACATTATGAACCTATTTGTAGGGGTTTGACGGGTTAAGGTCCCTTGGAGACTATTAATCATATTTTGACGATTATAACTCGGTTTCGAGGCCGAGAGCTTGTTGTACACCACTGTGAGTTCTAGCATTAATGTATTTATATGCATATCATGAATTGTATGTTATTGCTTTCGTATTCATTCTTGTCATTTACATGCTTTGCCATCACATACATTATTGTTGTAATATTAATCATTCGTTTGACTTCTCCGCTGAGACGGTAAGCCTGTGCGTGTGGTAACCTAGCGGAATCATAATGGTAAGCCTGAGTGTGGTAACCATTATTGCCTGTGAAACGATAAGCCTGTGTGTGGTAATCGTATGGCATCACTGTAAACTGCATATCGATAAGCCTGTGTCTGTGGTAATCGAGCAGTAGATTGTAAACCCATTGTACGGTAAGCTTGTGTGTGGTAACCGCAATGTGGTAGCTTATTAGCCATTAGTTGGCCTCCTGAGATTGTTAGTTAAATTCATGGCATTGCATGGCATCATTCATATATCGCATGATACTTTAATCTAGAAACTCACTAAACAACTTTGTTGTTTACCCGTTAGTTGATTATTCTTTTAAGGATCTGTTAATGGCAAAGGCCCGGCTGGCCCAAACTGTTAGTCATTGATTGGAGCACGGATAGGAGCTCCATATTTTGTTGATGATTGGGGTGGGAGTAGCAGACTTCCATTTTGGACTTACGCGAATTAGTTAATGATTATTAATTCGTTTGTAATCAAATTGATGATTTAACATTATGACCCCAGTTACATTACTCCGTGATTTCAGACACTCTGTTGTGTTATATGCAAAGTGTTTGGAATCACGTTGATGATTGTTAAAGTATTAAAAGTTTTAAATTGACCGTATTTCCGCAAGTACTCTGTATAAATTAATGTATAATGGTATCGAAATACTCGTATTAGTTGTATGGGTGTTTCAATTTGGTATCAGAGCTGGAGCTCATAGACAGAGTATAGTCGACGATACTCTACTCTGAGCACGGTTTCAGACGCTGTTATTGACCCACCTAGGCGGCAATATTATAACAATTACAATTGACATTTGGCCTAGGATGGGATAATATTGGGTAGACTTTTAAGATTATGACTTGATGTAAGCATAATTATATATATATATATATATATATATATATATATATATATATATATATACATATAAATGTCATGTGCACACTTTGGTGTGAAAGAAGTGTTGAACCGACCTGTAACTGTTTGTTGCAGACAATGTCGGATAGCCAGTCAAATCGCGTTCTACACCAGGAGGTAGAATATCCAAATGTTGGGGGAGACAGAGAGCAGTCTCAAGAATATGAAAGTGAATCCAGTTTTCACACTGGTGGAGGGTCTAGAGAGAACCAGATGATGCAGATGATGGCTCAAATGCTGGAGCAAAATCGCCAGCAGAATGAATTGATGGGGATGTCGTATAGAAATTTCATTGGTTGTCATCCTCCAGAGTTCAACGGACGTGCAACTGCTGCTGAGGCCTTGGACTGGATCAAGGCGATTGAGAAACTATTTCGAGTGACCGATATCGGTAACAAAAAGAAGGTGCAGTACACGGCTGCACAATTCGTTGGTCCTGCCTTGACTTGGTGGGATTCTGAAGTTCAAATTTTGGGTTTGGATGCTGTGGCAAAGATGACCTGGGAAGAGTTCAAGACGAGGTTCGACAAACATTTCTGTCCGGCAGTTGCGGTGCGGAAAATAAAAAGAGATTTCCTTACGTTTCAGCAAGGAGAATTATCGGTGGATGATTATCTGATCGAGTTTAACTCGAAAGCGATGTTTGTGGGGTCGGTAATTGCTGATGAAAAGCAAAAGACCGACTATTTTGTTGAAGGACTGCGAAGTGAGATTCGCGAGATGGTGACTGTTCGCGCGGTGGAATCATTTGAGAAAGCTGTGGAGTATGCGCGACTCCGGGAGTATGAATTGTTTCGTAGGGAACAAGAATCGACTGGATCGAAGAAAGCAAAGGTTCAATCTTCACCGGGGACGTTTAAACAACCCCAACAATCGTCCTCAAAGAACGTGGACTCTCGTTCACGTTCTCAATCTTCTAGACACTCGAAGAAGCCTGCGGGCTCCTACAACAACTCTCAGTCGAAATCTCAGTTTTCGAATTCGGTGCCTAACTGTAACCGATGTGGGAAGCTTCATCGTGGGGAATGTTTGTCCCCTATTGTTTGCCATGGATGTGGAGAAGAGGGACACATACGTCCTGTGTGCCCCAAACGAAGTGATGCGTGCTATGAATGTGGTCAGGTGGGCCACCTCGCTCGGAATTGCCCGAAAAAGAAGTCGGCAGCGTCTGAAAGTAAAGGCTCAGTTGCAAAGCCTAGTTATGTTGGTGGTTCCTCCCAATCAAAGGGGAATCCGCCTAAGCCTCAAGCCAGAGTCTACCAGATTACTGCTGCCGAGGCGCAAGATGTGCCGGATGTCGTGACCGGTACTTTTCTTCTAAATTCTTTACCTGTTGTGATATTATTTGATTCCGGTGCAAGCGTGTCTTTCATTTCTAAATCATTTGCACGAAAGTTAGATGTTGTACCTTCTTTGATGCCTTTCCCTCTATCCGTTGATGTGGCAAGTGGGAAATCAGTCTGTGCCACCCAAATATATTATGACTGTGTGCTGACCTTAGATGGACACAATTTTGATATCGACCTTGTCCTCATAGATACTAAAGAATTTGATGTAATAGTTGGTATGGATTGGTTGGCCAATAATCTTGCCACTATTGCTTGTGCGAAAAGAATTGTTCGTCTATTCACGCCGGAAGGCGAAGAAATATTTGTGTATGGGGATAGACGAAAAAGGGAAGCCGCAGTGATTTCGGTAGCTAAGGCTCGGAAAAATTTAAGTAAAGGTATGCTTCTTGGCTTGTGTGTTGAATACTAAGAAAGAAGGGAAAAACCTCAAGGATGTACCAGTGGTTAATGAATATCCCGACGTGTTTCCTGATGACTTACCGGGATTGCCACCGGACCGATCTGTAGAGTTTTGAATTGAGTTAGTGCCGGGAGCTGCACCAATTGCGCGTGCTCCGTATCGTTTAGCGCCTTCGGAAATGAAGGACATGATGGCGCAATTGGAAGAATTGTTAGAGAAAGGGTTCATTCGGCCGAGTACCTCACCGTGGGGTGCTCCGATTTTATTTGTGCGAAAGAAAGATGGAACCTTGCGAATGTGTATAGATTATAGAGAACTGAACAAGGTGACTATAAAGAATAAGTATCCTTTGCCTCGTATTGATGACTAGTTCGATCAACTACAAGGAGCTGCTTATTTCTCGAAGATAGACCTTCGTTCAGGGTATCACCAACTTAAGGTTCGTGAGGAAGATGTGCCAAAAACTGCTTTTCGGACACGATATGGGCATTATGAGTTCTTAGTGATGCCTTTTGGACTCACTAATGCTCCTGCAGCTTTTATGGACTTGATGAATCGTGTGTGCCGTCCAATGCTTGACAAGTCAGTCATAGTGTTTATCGAGGACATCTTGGTGTATTCCAAGACGGAGGAGGATCATGCGGTTCATCTGAGGCAATTGCTCGAACTTCTTCGCAGCGAACAGTTGTATGCTAAATTCTCGAAGTGTGAATTTTGGTTGCGGCAAGTGCAATTTTTAGGACATGTCATATCTTGGGAGGGTGTTTCTGTGGATCCCTCTAAGATTGAAGCCATTCAAAGTTGGGAAGCGCCTAGAAATGTTGCTGAGATTCGTAGTTTTCTTGGATTGGCCGGCTATTACCGACGATTTATTCAAGATTTCTCCAAAATAGTCATCCCACTCACTTCGTTGACACGTAAGAATGCGAAGTTTGTGTGGGAAGAGCCACAGAATGTAGCATTTCAAACTCTGAAGAGTCAACTAACCGATGCTCCGGTACTTGCGTTGCCGGAAGGGAACGAAGATTTTGCTGTTTATAGCGATGCTTCGATAAATGGATTGGGTTGCGTGTTAATGCAACGGGGAAAAGTGATAGCTTATGCATCGAGACAACTTAAAGATTATGAGAAAAGTCGTCCGACTCATGACTTGGAGTTAGATGCTGTCACGTTTGCTTTAAAAATCTGGCGGCATTACCTATATGGTACTAGGTGCCAATTGTTTACTGATCATAAGAGTTTGAGACATATCTTTGATCAGAAAGAGTTAAACATGCGACAGCGACGTGCCGTGGAATTGATTAAGGATTATGACTGTGAAATCCTTTATCACCCTGGAAAAGCCAATGTAGTGGCTGATGCTTTGAGCCGAAAGAGATATCCGGAAGCAACTTGTTATGCATTAACGCATGTAGTTGTGACTTCTTCTATCCTTGACGACATTCGAAAGTGGCAAATCGAGGGCCTTAAGGAAGAAAATATTAAGGCCGAAAGGATGGTTGGTCAGAGTGTATTGTTAATCGAAGGTGGCAACGGTTTGAAAATGTTTAGAGATCGCATTTGGGTGCCGAAGATTGGTGATGTGCGCAAAACAATTTTAGAATATGGTCATAATTCCAAGTTTTCAATTCACCCTGGGAGTTCTAAGATGTATCAGGATTTGAAATCCGAATATTGGTGGCCCGGGATGAAGCGAGATGTTGGTAATCATGTTGAACGGTGTTTGACTTGCTTGCGAGTCAAGGCCGAACATCAAAAACCGTCTGGAAATTTACAACCACTCGAGATACCTGAATGGAAGTGGGATCACATCACAATGGATTTTGTGGTAAAGCTTTCGAAGACCCAAAGACAACATGATGCTATCTGGGTTATTGTGGATCGACTGACGAAATCCGCACACTTTTTGCCGATACGAGAAAACTTTCCTTTGGAAAGATTGGCGCGAATGTATATCGATGAAATTATTGTACGTCATGGGATTCCAAAATTTATTGTTTCGGATCGTGATTCGAGATTTACTTCGAGATTTTGGCAAAGTATGCAAGATCAGTTAGGAATGCGTGTTAATTTGAGTACGGCGTTTCGTCCCCAGACTGACGGCCAGACTGAACGTACTAATCAGACGATGGAAGATATGTTGCGTGCGTGTGTAATTGAGCTTGGTGGAAATTGGGATACGCACTTACCACTTGTCGAATTCGCCTACAACAATAGTTATCATTCTTCGATAAAGATGGCTCCGTATGAGTCGTTGTATGGCCGAAAGTGTCGAACTCCGACGTGTTGGCGTGAAGCAGGTGAGAAACCATTAGCGGGTCCCACATTGCTTCAAGAGACGCATGATAAAATTCAGATTATTCGTGAGCGAATCAAAGCGGCTCAAGACCGACAGAAAGCATACTCGGACAAACGTCATAAAGATATTGAGTTTGCAGTGGGAGATTCCGTGATGTTGAAAGTATCTCCGTGGAAGGGAATTATGAGATTCGGCAAGCGAGGGAAGTTAAGTCCTCGATACGTTGAACCATTTCCTATTACCGAGCGTATCGGAGCCCAAGCTTATAAATTAGAGTTGCCCGCTGAGTTGGCAGGAATTCATGACACCTTCCATGTTAGCTATTTGAAGAGAAGTCCGATCAATCCTACGGTGACCGTTCCTTTGGATTATGTGCAAATTGATGAGAAATTGCGATATATTGAAGAACCGGAAAAGATTATCGGCGACAAAGTAATTAATCTAAGGAATAAGGAGATCGAGATGGTACTCGTTTGTTGGAAGCACCACCGTGGATCTCTGATGACTTGGGAGACGAATGCTGAAATGATGGCCAAATACCCCGCTCTGTTTGAAAGAACCTAATTCCGTGGGCGGAATCCTTTTAAGAGAGGAGGAATTGTAACGACCCGATTATTTAATAAAATTGACAATTAATATTTATTACGAATAAATACAAATTCGGAATATTAATTAATATTGAGACATATAAATAAATGGCGGTGCAAATTATAATAAATAAAGTATTGATTTATGAAGAAATGACCTTAAAAGAAATGGAAATAATTGTAGGGTCTAAATGGTAAATATTAAATAGTTTAAAAAAAAAAAAAAGAAAAGCAATGCAATCCTTGGCTTTATATTTACGCCAACACACACACACACACAAAGTGTGTGTGTGTCGTCCAAACCCAAGAAAAAGAGAGAGAGAGAAGAAAGAAAAGAGAGAAAAGAGAAGAAAAGAGAAAGGAGAAGAAGACAAAAAAAAAATCTGATTTTTGTTGAAAGCTTCATACGGTTTTGAAGATCCAAGAGGTACCAACTCTTATTTTTATAGATCTCTTACTTTTCTATTCTCTCCACCATCTTCATATGAAGAAGATGAGAACTCAAATGGGTTTTTATGGAGATCTCTTAAAAATGGTTAGATCTTCAATGAAAATGATGAAATATGTTAGATCCATTATCTAAAAAGTATATTATACAAGTTTCTATGTATTTTGATGGGTTTTTATGAAGATCTCTTAGAAATGGCTAGATCTGAAAAGAAAATGATGAAATATGTTAGATCTATTATCTAAAAAGTATATTATACAAGTTTCTATGTATTTTGATGGGTTTTTATGAGGATCTCTTAGAAATGGTCTGATCTGAAAAGAAAATGATGAAATACGATAGATCCATTATTTTAAAAGTATATTGGCAAGTTTTTATGTATTTTGGTGGGATTATCTCAAAATCCCAAATTTGAGTTCATATGAACCTTATGTAATCTAAAAAGATGAAAATGATGTTTTGATGGTTAAAATGGGTTAAGATATATTATATATTATATATATATATAAATAAATATATATATATATATATATATATATATATATATATATATATATATATATATATATATATATATATATATATATGTTGGGAATAATTTTACAACTCTTTATAATAAATATAGAGAAGTTTTAGTATTTTTGACATTAAATCTGTAAGGCAGAAAGTGCAGTTCAGCCTTGAAATATTCGGAAAAATTCGCTAAGTACGAATTTCGGATGACCCGAAATTCGGATGGTCTTTGTCCGAATTTCAGATGGCCTTGGACCGAAATTGTAATTTTAATTATTTTTATTCTATGAGATCTTTTGTCATAATAGTCTATGACATCTATTAAGGAGAATAATTAGACCAAAATATTTATTGAGGTTTAATGCCGAAATTAGTTAAGTCTTACGACTAATGTATCCGGATCAATATTAAGAAGTTATAACCTATGAGACTTATAAATATTACATTATGAACCTATTTGTAGGGGTTTGACGGGTTAAGGTCCCTTGGAGACTATTAATCATATTTTGACGATTATAACTCGGTTTCGAGGCCAAGAGCTTGTTGTACACCACTGTGAGTTCTAGCATTAATGTATTTATATGCATATCATGAATTGTATGTTATTGCTTTCGTATTCATTCTTGTCATTTACATGCTTTGCCATCACATACATTATTGTTGTAATATTAATCATTCGTTTGACTTCTCCGCTGAGACGGTAAGCCTGTGCGTGTGGTAACCTAGCGGAATCATAATGGTAAGCCTGAGTGTGGTAACCATTATTGCCTGTGACACGATAAGTCTGTGTGTGGTAATCGTATGGCATCACTGTAAACTGCATATCGATAAGCCTGTGTCTGTGGAAATCGAGCAGTAGATTGTAAACCCATTGTACGGTAAGCTTGTGTGTGGTAACCGCAATATGGTAGCTTATTAGCCATTAGTTGGCCTCCTGAGATTGTTAGTTAAATTCATGGCATTGCATGGCATCATTCATATATCGCATGATACTTTAATTTAGAAACTCACTAAACAACTTTGTTGTTTACCCGTTAGTTGATTATTCTTTTCAGGATCTGTTAAGGGCAAAGGCCCGGCTGGCCCAAACTGTTAGTCATTGATTGGAGCACGGATAGGAGCTCCATATTTTGTTGATGATTGGGGTAGGAGTAGCAGACTTCCATTTTGGACTTACGCGAATTAGTTAATGATTATTAATTCGTTTGTAATCAAATTGATGATTTAACATTATGACCCCAATTACATTACTCTGTGATTTCAGACACTCTGTTGTGTTATATGCAAAGTGTTTGGAATCACGTTAATGATTGTTAAAGTATTAAAAGTTTTAAATTGACCGTATTTCCGCAAGTACTCTGTATAAATTAATGTATAATGGTATCGAAATACTCGTATTAGTTGTATGGGTGTTTCAATTTGGTATCAGAGCTGGAGCTCATAGACAGAGTATAGTCGACGATACTCTACTCTGAGCACGGTTTCAGATGCTGTTATTGACCCACCTAGGCGGCAATATTATAACAATTACAATTGACCTTTGGCCTAGGATGGGATAATATTGGGTTGACTTTTAAGATTATGACTTGATGTAAGCATAATTATATATATATATATATATATATATATATATATATATATATATATATATATATATATATATATATATATATATATATATACACACATATAAATGTCATGTGCACACTTTGGTGTGAAAGAAGTGTGGAACCGACCTGTAACTGTTTGTTGCAGACAATGTCGGATATCCAGTCAAATCGCGTTCTACACCAGGAGGTAGAACATCCAAATGTTGGGGGAGACAGAGATCAACAACTTTTGACTACTAATTTTGACCATTATTTTGGTTCTGTTAATTTTGAATGTACATGCAGTGTTGCATCGACGTTGAATATACGATATCAAGTGTTCATTCGACATTGAATGATACCGGCCATGCTACATTGCATCGTGGTCTGGTTAATTTTTTTTTTACGAAAAATAAACACGTAAAATTTTTTCGAAAAAAATATATCATGACCGGTCTCGTTTTAAAGAGTATAAAATTCTCGTTTTTATGGTTTAATTTTTTTGATTTAACAATTAATCATGCAGTGTTGCATCGACGTTGAATTATATCGGTCATGCTACATTGCATCGTGGTCTGGGTAAATTTTTTTTTTTTACGAAAAATAAACGCGTAAATTTTTTCGAAAAAAATATGTCATGACTCTTCTCATTAATTCAACCAACTTTTGACTACTAATTTTGATCATTATTTTGGTTCTGTTAATTTTGAATGTACATGCAGTGTTGCATCGACGTTGAATATACGATATCAAGTGTTCATTTGACATTGAATGATACCGGTCATACTACATTGCATCGTGGTCTGGGTAATTTTTTTTACGAAAAATAAACACGTAAAATTTTTTCGAAAAAAATATATCATGACCAGTCTCGTTTTAAAGAGTATAAAATTCTCATCTTTATGGTATAATTTTTTTTGTTTAACAATTAATCATATTAATGTTATTTTAATTTAAAGAAAAAGGATATTTATCTTACTAATGTCAATCTTTTTGCTATTTCCAATCTATTTAAATAATCACTAATACCAATCTTTTTTTCACTAATTTCAAACTTTATGGTTTAATCAAGATCATTGATTAATCTAATCTATGGACGATATTGGTTCTATGGTTCTACACTAAATTTAGGTTCTGCAATGATCTCATATATATATATATATATATATATATATATATATATATATATATATATATATATATATATATATAGAGAGAGAGAGAGAGAGAGAGAGAGAGAAAGAGAGATCAGTGGGTGTGGGGGGGGGTACCGGAGTACCATATTAAATGAATATATTCAATATGGTAAATTGTTTAATTTCATGCAAAATTGCAATATACACGTGTTCAAATGTACTTTGTTATTGACTAGTTCACATTATTTACATGTTTATTTTGTTAAAATGTATTATTTCATGCAAAATAGTAATATGCACATGTTCAAATGTGCAAGATGTATGAACATGTGCATATTACACTTTTGCATGAAATTAAGCGTTAAAACATGTTTAACATAATAATCATAAAAATGATGTGAACTAGTTAATGATAATGCAATTTTGAACATAAGAATATTATACTTCTGCATGAATTTAACATTTTATCGTAATAAACATGTTCATTAATATGGTAGTCCGGTTCCCAGTCTAATATGGTACGTCATGGATCTCAACCATATATATATATATATATATATATATATATATATATATATATATATATATATATATTCTTTTATTTTCATATATCTGATAAGTTGAATATCTGAATATGTAACATCCCGTTCCAAGAATTACTGCGTGTAATTATGCTAGTGGATATTTATTTTAATAATATTGTGTTGTTCCAATGGCATCCTAAGTAGTGGAGCTATGCGTGTCGGGAATGAGTTATACGTGGCATTAGATAATTAATATAGTGGATTAATTATATATTTGAGATCACGGGATTAAATGGGTTGAAAGGGTATTGATATTGAAAATGTGATATCGGATCCGGGTTATTGGGTTCGGGTTGCCAAAAATAGAAAGCGTGCATATGCTTTCCTTTCCTTCTCCATTTTCCTTAATTAGAGATTGAGAAAATACTGTGTATGTGTGTAAGGCAATTCCAGCAAGAAAACCCTTCTAATCCAAGAAATTGATTGCTGAAACTTGGAGTGATCTTTATCATCTTCATCTCTTTTGGAGTTCTTGAAGTTGAGGTAAGAAACCCTTAATTTGATTGCAGGATTTTGAGTTATATGTGGCAAAGTTGTGGAAAGTGATGTTTAAACTTGTAGGGTAAGGTAATATAGTGAGTTTGTGAGTTGCTGTAGCTGAGAATCAGAGTTATGGGGGTATTTTCACCCCTGGGCAGGACCGATCGACGAGCAAAAGGCAGTCGCAGGGATCGCGAACCTGGTCATGGTCGCGATGCGGTTGGTCGAGCGCGACCGCGATGGGGCCAGAACGCGGGCGCAGCGGCCGGGGCTTGGGGATGGGTCTGTTGGGGCTTTGGGTCAGTTTTGGGCCGGGTTTAGTGAGGGTTTGGGTCGGGTCCAGTTCGAGTTTTTTGATTCCGTTTGGATTGCTTTTGGGTCCGAGTCAGTTGTGAGTTTATTATGATTTTGTTATGTGAATCTGTTGAGCTGAGTTTGTGTTAACAGTTTGGGATCCATGTGAGTTCAGGGACAAGTCAGCGAGCTGAACCGGGTCATAGATTTCGAGATTAGTGGATTGATCAGGTGAGTACTCGAGTCTTTTCCAAATCGCGCGATCATTTTACGAGTTTAGTTTGTATAGCTACTATGTGTATATTGTGCAATGGGTATGAGACAGGGACGCGAGCTTCAGGTATGATTCTGTTCTTATATATGTGTATGAGATGAGATCCAGTCCGGGGGGTCCGTGATGGGTTCCATACGGACGGTGATTCGCGATGAGTGATCGTGCGGGTTGCATGTCGCTAACAGTTCTTGGGGCGTGTATACACGGCAGGGCCTGTAGCCGGTTCGTGCCCATGCTACAGGGTTTTAGCTCACCACCGTTGTACACGGTCGTTATCTGGGGAAGGGTCCCCTCAGTGATTGTGTGTGCAGGGTTTTGGATCTCATGATGTGTGTTCATACCTGAATTATATTATTGATTGTCATGGATAGTGATAGAGATTGCTTTGTGTGTATGTGCTATGTATGCAGTATGTGTGTTATGTGCTTACCGTGCAGAGTCTAACCCTCGCGTACTCACGAGCTTCCGGGCTTACGTATTCGAGTCTACAATGTTCAGGGAATCAGAGAAGGGACCGGTAGCTGTGTTCGCGGGATCGAGACTAGAGGAATTTTGTGCCTGCTTTTGTGTAATTGTTGGGATCGTAGTTTGTACTGAATTGTGAATACATTGTTAACTTTTCGTGTTAAAGATGTTTATGTGAAATTTTAATTTAACCGTGATCTGGATTACCTTCTGACACATGTGTTATAGAGTCTTTGCGAGGTTGCCACTTATGATATTGTGTTACGTGGCATTTATGGGATCGGGAGGGGTGTTATAGAATAAGTGCAAAACTATTTTTTTTTTTAATCCAAAATTTTGGACTTTCCAAAATTCAAACTCCAAAATCAAATATCCAAATAGATTTTCATATCGAATTCTCAAATATTCGAATATGCCCAAACCACACACATCTCTCTAGCAAGTCTTTCTCTTTATCGATTTCTCCCGATCAATCTCTTTCCTTGATGATTTCTACTCCCATTGGTCTCCTTTTCGTCGTTCGCGTTAGTTTTGATCATCATCATATTTCTACTTTCTAAAAAGCTTCAACAAATGACATAAATGCATGGTGGGTTTTTCTAGCTTTGTGTACCAATCGAAATTCATATAAAGAAATGATAATGAGGCTAGAGAGTAGATTCTAACATTAATTGGTGGTTTAACCCATGTGAGCAACTCCATGATTGTCGGAGTTTTGTAGATTTCATTGGTTTTTTATATAATCAATGAAGATTTCCGTTGCCGGATATCTGGCCGGTGTCTCTGTCGGTGCTCTTTTGGCTAGTCGGGGGTAGCAATACATCGATGGCTGCTGCTCTTCCTTCGCTCTCTTTGTTATCTATCTTCATATTTGTTACCAACTGGGTTTATCTCATTTAGTTAGAGGGGTGATATGTAGGTGTGAGGCCACGGTTCGACTCTCGTTGGAGGCAAGTTGGAAATTAAGTGGTGAATCTAATATCTGGAGTCCCCACTTGAGGTAAAGGGGTAGATTAGGTGTTAGATTCACCACTTAAAACATTGGGTTATTGATTTTTTTAAAACACTAGTTATTATTTTTTAAGGTGTTGGACTTAGGATTAAACAATATGAACAATCATTCGACATTGAAGCTTTAAACAAGATGACAACAAACAAACTTGTTAAATATAAAAAGTGTTCAAAACCTACCGGTTTAAATGATGAAGATTTCGAAGGATTTAACGGTCGTCGGAAGACTCGTCTCCCCTCACCTCCCTTGTATGCATGGGTCCGGATTTAGCAATCTAGCTTTGTCCGGAACTATGCATTTTATACAGGGTATGGCGTCGCATCAGTCATGTATTGCGTGCTTTCAAGGCGGAGATGATAGTAACTGATTACAGCGGATAACATACCAGTTTCTTGATATGTTTGTTGGTTGAAGGTTTTTTGTGGCAGTGAAAATTGTTGGGTGTTTTAATTGCAAAAGTCATCCGACTTTAAGATTTTTCACATAAAAATCCCTTAAAATTATATTCAACATTCGATTAATTCAATGCATAAATCCAATTAGTGTTTACGAAAAATGAATTATGATGATAAAGGTCATACCATTCAAACGTGTAGTGCAGTTTGGATCACATAATTCTAATTAGTACTGTTTGGATCGTATGAATTTAAAATAATGAAAACGTATAGTGCCGTTTAGATCGCATAAATCTAATCGATACCGAAGTTTCCAGAAATATCATAAATGAAACAAATTCACTTGAAAACGACAATTGATTAATTGAATAATGAGTGAAGCTAAACGAGAGTCCAACCAAGTGCATCCATCATAGTTAACAAAAGACACTCCAATTCATAGACATAAAAAAAGAAAAAAGAATCAAATGTAGAAAACAGGGTGATTATAAGAACACGTAGATACAAATCCAATCTCCATCACTCAAAACTTATGGCTTTCATTGATGCATGAAACCCCGACTTTCATCACATAAAAATCAAACCCCTTTCGTCTCAGATTCACTCAAAAACCCCTTTTTCTTATTCAATCTTTTGAAATATAATTTCAAGAAAAAATCTTTCACCAAAAAAAAAACCTCAAAACCTTCATCAATGGCTTCCGCCACCAACACCACCTTTCTTTCTTCCAATTTCTATGGCTCTAATGTCTTGGTTTCAACCCCAACACCCAAAACACAGAATTCGTTGAGAAATAGACTCGTATTTCCAAAATCAATCCTAAATAGCACACCAAAATATTCTTCAAAAGATTTCAATTTTCAATCAAAAGCCACTTTAGCAGCTCTCCTGTTTTCTTCAATCACAACACCACAAGCCTTAGCGGATACCGATGCACCGCTGCCACCGCCACCGCCGCAAAACCCAATTCAAGCTGAGTTAGTTAAAGAGAACTCACCGATAAATTCGTTACCTTTTTCACAATCGAATGTTCTTACAGCACCAAAACCCCAAGCTAATTCGGATCTTCCAGAAGGTAGTCAATGGAGATATAGCGAATTTTTGAATGCTGTTAAAAAGGGGAAAATTGAGAGGGTTAGGTTTAATAAAGACGGTGGTGTTTTACAACTCACTGCCGTGGACGGCCGGAGAGCCACCGTGGTTGTCCCAAATGACCCTGATCTTATCGATATCTTGGCAATGAACGGTGTTGATATATCAGTGTCGGAAGGTGAATCGGGAAATGGGTTGTTTGGTTTTATTGGTAATTTATTGTTTCCATTGTTAGCTTTTGGGGGTTTGTTTTTCTTGTTCCGCCGATCCCAAGGTGGCCCTGGCGGCCCAGGTGGGCTCGGCGGACCAATGGATTTCGGCAGGTCGAAATCCAAGTTTCAAGAAGTTCCAGAAACCGGTGTGTCATTTGCTGATGTTGCCGGTGCAGATCAGGCTAAATTGGAATTACAAGAAGTTGTTGATTTCTTGAAAAACCCTGATAAGTATACTGCCCTAGGAGCAAAAATCCCGAAAGGATGTTTGTTGGTTGGACCGCCGGGAACAGGGAAGACTCTTTTGGCTAGAGCGGTTGCCGGAGAGGCTGGTGTGCCATTTTTCTCGTGTGCGGCTTCAGAATTCGTTGAATTATTCGTGGGTGTTGGTGCTTCTAGGGTTAGGGATTTGTTCGAGAAGGCGAAATCGAAAGCGCCGTGCATTGTGTTTATCGATGAGATAGATGCGGTAGGAAGACAAAGAGGAGCTGGTCTTGGAGGTGGGAATGATGAGAGGGAACAAACTATTAACCAGTTGTTGACGGAAATGGATGGTTTTTCGGGTAATTCGGGTGTTATAGTTTTGGCTGCAACTAACAGACCGGATGTTCTTGATTCGGCTTTGTTGAGACCAGGGAGGTTCGATAGACAAGTTACTGTTGATAGGCCTGATGTTGCTGGCAGAGTGAGGATCCTTCAGGTTTGTTTGATCATCTTGCAATTCAATTCCTTCGTCGTTTCGTAGTTTATGTTTATTATGAACTTTTTAGGGGGCGTTTGGTTCGTGGATTTTCTGGATTCACTGGGTTTTGCATTTAAAATCATGTGTTTGGTTCACAGATTTCAGTAAGGATTTAAAATCTCAATATTTCATAAATCCCTTCCTTTTTTGTTATTTAAAAACTCAGAGGCGTTTGGTTCGCAGATTTTTTTCCTTGGGATTTGCATTTTGTCAAAGGATTTGCATTATGCAGCATTTGCATTTGTCAGGATTTTATCAAAGAATCTACATTATCTTTTATGAAAAAGCTGTTAATCTGAAAAAATGCAAGGTAACTGGGATTTAAAATCCTAGGGGGAGGCTGGGTTTTTAAATAACAAAGAAGCAAGGGATTTCCGAAATCCTGGGATTTCAAATCCTTACTGAAATCTGCGAACCAAACACAGGATTTTAAATGCAAATCCCAGGAAATCCGCGAACCAAACGCCCCCTCAGTCTCCCCTCTAGGATTTTAAATCCCAGTTACCTTGCATTATTCAGATTAGCAAATTTTTTCTACAAGATAATGCAGATTTTTTTGACAAAATCCTGACAAATGCAAATGCTGCATAATGCAAATCCTTTGACGAAATGCAATTCCCAAAAAAAATATGTGAACCAAATGTCGTTAAAATGCAATGCTTGGTAAAAGAAATTCCGGTTATAGACAGTTATGAATAGTCAGATACTTTTATCAAACTATGTATAGATTTAAGTTTCAAATCTCTGTGAGATGGTTTGTAACTTTCTTTTATGTGGCAGGTGCACTCGAGGGGTAAGGCACTTGCGAAAGATGTGGATTTCGATAAGATTGCTCGGAGAACCCCAGGTTTCACAGGAGCTGATTTACAAAACCTGATGAACGAAGCGGCCATTCTTGCTGCTAGGCGTGACCTCAAGGAAATTAGCAAAGACGAGATAGCAGATGCTCTCGAGAGAATCATTGCTGGACCCGAGAAGAAAAACGCCGTTGTTTCAGAAGAGAAAAAGAAGCTCGTTGCTTATCATGGTAACCGAACATATACTCTTATTTCTATGTCTCCCCCGTCATACGAAGAACACAATTTTTCGCTCTTTGTTTGCCCATTATAACTTTTAGCATTGATCATATGATTCTATAAAGGGTATTTTAGACATTTTGCTTAAGACCAAAATATGTATGCTAATTGAAATGCACCTAGTTGCATAACTTGGTACAAAAATGCTTTACCTCTTACAAAATTGATCAAGAGATGTAGTGGCGGCCGATCCTAGTCGAGGATGATCGGCCTAATTACTCTGGAGTACTCGGTCAAAATATTTCTTTTTAACAGCAAATGTTAATGGTTAGTTATTAGCACCATTGTTAGAGACCTTGAGAGTGAGAACCAAATCCCACAGCTCCACCTAAGGATACGCCATTGGCAAGGCTCGAACTCGAAAGCTCAACCAAGGGGAACTCCTCCCACCTTTAGTGGTAGCCACTTGATCTATGTCAAGTGGTTGTCAAAATAATGTTATTAAACATATTTCGTGAGTGCTATGAAAAATTATATTTAAATCATAGTATCTATGAAGATGTATGTATAATTATGAAGTTTACGTATAAAAATTCCAATCTGAGTACTTCCCACCTAGGCCAATTATTCGGTACTCGCTGGCCGCTCAACTACTGTCTAGCGAGTTTTGCAACATTGTATGTAAGCTAGTTTCATAGTTAGTTACCGAAACATGCTTTTGCCTTTTGCATCAATGTGGTGAGAATTCCATTGTTTTGTTCTACAGAAATTTTCGAACTTTGAAGCTAAAATTACGTGTTTGCCCTTGTGCATTGTCAACTATATTAATTAACATGATTATCGTCGACAAGAAGGGTATCGTCAAAACTGCAACATTTCATTAGCTTGATTTTGGTCCACAAGGGCGTTTTAGACATTTTATGAAGAATCGACACGTAATAGTTACATGACAGCTCAAATGTTTCGTTAAATTTGTGTGTTTGAATTTGCAGAGGCTGGGCATGCACTAGTTGGTGCACTCATGCCGGAATATGATCCTGTAGCAAAGATATCCATCATTCCTCGTGGTCAAGCAGGCGGTCTTACGTTTTTCGCTCCAAGTGAAGAAAGGCTCGAGTCTGGTTTATACAGCAGAAGCTACCTCGAAAATCAAATGGCAGTTGCACTTGGTGGAAGGTACTACACTTAACCTTCAATCTGTACTAAGTTTGTGTCGTTATTTGAGAGACCATTTTTCACGAACAAAATTTGTTATGCTCCGTGTGCTTGTGTGTAAGGATGAGCAGCTATGAGTATGCAAAACTCGGGATTGGACTGGAAAAACGACGAACCGTAGTGAAACCGAACCAGAACCGGTGTCCGGTTCTCGGTTCTGGTTTTTAGTAATTTTCGGTTCTTGGACTGGTCCAGTCTTGCATTTTTTTTCGTTGTAAAAGTCATGAAAAACTGGGACCAAGCCAAACCGATTTCACCTGGTCTGGTTCTTGGTCTAATATTTCAACCTTTTGGGTTCCTAATCCGGTTTTGAACCGTTGCTTACCCCTATGAGCAGCATACGGTCCTGGCTAACAAAACCAAAGAACCGAATGAGTACTAAGAGGGTGTTTGGATTTGCGTTTGAAAAAGTGTTGTAGTGTTTTGGAAACTATTAATCAGACAATAGTTGTAACCAAAAGTGTTGTTGGAAATGTAGTATTTGGTTTTGCTTCTGCTGTTTGCTATCATGATTATCAAATAATCAGTTTTTAAAGTGTTTGGATTTGCGTTTTAATTTGTAAAATGACCAAATACTTATTAGCAAATAAGCTACATTTTTTAACTTATAAAAAAGTGTGGTAAGACTAACGCTAAACGCAAATAATCACTTATTAATGTTTGCAATCCAAACACTTTAAATCAATTATTTGCGTTATTGTAACGTAATAAGCTAATAATCTCGTTTATAACGCAAAACCAAACACCCTGAGAACCAGCTATTTGTGGTTTGGTTCTAGAATTCGTAAGAGTTGTTTTCTGCTCGATTCTCGGTTCAAGGCTTTCTCAAAAAAAAAAAGTTTCGTTTCAAAACCGGACCGAACCCTTTTTAATGTTTTAGACTTGAAGTGAAGCTGTTAGCCTGTTATAAGTTTATAGTTTATAGATTAGTAACAAATACAAGTATACATTCGGGTTACAAACTGATTTGGAACCAAACCTGTTTTAAATCAGTTTCGTTTTCAGTTCCGTAGTCTTTCATTTTGGTTTAGTCTGGTTCAGCGTGATGCACTCTACTAGACTTTCCAACTATATTTAGGCTTCTAGTCTAGCGGTATCTGGTGTTTAAGGTGACCTCAAGGTTGAAGGTTCGAGTCTCATCGTGGACAAAGTGTAGATTTAAGAGTAGGGTTAGAGTGTGTGTTCTGCTGTTAAAAAAAAAAAAAACTATATTTAGTCGAAATTTAACACTATCAACTACATTGCAGGGTTGCTGAAGAGGTTATTTTCGGAAAAGATAACGTTACAACAGGAGCATCAAACGACTTTATGCAAGTTTCTCGTGTCGCAAGGCAGATGGTCGAGAGGTTCGGGTTCAGCAAGAAGATCGGTCAGGTAGCAATAGGCGGCGGTGGTGGAAACCCCTTCTTGGGGCAACAAGTACGAAAGAAATTGCTTCAAAATATCGTAACCTTTTTCTCTGTCGTAACTTTTTTCGGCATCTAACTTTGAAAATGATTTCCAGATGTCATCCCAGAAGGATTACTCCATGGCTACTGCCGATATTGTGGACGCTGAAGTGCGGGAACTCGTTGACAAAGCATACGAGAGGGCAACAACGATCATAACAACGCAAATCGACATCTTGCACAAGCTCGCTCAACTTCTTATTGAGAAAGAAACGGTCGATGGAGAAGAATTCATGAGCCTTTTCATCGATGGAAAAGCCGAACTCTACATTGCCTAGATTTTTCACACTTTTTATGTAACACAAAAGTTCGATAAATCGATGTACATGTTTTTGCTTCTCACACATTCCGGATCACGAAAATGAATTTAAAAAAAAAAAAAGACGGGTTTTCACCGCAAGAACCAACGCGTCTCTCTCATTATAGCATAACTATTTGACGACAACAACAATCGGACATTTGCTTACACGATGAGAAATAGAATGGAATGGAATCATTTGGCTCGTTTTTTGTCTTCGAGAGCAGCTGCTTCGTTTAACATATCGACTGCGTCCTTGTGCATATCAAGCTTGGCAAGGGCAACGGCCTGCATGTAAAATGCAGTGGACCAATCGGGGTAGACGCATTGCGCCTGCATTGCGTCTCGGAGAGCTGCGTCTGGTTGATCGCACATGAGATGGCAGAGGCTGCGCCTCGCGTACACCGTAGGTGATATCATTGTGCCCACATCGATGAACTGTACGTTTTAAAACAAGCAAATTGATAATGGTACCATATAAGCATGCCAATTAAAATCCTTTGAAACACATCACCCCGCTCATTGGCACGATACAGTAATCTGATGGGCAGGTTACTGATCGTTGATCAATCGTGGGTTAATTGCAGCAAGTATGAAAAAAAAAACCAACATATTTTCATGTTTTTTGCGATTTAGTCCATCCGCGTCATTTTTTCCTAAGAAAGTCCTCAAGTTATTGTTTTCAATCCGGTTTTCAGAAAAGTTTTGTTTTTTTTTATAATCAACCCTGACTTTTTCCAAAAAAACAGACATGTTTTTACTATTTTTCTCCAAAAAGTGCACAAACTTGAAGACTTTTTTGAAAAAATTCCAAAAATCACAAACAAATATTACTTAAGGATTCTATTGGTAAAAGATAACACGGAGGGACTAAACTGCAAAAACATTAAAAACATGTTGGTTTTTTTAATATTAAACCCTAAAAATAAACATAACTTGCTCTTTTCTAGACAGCGTACTATTAAAAACCTAAACATTTATAATCTATATCTATCTATAATCTATATAAATACTAATAAACGAGTAACTAAATTGCCACGTGTTAACCCGTCATTTAATTTGTCACTTGTCATCACCTCATTTTGCCACGTGTCATTTGACTAAATCTAACTTGAAATCAAACCAATTTTTATCTGATCTAACAAATAGCTAACAAGAATCAAAGAAACTCTAATATCTTATACTTATTTTATATCTTAATAAATACTGTGTATTTGACTATTTGTTTATAAAAAATTTTTTTGGGTTTATTATTAAAAAACCAACATTTCAAAACTTTTATCAAAATAGATCATTTCGAAAAGTATAATTACAGGGTAGAAGAACTACACTTATTTAGTGACATTTTCCCTGGAAAAATATAAAGGGAAAATTATACAATAAACCAACGTACTTTTGATATTTTTCGATTAAGTCTCTACACCAAAAAGTCCTTCAACTTGAAATTTTTTACAAATTGTGTTGTTTTATGAGATTTTAAAGGATTCTTCAGAAGTTTTTCATAAGATTTTGTTAAGTTAAAGGACTTCTATGAAATAATTTTACGTGTAGTGATTTTTACGAAAACATTTTAAAGTTGAGGGACTTTCGTAGAGACGTTTTTGGTACAATGGTTTATTCGAAAAATACTGAAAGTCCGCTGGTTTTTTACATGATTTTCCCAAATATAAACTAGTTGTGGAATAGTATTTTGTAGATATGAAGCATCGAGAAATCTAAAACAGCATATGAAGTTTACAGTAGATATAAAGCAAACATAAGTACCTGAGAATAACAATCGATTGCAGTTCTAAAATCTTTATCACGAAAAGCTAAATCCCCACGTTTCCTTGCCTCCAACATATCCCTCATTTGTTGAGTCCACTCTTGAAAAGATAGCTGAAACGATTGTTACCCAAATACAAACATTAGATGCATTAAATCAATAATTTGTAATCGAATCATAAGTTTCTAAAAAACTGGATCACCTCATTGGTGCCTTCATCGTCTTTGTAATGTTGCATGACCAATATCTGGTGGATGGCGGTCAGATCCATTCGTGAACAGGCATCACCCATTGGAGAAAGTGGGTGTGGCGGTGTCGCAGGTGCTTCTTCATGTTTCGGGATCCCGAGCATCTGGTATGATGGAACCTATACAATAGTTTTTAGTTTATTATAGTGGTTCATGCACGGAGCTAAGATGTCAAACCGACTGCAACCATTACGCTGTGTTCTCGAGGGTGGAAAGAAAATAAAGGAGAGGAAAGTAACCTTTGGTTTCTCCCCACTTTTGGGAGAAAAATTTTAGAGCCAAATTGCGTTTAGTTAACGAAAACTAGTCAATTTTCAATTTCAGTTTCCAAGTTATAGGTTTCGGAAAAAAAATCAAGGGTTTCTATAAAAAGTGAAAACTTGTTTAGATGATGAAGTTTTAGTTTTACGAAAAATAATATGGGTGATTATAAAATAAGAAAAATAAAATAGGTGATAGAAAAGTAAGAGAGAGTGTGTGTAGGGTAGGTAATAGAAAAGTAAGAGAGAATATGAAAAGTGGTATTTTAAAAAGTGAAATGAAAATTTATGAAATTGTTGTTAAGTAAACAAATTTTCATTTTTTTTGAAAAGTGAGATGGAAAATTTTGGAAATTTTCGGTAACTAAACGCCAATTTCTTTCCTTTTCATTTCCTTCCCATCCTAAAGAACCAAAAAAGAACACAAACTAATTTCACTTTTCTCGATTTCCTTTTATTTCCATTTTCTTCCACTGGTAAAAAAGTTTTAAGAACACAACGTTAGTGTTAATTCTAGACGAGAGGACCTGATCAATGTGTTTATGATCAGTTCAGTTAGCAACTTAGGGGGTGTTTTGGGATTGCTTTCTGAAAATAGCTTTCGAGTTTTATAAACTAATAAGCAAATAAGTAATGGTTACAAAACTTGCTATTGGAAAGTAGTGTTTGGATTTGCTTATTAGTTTTGAAAACTAAAAGAAAGATAATCATATATTTTTGTTGTTTGGATTTGCTAAATAAAAAAAATTTATCTTCATTATCTCAAAGAACATGTACATTGATGCTTGTTAAATTCCTGTGTTTTCATACTTTTCAACCACAGATAAGTGCCTTTTTTTTTTGTATTTTTCATCCAAACAACAATTTGAGGTTTTAGAGTTTAAAAAGGGTTTATTAAGACAAAACATAACATGTTCTCATGTTTTTTGCGTTTTCGTCCCTCTAAGTTAATTTTTTCCCAAAGAAGTCCTCAAGTTATTTTTTTTTGTGGTTTAGTAAAATTTGGCTATTAGAACCAGATTCTTCCGTTTTTAAAAAACGCAGTTTACCAATTATAACCGGGATCTAATAGTCAAATTTCACAAAACTAGAAAAAAATTGCCTTATGGACTTTTCTGGAAAAAAATAACATGGAGAGACGAAAACACAAAAACCGTGAAAACAAGTTGGTTTTTTTCATAATAAACCCTTTTAAAAACTCAAAAAAGCAAATAAGCACCCTCATAACTCAACCCAAACACCCTCTCTTGGTGAGAACTTATTAATTGTTAGTTACTGAGGGAGACTATGTAGATTGTATTAGTTCTGATCAAAGTGGGAAAGGATACAAAAAAGTTGCATAATTTTGATCCGGAAGAACATATGGAGCCCATGGAAAGGACTCAATGGTTCACTGAAATCGACAAAAATGCTTTGCCATTCTGGCTAGGCTGTCGAGCCCAAATTGCGTTGTTGGGGCTACGATTTCAATATCTCCCCAAGTTCAGAGATTTTTGTATTTTCATTTATGTAGTTTTATATGATTGAAGATTTTGGTTAACCGTACTAAGGCAGCGAACTTCAGGTGTTGTTTTGTTTGCTGGATTTAACAGGATTTGGATTTCGTGGGAATTTTATGCAATTATTGATTTATACGATTTAAAATCCTTCAAGAGTTTGGAAGATTTTGGAATCCCACGAACAAGGAATTTTGAAATCCTACCACTTCTTGAAGAGCTTCAAAATCCTCTAAACTATCAAATCCTAAATCAATCCCACAATTAAAATCCTATGAAATCTTTTAAATGCAGCAAACCAAATGGCATCAGAAGTATCTTAGGCATAATTTGAATTCTTACCCAAATCTTACAAACTATAGCAACGTTCCTTGTATAAATTACTTGTTTGTATGCCTAGAAAGTATTCTACAATTAAAGATTATCCCCCTAAAAAGTGTGTTTCTCTTTCATTTGCTAGAAGTCATATTTGATATTAATTGTGGATGGATTATATCTATTAGAACACAAGAGCAAAAGTAATACTGACATCTGGTTTATTCTGCAATGGAGCAAGTGTTGAGACCAAATCTTTGGTATTCGGTCGTTCCCTAGGTTCATACTGCAAGCAACGTGAAGCAAGATCGAAAACAACAGTTGCTTCTTCAGTTGAAAAGTTACCCTCCAAATGTGAATCCATCAAGAGAAGAATGTTTTTTCCTCGTATCATTTCAAGTGCCTGCATCAAATTGATGGAAATATACAAATATTGTACGTTAAAATCATCAACTAACATTATTAATTAAAGCACATCATAGAGAAAGTCTAGCCTGTGCAGATTATAAGTTCAAAATTACTTACATGGCTCGGAGGAATATGCTTTCCGCTCAGAAGATCCAAAAGTACTGTCCCAAAGCTAAAACTAACACTTTCGGGCGTCACTCTCCCTATAAAAGGAAAAAAAAACTGTATCAAACGATAGTACATACAAGGATGTGCATTTTCCAAGTTTACGATTGAATGATTAGAAATAATAAAATAATCAACAATAATAAAATGTGTTGCACAAGATGATGTTTAGATGTGTTTCTACCAAATGAAGATGTAACAATCATAGTTGTGAACCAAGGCACAAAGAGACCTCCGGGGCCTAGGCATGAGGCATAGACACAGGCCTCATGAATGCAAGGTGCATCAAATTAGAAGTATATAAAAAAAAGTATGACGTCTAGTCGTCTAGACGACTTAAATAGTATAAAAACATTCATAATATTAAACAAATTTATGTTCCATGTAGTCTAGTTCCGTAAAAACCTTCATAATATCAACCATATAGTTGTCTTGTATAAAAACATTTATAAAATCAAAAATTTGATGCCTAGCTGCCTATCCTTCTTAAACTTGCCTTGCAACTGAAGCGCATTTTAGTTTGGAAAAAGCCTAACAATTAGCACCTTATGCACCTCGGAGCCTAGTGTGCATTTAACTACTATAAGTGTAACTATTGAACCATTTGAGCCTTCTTTTTAACCAAGTTTTGAGTTATCAATAATTGACCCGTTAGCGATAATATATACCCCAAATTGACTAGCTTCTACATAATACGTTGTAGTTGCCCCCTATATGTTGCATAAGATCCAATGAACTTACCCAAATTGAGCATTTGACAGTGATGACCTGAGGGTGTTTGGATGAGTTTTGAAAGTGATCATTTGAATATCACGCCTTCAAGTCGCAATATTCGGTTTCTAGTGTTTAGTTGACCAACTTTTGCTTTTGCTTATGATTTTCGGGTCAAATAATCAGTTCTATCCTTCCATGCTAGCTGCAATAGGTTTTTTTTTTTTTTTGAAATACTAACTACACTAAAACTATTATCTTATAGTACCACCTATGTTTCAAGTGAGACTTGAACCCACAACCTCTTGGTTGGGGCAACACCTTGATACCGCTTGGTCAAAGACCCATTGGCGCTAGCCGCAATAATTTTGATTGTCAATGTGTCATATACGCTTGTTTTACCCATATATAATCTGAAACTAAACAATCCGAATTTGCCAAATGCTAAGCACCATTAAAAGTGACTGTTACTAGGTGAGTGGCGACTCAATGCCACTCACCAAGAAATAACCATTTTACCTCGTGCCCAATCTGCCTCTTTTTGTCACTTATATTGCAACATAACTGATAATCTTATGTTAACCACCTTCTAATGCATCGGTGAGAAGTAACAGGCAAATAGGGAAGAAAAGCATCAATCTGATAACCAAAAGTTTTTACCTTTCTGTCACAAAGGAGTAACCCTATCTTCAATGCGATAATAAAAAATTATATAGAGTTAACAATGCTATAATGATCTAACTTATAACCAGAAAGCAGCAGCTTCTTTTGGGGAGAAAACACCCCGAATCCATATTGGCTTGAAACTACTGAAAATCTGAAATCATAACAAATTTTTACCGTTTCTTAGATACTCAGGAGGTGTGTACGCAAGATTTGTGCTGTAACTTTTTCCATCCCTGCTATTTTTCATCAATCCAAAACACGAAAGCCTCGGATCGCCATTCTGCAACAATTTCCAAAACAAGTTATCAATTTGATTCCATAAAAATATATAAATTCTTTTTAGCCTCTCCAAATCATACGATCTTGAAAAAGGTATTCATGTTAGATACTAAAGGACATTATAGTTTTTACCAATGGAACAAATTATTGATAGGGAAATAAATAAATAAAAACTACAGCACCTCGTCAAAGAGAACTCTATATGCATTCAAGTCATGATACAGTGGACGACCTTGGGTACTACAATAATCCAACGCTTCAGCAATACATAGAGCAACTCGTAAACGCATTGCCCACTCAATCGTTTGATTCTCCCCTGTGAAAGACGTCATGTAAAGAATTTGAGATCTGTAACAGATCCAAAAATACAAAGCATACGAACGTCAAAACAAGAATCATGTGTGACATACCTTGTCAGGTATTTCTATTTAGGAGGCAAAGTAAAATTACTGATACACCCTAATTTATCTTTTTTTTTTGAACGGCAAACTATCCTACTCCTACTCCTAAACTACTCATTTACCACAAGACCTACTTTCACCACCTAAATATCAACTTGCCTCCGACGGGAGTCGAATCCGTGACCTACCCTCTTACCGCCAGGCCAAAGGCCCTTTGGTACCCTAATTTATCTAATACTTCCTCAGATAACCATGATTTGACAAACAGTTAAATGCCATTGAAAGTGATTATTACAACTTCAAGCGACAGACACACATCCAAATCCAAAAGGCATTGTTCCTTACACCCCAACCAACCCACGCCAGACAGTGCCACGCTCATCACGTGAGAAGTAAACCAAGCTCGATAAATAGCCCACTACATGGTTTAGTCGGAGTATAAGACCAAACCCAAGACTAGCAAATTTTATTCCAATTCCTGCCAGTCCCAGGACTTGAACAATCAACTTGGAAGTTATTTTTGGAACCAATTCAGCTACATGCCTGGAGGCCACATCCGAATACTATCTCCTGCATCATGTTTCCTTACAGATGATTTTATCTGAAGTAGATTATTCAATATGAGATAATCACATTAAATGTGCATGTCCAAGTCCAAACGCCCCCCTTATTGGCAATTCCTAAGTCAATGACATATGACAAGTTGACGATTTTAGAAAAACCAGAATCACTATTTAGCATTGTAGGCCATAATTGCAGTTTCACTAAAATGAGGTCATGAGTTCTAAATTGAATATCTTCTTAACGAAAGCTTTCTACATCTAGCATCAATTCTCTGAGACTTAAAAAGGTCTAGACACTCCACTTACCATATTTGGAAAACTCGAAGCACGATATACTCAATAAATATCATAGAGGATTGTTACAGACAAAAAATGTAGAATTATTTTGAAACAAACAGGAGACATATTAAAAGTTATAGACATACAGTGAAATAAATGTTTGGCTAGAGTATCATTAGGCATATACTCTGCAACAAGTAGCCTTTCTTCCCCATCACAGCAATATCCAATCAAATTAGCCACCCGATTATGCCTCAACTTCCCAACCCCCCATGCTTCATCCTTAGAAAAACAACAAAAGAAATTTAACAATTATTATATACTGTTAATCGAAGGTACTGTTTGTACCACGAAAGTAAAACATCAAATGTAAAAAGAGGGATCAACTTTGAAACCATCGCACTTTACTAATATACTGTGGAATAAAGAGCAATTTCGAATAAAAGATGCCAACTATGACAGATTGATGGTCTTTTTGGCGTTTACGTCTACACAAGTTGTGCAAATTTCATAATTCTTACAAACTAGTGTTTATTTGGCATTATTTCACAAGAATGACAGGTGTTTTGCAACATAAATCTAAGTATTATAGTCCTTAAACTCTTAAAATTTAATTATTCCATTAAAAAACAGTTAACTCAGTGCCTTAATAAACCCAAATTCAAGTATCGGTAAGTCATTATGCCCAAAAAAAAAAGCAGTGATACATAAAGTAAACAGATTTTCAAAGAAAACCAGAGGAAAATGGAATTGTAATGAATTTGAGTTGCAAGGGTCATTTCGATGAACATTTGAAAGCGATGATCAGGTCACAAATCACAACAATTGATTTTAGTGTTTAGGTAAACTACTTCTGTCAACGAACTCATTACTTAGAAATCAAGAAATCAATATGATACCAACTATAACAAAAATTATCATCAAAAGGTAGAGAAAAATACCAATACACCATTAAAATTTCATCTAATTCTTCCTTAAATAATAGTTATCAACTAAAGACACTAAACAATCAATGATTATTACAACTTCAAGCAACAGCAAACAGTCCGATTTATGCTTATTCGATATCACATAATAGCTTTCAAGGCACACATCCAAACACCCCCTAAAAACCATAAAAACATCAAATAATTAGAAACTAAAATCATTCAAAATGCAAAATCAATCATAATAACAATACTCATTTGTGCAAAGGTATTCATCCACATAATGTCATTCAAAAACAGAACCATCCAACAGTAAACCCTAAACTTTTCAAGTAAACAGTAAACCCTAATGCCCAAATAATAACAAAAATCAATCGATACCGCAAACTGTTTCGGATCAGGCCACGCCATTTTCGAGAATTTCTTCACAGCAATCCACCTCCGATTTTGAAGCCGGCCTTTATAAACAACATTCGGAGCTTTTTCGCCACTTTCAGACACAATAAAGTCAGTACTGAAGTTATTAGTCGCTGCCTTCAAATCCGATAAGGAATACTCGGAAAACACAGGCACGCCGCCGCCATCTCCGGCGAAAGCAGCACCTTTTCCGTTCGACGGCGAGTGACGGTGACTATTATTGTGAATATTATCTTTTTCTGAAGTGGGTTCTTTAGGAAAACACGAATTACAACAACCCATAACTCAAAAACAAGAACTTTCCAAGATTCAGAAACTTAAAGTTGGGTTTATAATTATTATTATCATCAGTGAAGAAGAAGAACCATATTCACACAAGAAAGGGGACTCAAAAAAGGACATAAATTTGGGTTTTTTTAAGATGGGTTTTATAATATATAATGAGATGAAAAAACACAAAGATTCAGATATCGTAAAAGTTTGGAGGCATCTGAATGTACACACTCGTGTGGATAGAGAGAGATCTGAAAGGCGGTAAGAAGATGAAAGTGGGAATACCGTTCTTGAATTATCTCCGTGGAAAAGGCTAAACCTTGTCCACTACACAGAGGTTTTTCATAGATTCCGACAAATTAGATGAAAATTGTAAGATACGAGAATGACTAAAAAATTATATAATACTTTTTTTAAGGTTTTTAATTTGAACAAGTGTATTTAAATTAATTCTTGTGATCTTAAATCTAAATCAAACGATCAGTTGATTAGTCAGTGACGAAAGTTTGTCAAGACCCATATATTAATCGATGGCTTTGAATTAAAAATGGTGTTCTCATTTATAACTCTCAACGTCACGACAATTTTTTTATCTTTAATATTTTCAACGTTCTAGTTTGGAAATACTCATTATTCTATATTTTTAGCTTTTATAATTAAAAAGGTTTCATTTTATAAGTAAGGGTTTATTATGGAAAAACCAACATGTTTTCACGTTTTTTGCGTTTTCGTCCCTTCATGTTATTTTTTTTATAAAAAACCTCAATTTATGTTTTTCTTTTTGGTTTAGTGAAATTTGGATATTAGACCCCGGTATTAATTTGTGAACCATGTTTTTAAAAACTGAAAAACCGGGTTTTAATGTCCAAATTTCACTAAACCAAAAAAAAAAAATTTGTGGACTTTTATGAAAAAAAATAACATTGAGGGACGAAAACGCAAAAAATATTACAACATGTTGGTTTCTTTCATAATAAACCCTATAATTAATAAGACAATTAAAGATAACATATTTAATTTTATAAATATTAAAAACTAGAAAGAATTTTATATGTATTCTTCTAAAACTTTCTTAATACGTATATATTCTTACAAAGTTACTTATTACGTATATATAATTTTAAACCTTTAAAACTTACTAAAATATCGAAATATCTAATTTATAATTATTAAGTCATTTAACAAATACAAAATATCTTTTTCTTCATTAGTAAATTCCTAAACTACCTTTTCCCCCACAAAACAATAATTTCATATGTATCCTTTTAAACCTTTATTATTATGCATATATCCATACAAATTTTCTTATTACTTCTATAAACATTTGTGAAAGTACTTATTGTTGTTTTAATATTATTACACTAAGAATCATCTTGTTTTTTGTTGACAAACATATAAACAATATTTCATTACTTTCAAAGATAAAAACGACATCTAAATTCTATTAAAACAACAATAAGTACTTTTACAAATTTTTATATGAGTGATAATAAAGTTTGTAAGCATACATACGTAATAAAGAAGTTTTAGACATACACATATATGAAATTTTTTTGTGGGGGAAAAGGGTAATTAAGTGACTTGCTAATAATTAAATTAAGAAAATAAAATTTTATATTTTATAAATAATTTAATAATTATAAACTAAATATTTGGAGATATTTGTGAGTTTTAAATGCTTAGAAAGATATATATATATATATATATATATATATATATATATATATATATATATATATATATATATATATATATATATATATATATATATATATATATATATATATATATATATATATATATATAGATTCAGGTTCAAATAAGTACCTCTCGAAATCAAGTGCACCCGAAGGTATCGACCTTAAAAAACTTTTTAAATTTTTTTTTCACATAACCATGTTTAATTTAATGTTATACGCATGATATATAAATTTCACATAAATTCACACTTTCTGTGTCCTTAAAAATTATGTGAATGCTCAATGCATGTTTATGTGAATGGTCATCCATGTGAATGGTCATTTCATACCATGTGAATGGTGTGAATGACCATTCACATGATCTTTTTTTACCATTCATAGGATTTATGATGTTACTCGTTTTGAAAAGAAGTCTTATAATGTTTTCTTATACATGTCTATTCAAAAAAAATATGTGTGAATGATCATTCACATTAGGGTACGCTGGGTACACTGGAATCTCATAGGTACGCTGATGAACCTGATTATATATATATATATATATATATATATATATATATATATATATATATATATATATATATATTTATATATATGTATGTATGTATGTATGTATGTATGTATGTATGTATGTAATATGAAGGATATATAAAATTCTCCCTAAAAGGTATTATATAACTAAAGTTAAATTAAAAATTATTACGAAACTAAATTACAATATTAAAAATACAAAACTAGTCGTCTAAACTAGGTATATGGACTACAGCAAAAGTAATCTTGTGGAAGACGTTGATTTGCAGCTTTACGGTCTCTATATATAGGGGCTCTTTGTGTAGGTTGATTACGAAATGAAAATACGATAAGTACAAACGATGCAAGTGTGTTTGTGGATTCCGTTCATATTCGTATTCAGACGATGATTCAGACTCAAACGAAGATGTATATGTATACGGCTCCATCAAAAATAAAATTATTTTTACCAAGTTATGCAATGAAATCATATATAACACGATTTATGTAATAACATCTAAACTTATTATACAAATATGCAACGTAATTTACTTGATCATCCCTTATTGGGTTAACCACATATTTATACAACGACGTTTTTACATTTTATCATTTTATACAATGAAATCACCCACAATTTGTGCATGCAATAACATTTGAACTTGTTATCAAAAAATGCAACGCTTCCTTCTTTTACCAACTTATGCAACAAAATATTTTTTAACTTGATTTATGCAATAATATTTGAACTTGTTATCAAAATATGCAACATTTAATCTAGGAAAAATTTCACAAAAACCCATCAAACTATAAGTTTTTTTCGATTAAGTTCCTCATTCAATTTTTTTGTCTGATAAGTCTCTTAACCAAATAAGAATCACGAATTTGATGTTTTTTTTTAAAAAAAATTATCGGTAACCTGATTAGCGGGTTGCGAATTGCCGTTGTGTATTTTATAATCTATGATTTTTTTCCGATTAAGTCCCTCAACTAAATTGTTTTGTCTTATAAATCCCCCAACTAAATTATTTTGTCTTATAAATCCCTCAACTAAAAAAACTTCAATTAACTTTTAATTATTCAAATGAATAAAAGTATGCTCTAACCAATTTTTAAACTTTTCACTATATAAAACTACAACTCATGTCATTTTCCAAACGAAAATTGCTAAAATAATTTATTGATGATCCAAAAAGATGATGAACCCTTAACTAAAATGGTTAGAGTTATTTTGATTTTGATGTTTTCCGATCGAAAAAAAACAACAAGCTCATCCACTTTTAAGTTTTAATCGTTAATAAATAGTGTAGTTATTGAAAAAACATAATGGATTATTGTTTCAAACGGAACAATCTGTAAAAATTTGAAAAAAAATAAAAAAAATAAGAATGATTCGTCTTACTATATTGAAAAGTTAAAAATCAAAAGATTTCATACAATAATATTAAGTAAACAATGATTTATTATATAATTGTAATATAAATATAAATAAATATCCAAAGTAAATATAAAAAAAATAATTTTAAATCTTAAGAAAAAAAATAAAATCGTAAATAAATAGTTATATTATAATTAAAAGATTATCAATAATAATAACAATAAAAAAAATTAGTGGGGGACTGAATCGAAAAAATTTTATACTTTGGTGGATTTTACAAAGTAGGTTTAAGTACGTTAACCTGCTATAGCAGGTTGACGGGTGAATTTAAAAGGTTTACGTAGTTTGGGGACTTATCATGAAAAGAAAATAAAACGGGGACTTAATCGAAAATTCTTTATACTTTTATGGTTTTTTGCATAATTTTCCATTTAATCTACGTATTTATCTTGTTAATTATTAATTTGTTGTACTCACTTAAAATCCTAAGTGACACACACAACTGCGTGTAAAAATTCATTTTACCATATTTGTTAATATGGTATGGGTTGGGTAAAAAAAACGTATCTAATTTCCAAACGACATTTTGTTTCTATTGATTTATTATAAAATTTTTTCATGCCAGGATTAAGAAGTTGTTAATCGTTTTCGGTTAAAAATTATAAAATATTTAACAAAGATTACTGTCAGATGATTCACGATAAAAGTAGGATTCATGATTAAACTTTTAATATAAATTATTAATTTTCACTTTACAAATTTGATATTTGTTAACCATAAAAAGTAATATTCGCCGCATGATTGGATCATCATTTAACGTAATGGTAAAGTTTTACAGCATAGTCGTAATAAAACAAAGATTACGATACACTTGTTACAAAAATAATTATAATAGTAGAAACAATGGGAAATTACGCAAAAAACGCTAAAAGTAAAAAAGAATTGGATTAAGTCCTCCTTTCATTTTTATTTTTTTTCCTGATAAATCCCTAAACCAATTAAGCTTATGACGTGCTGATTTATATAATAAATGCACAAAGGGTAACTAGAGCTGAGTATTCTGATGATACACATACTGCAATTACTGGTAGCTAGCCTAGTAAGTGGAGAGTTCCACCTAATGATGTGTGTATGGTGTTATCATAATCCAGAGTTCATATATAATTGTCAAAATCTCAATAGCGACAACAATTTTATAACTGGGATGGGAGCAAAGACGCGCATCACGACTATTATCTCGCCCGGTGTCCCTTCTAGTATTGAGTCGTGCACGAGTCTAGGGTAGTGCATTGGCAATAGGGCCCGCGTTCATAATTGCATGTTAAATGTGAAACTTTACATACTCACTAAGCAAATTAGCTTACGGTTGTTGTGTTATCTCATTTCAAGTATAAGAGACGGAGCTTACTTGATCTAGATTCGTTGTGAGTGGATCCCTAAACCAACTTTTGTGATACTTATACGAAGACATGAAGATCTCAGTATTTGGGATAAAACGTGTGTAATTTTAGATAAAACGCCCTCTGAGAGACTTTAGCCCTTTGAGAGACTTTAGCCCTACAAAACCTAATGGAGTTTGTGTATTTGTAACTTGTAACTGACATTCATTCTTCTATTTTTAAAAGAAATATTACATCTCACCATATCTTAAATGTTACAATTTTTTTTATTACAAAAAGAGACCCTTAAAAACCTATAAACTCTAAATGTTAGATATTCATTGTTAGTTTTGTTTATTTCAATTAAGACGAAAATAAGTTTTTAAGCACTTTAGCTACCTTTTAAATTAAGAGGCGGACAACAATCTAAAGTCAGAAGCTAATATCTTAAAACTTGTCCTTTTATAATAATGATTAATATTGAAAAAACTCAATCAACTTTTTTTATATTCTCAATTAAGTCCCTAAATTTTTTTTCCAATTGTTTAAGTTGCTAAACTATGTTTGTGTTATTCAAAAGTATATATTTTTTACTGGTTACCGGACTAGACGGTAAAACACAACTGATAAAACAAAAAGTTTAGGGACTTAATCCCTAAAATATGGTAAGATTGTGAGTTTTTCTAACATTAATCAATTGAAAACCTAAGGTTACTTGTTTGATAATTGGTCAAACATGTCAAATACACATTTCTGAATAAAGCAAAAATAGTTAGGGACTTAAACAATAAGAATAAATAGTTTACGGACTCAAACAATAAGAAAAAAAGTTGAAGGACTTAATCACCAAAATGAAAAAAGTTGATGAGATTCTTTCAATATTAACCATTATAATAATTAGATAATAAATTATATTATTTATTAATTAACTTAAATGCATTTACACATTAATAAATTAAATACATAAATATAATTTAAATATAATATATCTATAGATAATTAACTTAAATATAATATATTAATAAATATATAATATTAAGATAACAATATACTAGATCGAGGTGTTAGAGTTGACACTCGAACACCTCAATGTTGGACGGTTGGCTCTCTACCCTAGTTGTAATATCCTGGACGACAAACATTCAGAAATCTTCAGCGTATTATAATATTGTTGCTAACCGTTGTGGATCTAGTGGTGTTAAATGTTAATGCTTTCTTATGTTATTTTAATTACTCATAGACTCGTAAGCTATTTGACGTTACACATTTTTCATTAGTCATCTCATGTAGCAGCGAGTCTGTAAAGAGAGCAGAGATACTAATAAAAAAATTCCAGATTGAACCCGAGATTGTTTGAGATTGCTTAAAGAAGTCGTCTGTGTTTTTATGATGACATATTCCCTAATGTTTTGTGTGACAGTAGGGGTGAGCGACGGAGCCGATTTTCCAAACCCAGTCCGGTACCGAACCGGTCCCGGTACCGACCAATACCGAATTAATATATTCGGTCCGGTACTCGGGTTTGAATTACTTAAATCGGTTTTTGAATTGGTACTCACGGTTTCGGTACCATATTTATCCCGAGTCTCTTGTTTCGGTTTTGGTACCATATTTATACCGAACCGGTACCATATAAAATTAATTGGTTCGGTATTCGGTTCTTCCACATCTCTTATATATATTTTTTTCTAAGAAAGCACTTTACTTTTTAATAAAACGTTTGACAGACAAAAATCAAAATGCATAAAAGCAGTAAAGCAATTTTTAAAGAAAAAAGAAACTCCAATGTTTCCCATGTTGTAGGCCATCCAACTGAATCTCAAATGGGCCTGAAACACCAACAAAAAATAAACAGGATAGTTAATAAGCCCAATAAATTCAAGTTGGTTGTGACGGACCCATTGGAAAATAAGCCCAGATAAAAAAATATATATATTTGGATGAGCATTTGGACCAAATCAGATCGGACTAAAAAAACCAAAAACCAAAAACCAAAAACCAAATTAAAAAATAGGAAAACCAAAGACCGGCCCATATTTGTAATACGAGTTTGGTCCGATCCGGTTTTTCGGTTCTCGAACTGGTTGGAACCGATTCAAGTTTTATAAATGTTTTATTGTTTTGTTTAACTTTCTTCCTAACTTTTTCTTTTTGTGAAATTATTAAGTTTATCACGTACATTTTTATTGAACAAAATAAAAGATCAAATATACCTTACTTATATTTGATCTCTATAGTATTGGTCGTAGGGTTCAACAATCACAATTCAAGCTTTAATTGTTTCTTCTGAGAAATTCAAGGGAACCGTACTTGTCGTCGCTTTTGCTCCATTTTTCATTCCTTCAATATAAGTGCTTCTTTCCTACAAAACACGAATATGAATAACTTAAGTGTCAGTTTCACGTGTTTCGAGTTAAAACCAACTAAAATGTAAGGTAAATGACGTCGAAGATATGTATAAATATGACGATATCAAGTATCATAACAAAAAGAATATTTACACCCTTAAAAAGACTTTTACATGATTATATATTTACGAAAGAGCTCAATAACTATTACATGGACTTTTTATATGATTTAGATATAATATTTAAAAATGTCGTTCCTTTGTGGACTACAAAAAATAACAATATATCATAAAGCTTAATTTTCAGTTTTGGCCGGGTTAAAAACCGAAAATAGTGATTTTAAAAAAACAGAAACCGGACCAATTTTATTAATAACGGTTTGGTCCGGGCCGGTTTTTTGGATTTTTTTTTGTCCGAACCGGTTTTTTTGGTCCAAATGCTCATCCCTACTTTGGCATGTGCAAGGCAAAAAAAAAAAAAAAAAAAAAAAAAAAAAAAAAAAAATGCTTCAGACCAACTTTAATATTTAAGGAGTTGATCCATCCACTGAAGAAGCTCCTCTATATATATTACCAATTCCTGGAGAATCCAACCTCCACCATTTCAACATCTTCTGATATGTATCAGCTGCAACTGGGCAAGCAAACGAAAAAGATGGATTTGTTCTTAGAATCTCCATTGCAAATTGAACATCGAGTTTAGCTGAGAGCCATTCCCCTTCGAGTTAGATTTATTCTAGTAGAGAGCCGCTTATTCCAAAGCCTCAAAAGAAGTTAA
The DNA here is from genome assembly GCA_020465985.1 of Centrapalus pauciflorus. NCBI lineage: Eukaryota > Viridiplantae > Streptophyta > Magnoliopsida > Asterales > Asteraceae > Centrapalus > Centrapalus pauciflorus. Next base: position 184,341 of record JAANYP010005296.1, read on the forward strand.
ATTTTTTAGGAACCAGATCATTCCAGAGCAAGTCTTCATCAGATTGATTAAGAATGATGAGATTGATATTAGACCTGATAGACTCGACAGAAAGTTGATTAGAAGAGTCTGTGACCCAATTAAGTCTAACCATCTAGCTTGTTCTTCAGAAAACTTTGTGTCTTTATTGAACGACATCTCTTATTTAGTTTGCAAAGAGGATCTCTGTCTAGCACCCAAAGTCTTGGAAAAAGATCTTTAAGAACGCGAATTCCAGACCAATTTTCAGACCAGAAGTATATGTCTTCACTGTTGCCAAATTTTCTTCTGAAGTATGAAAATAGTGGCACTCAAAGCATTGAATCTACGGACCTGCACGAACAATGTTAGTCCAAGGACTTGAACCCCTGACATTATCATTCACGACACAAAATATTTCCACTTGGGCCATAAATGGAACGATATATCTGGTTCCACAAAGCTTGTTTTTCTGTACAAATGAAAATCTCCACCACCATTTCATTAAGAAATCCATATATAGTGCAACTATAAGGACTACCAATGCCCAAACCACCTTTATTGATGATAATTTTTTCTTTCGATCTCCAAGAGATATTCAAGGGATTTTGTGAGCATCGCTCTGAGTCATCACCCCGAAAGAATTTCATCATAATACTTTCCAAAAATTTTAGAATTGTTTTCAGGGCTTTAAACGATGGAAGGTAATAAGAAGTGAGACTCCCAAGATCTACTCAGCCAAGGCTCTAAAAACTTAACTCACCTTCAAACATATCTAGCTAGCTCTCAACTGACTCTTTCGATCTAGAGCAGTTCGAAAGGTCCATAACCCTTTAAAGTTTCAATGTTCAGATACAAATATTTTTTTGACAACCAACGTAGGCTTCAATATTTTTAAATGGATTCTTTTAACTAGTTAACAGTGTAAACATGATGACTTTTTACATGGCTTTGTAAGTTGACTTTGTAAAAATTCCTGCGTCAACAGCTTTTTTCAACTGATCATAATTTTTTTTTTCCAGATTTGTAGTTTTTATGTGGATATATTCTTAATTTTAAGTGCATGTAAAATGAATACTATATAATGAATGTTCATACTCATTTCAATACTAAAAAGTGAATCTCATATTTAAACTAGTTAATTAAAATATCCACTTTAAACTTGAAATAAACTTAATAGTGAACTGGCTGGACGTAAATGACGATGGAGGGTGGCAATGGTAATGAAGGTTGCTGGAGAAGAGAAATCAGAATTGGTAGAATTCAAAGTGAACTGAACGAGATGCTGATCAAAATTAACGTACAGTACTTGTCATTCAAACACAGAAGATACTTGGTCCTGCTCATAGTGTTAGCTCGGGAAAATAGGGAATATTTACTGTAGCCTCTTTGATAAAGATCATTGATAAAACCTTACTGCCTTCAGATGGATCTCAGATGAGATGCAGCCGTTTAATTTGATAAAGATTAATGTGTTCATATGGAGGTAAAGCTCAATAAATTGCCTACTCAGGTTTAACTAGCAGACAGAGGCATAGACTTGCATACTGTTAGATGGGCAACATGATGAAAACATAGAGGACGCAATTCTTACTTCCATCAAGTGTCGAGTTGCTAGTTTTTTTTATGAGAAAAAGTAGTTTTTTGGCGGAGAATATGGCTTCCTGCAAATCTTTCAATGCATCAGTTGATTTCTTTTGTTGATTCGACTCATTCAAATGAATCTTAAAGGTTATGCTTGGAGGCAGTGATCTTTATCAGCTTTTGGTTGATCTGGAGGTTTCGCAAGGGAAAATGCTTTCAGGATTCTACATACACAATCTCCATGGAACCTATTTAATAAACCTCAGTCACTCTCCTATCAATGGATTAACAGATCAGAAAAAAGATTAGATTAGATTGGTCAAAACGAGTTAGCGAAGATTTTTTATGCTCCCTCTTTGGCAGTTTGTTGGTGTAGTTTGCAGTCAGTTGATAAGTTTGCTTCTCTGTTCATTGCAATTCTCTTCTAGTCTGTTTCTTTCTTTCTTTTTTCGTTTTCTAGTTCCTGTTGGGCTTTTGGTGCAGTTGTAGTGTGGTGTTGTTTTGGGCTTTAGTTCTGTTGCTTATACTCTTCTTAACACCTTGCTATTTAATAGAAGTTCTTTGCTGTTCAAAGAAAAACTAAACTTAACAATTAATTTTTTTGGCAAAAAAATAGAGTTTTATATATAAATAATTGCTGACATGAAAAAGAACCATGAGACAATGACAGTATTACTATAACTACATATTGTTGCAAATGTCGAAATTCTCTGCCATAGAACTGCCATAACAAAAGCCTTGAAGGGGTAACATGTACAAGATGACTACAACATGCGATATGTACGTCAATTCTGAACATTAATTTATTGATTATTTGAAACATGTTCCTCTGTAGCTGATTATCCACTTAGGCAAGGGGATGATATAGACTCCAATAAACCGTCTTGAATCTGAAGTCCGAAAGAGCAGCACTGTACGTGCTGATCAAAATTTATAAATCAATGTCAAATATATAAACTGAGGTAAATAAAGATGATTCCTCCAAGGTTTTATTTTTGAAAGACAATTGTCCCCAATGAGTTGAAGCATGCAATACTAGAAATCACGAGCTCTTTAGAAGAATCCAATCCTCAAACTCTAAGCCACCCTTATTGATAGTGTATATAGGTATAAAACCAAACAATGATAAAACCATTTATAGGATCCTAACTAACAGTTAGGATTTCGTTGCAAAGAAACAACTAGCATTTTTAAAAGGAGTCAAGTAGCATTTAATGTAGCAAAGGGAAAAGGACAGCCGACACCAAAAGAGCCACACTCGCATTATGAGGCCATACCCTCATTTAATAAGACAAGACAGAAAGAGGAAGGAAAAAGGTCCGACGGACAAAGAAAAGGTAAGTTTCACAATACTCTTTTATAAGAAAAGAAACGGTTCAATGAAGGGGTCAGAAAAAACAAAGATCAAACCGGACACGAAAAAGTTTTTACTTGGGCGTCGGAGTGTCTCCCCCAGGAGACCACCCTTGGGCCCTAACATATTTTCTTTGTGAACAGGAGCATTCAAGTCAAGCACTGTCAAGGATTACAACAAGTTCTAAAGATCTGAGGAAGAGCAGTAATTGTGGTACTAACAACTGGCGCCATTCGTGGGACCCGAACGAGTGCTTGACCATTAATGCAGATGGAGGCCCAATCCAGAGGAAAGCAATGCACGAAGCATTGAGCCTATTTTAACCAGGGTGAGTGGACCGTCTTAAAGAGCCCTCAACGTCACGCCCACCCAGTTGTCCACAACCACACAAAGGCTTGGGTATACAGTACATATTAGCCCGGGATCAAATTGAGGGAGGACAATGGACAGTTGGCGGGAAGAGAAGTCCCTAGTGATGCAAATGGAGAAGCTCTGTCCGACCTACGGACAGGACCTCGGACTATGGGCGAAGAGCAGATGGAGCAAGGGGCGGTTCTGCAACCGGATTCCTGACACAAGGCATGCCATCCGTACTGAACACTTGGGGCAATACTGGGGTTGTAGAACAACCTCAAACGGAGTCAGGACCCATACGCGCACCCAGAATCCAGTAGTTGGTGTGGGGCCTTGGAACCCATGGTTATTCCCAATGACCGTCCCTCATCCTCAAAACGCTTATACTTACGCTCCGTATCCCTTACGTACACCCTCTTTCCCTTTTTCGTCCGGAAATCCTATGTCCACTTTTACCCTGGTGGTCTCTTTCTCCCCGACATTCCATACTTCAACACCGCCCACTATAAGCCAAACACTCGGAGGTCCTCCGTTGGGATTCACACCTGTTTCCCACCCAAGTTCTTTCCAAATCCCTCATCCGGGTTCTACTAACACTGGAGTGACATGGCAAAGTACAGAAGGAGACATCATGAAGCCTTACTCAGTTAGGGGTGATGGTTTAGAAAACTTGCCCCATATGGAGAAGTCACCATTTACCAGCAGGATCACAAACTTTCCTTTCAAGGAAGGGTTGGTGCTTCCCAAGGGGATCAATAGCTATGATGGAAAGACGGATTCTGACGACCATTTGAAGTTGTTCGAAGGTATCATGGAACTTCAACGCCTTATGTTCTCTATCACTATGCAAGGTACATCAAGACTTTTGTTTAATAGCCTGGAGGAACGAAGTATCGATAGCTACAAAAATCTGAGGAAGAGCAATAATTGTGGTACTAACACTTATGTGTTTGATTCCTCCAAGGTTAACTGCAACTGGATTGTTAGAAATTAAGCCTAAACATTAAACTAAACTATAGGGTGTTGTTTGTAATTTACTATTAAGTTAATTGGTTAGATTGATAGTTAGAAAGTTGGTTAAGGAAATTAAGCCTGATCAAATGTACAGGTGTGTTTTGAAGGGTTGTACTCCTTCAATTGTGTCTTTTAGTTTAATATAAATGTTATTGTACGTACTACGTTTTTATTGTTGAATAAGAAAGTAATTACATAGATATATTTGTGTTTTTATTTTTCCAAATCGTTTATTGCTTCTGCTGCCACATGTGGTATCAGAGCGGGTTCTGTGGGTATCGAGTTCGTCAAACATCTGAGGCGTTTCTTTTGTGTTTCAATTGGTAGCCATAAGGCCGAAGAAAAATCATCAGATTGAAGATTGTTCCTTCTGTTCTTAAGTGATCGAATAGGGAACATAACAGGGGAGTTTGGGGCTGCATAATTGTAAGACTGCAGGAGAAAATCTTGAACGCCTGTAAGTAGGGCCGTTGCACTCTGTTTTCTTGAAAACTAGATTGCTCTTTCTGTTTCTGGGTATAATTTTGAACAGAGGGAGAAGAGGAGATCTCAGAGGAAGAAGGCAGAATCGATTGATGATTCTGTTGATTACCGATCAGTTGTTCGAAGGCCTGTTTGTTCAGACAAACTGGTATGTGTGCAGCAGCTAGGAAATTTCTGCTACAAAGATTGATGATGCATAGTGTTAAGATGGTGAGTGTGATGATCTTGTTGAAAGAAAAAAGAAAGTGTGTATGCCTGTGTATGACATATTCCATGGGAAAGTCGAAAGAAATTGATGATGGATGATGCTTGAAGTTTTAAAAGGCTTCAGGAAGTTTGATGCTATCTATTCATCAAGTATAGCTAGTTTAGGCATAAGGGGGAATGTTGAGAAGTAAGCCTAAAAAACCATAAGGTGTTGTTTGTATTTTATGTTAACATTAGGGGACTGATGAAGGCAGTTAAGCCTCTCCCCATGGTAACAGTCATCTTGAAGGGTCGTAACCCTTAAATCATGTCGTCTAGTTTGTTATATATATATATATATATATATATATATATATATATATATATATATATATATATATATATATATATATATATATATATATATATATATATATATATATATATATATATATATATATATATGATCATGTACATACTAGGTTTTTCGTTGTTGAATGAGAATATGATTTTCAGGGATATTATTTTGTTTCTTATTCATCCAACGTTTTGATTTATTCCGCTGCCAACTCCAACAAATTGGTATCAGATCGAGCGAAGAGTTGAAGATCCTGGAAGAAGTAGAGATCGCAAGCCTTAGAAGGGCTGTTGAGATTGAATAGAAGGGAAGAACGTCCCTGCAATGATGAACTTGCGCAGAATCCATTGATGATTCTGTGGTGATTGGATGTTTCTGCTATGCTTCAATTAGTAACAGAAGAAAACCATGAAGGCCATTGTTTGGGGCCTGTTTGCAACAGAAAAATGCAGAGGAAGAAGATAAGGCGGTGTTTGGTTCGCAGAATGTTTTTTACTCTAGGAACGGAATGTGTCAAAAAGAATTGAATTCAGGATGAAATGAAATCTGTCTGAATCCAAATACTATAGGTTGTATGGTTGGCAAGAAAGAAATGAAATTCAAATTCAATTCATTTGTTATTTTATTTTTGGTTTATAAATCTGTTAAATGAATCGGAATATGATTATGACAAATGACCAAAATATATTACTAATAATTTTTCAATTTATTTTGAGTTACAAAAATATTTTAAAAGTATGTTCTTTTTTATTTTTTTCTTCATAAAACAATTTTTTTTCTTGATAAAACAAATTGTAATCTTCATAAATTTATAAAACATGTCTTAAATTGATAACATTAAATATTAAGGCTTATTAAATAAGCAAAATAATATCTTTGGCTCCTAAACTACTTCTTTTGCCCCAAATGGAGACTTCAGAACTTATTTCCACCACCTAAATCTCAACGGAGGAAGAAGAATTTGTTTGATCAGTGGTGATTTCGAAGGGACTAGCAGTCCCTGTGATGTTGAAATCAAACAGAGAGGGAAGAGAAGTCCCTGACTAATCTTTCTATAATGATCTATAAAAAAAACATCGAAAGAAGGGGGTCTATTGGTTGTAGTGAACGAATATATAGATTAAGCCATATAGGGTGTGTTGAAGAGGGTCTGTTTGGGCTGCTGCTCAGAAAAGGAGGGAATATCAAGCCCTGTTGTAATCAAATTCGAAGGAAAGATCACTGAGGGAATTGGAAATTAGAAAGAAGATTTTGCAGATCAAATCCTAGAATTCGATGTCCTGTAAGGGCTGTTGAAATGAAAAGGAAGGGGGAAGAAAGTGTGTTTTTATTTCCTTGTCACCTGAGTTTTAATTGTTGAAGATCGAAGCACAAGAATCGAGAACCAAAAATCGGCGCTTGCAAATTGGACACAACATCCAAGTACTAATTTGGCTACAACAATTCTGCAAGTTGGTCACATGGATCGAGAACAACTTGGCTGGTCATTCTTCATCTTATTATCAATTTCTTTTTCATTTAAATTATGAAATTATCTTTCCTATTTAAGCAAGTACATGGTAGTAGTGTTTTCACTACCAATTGTATTTTTCTATTTCTTCTCTCAAATGATATTAATCTTCCAATAGCGAATCTATTTCTTTTTTGTTACTGCCGAACACAAGCGTACACATTTGATCCAAAATTGTTTATTCCAACAGTGATGAGGTCGAAACATTAATGATTTAATGCTTTCTCCTGATTTTAATTATATCTTGCAATAAACACTTCTCCTTCAACATGCATCATCACTTTATAACTGTTTTTTATTTTGAACTACAAAATTTATTGATAAACCTACCACTTTAACTGGTATAATAGATGAGTCGGATATTCTCAGTTTTTGATCTATATATATTGATTGGAGCAGCGATTAAAGTCTCCATGAAACACAGGTGCCCTCTTCTCCAAATAGTGGATTGATTTGGAAACAGTTTTGCTAATATTATCTTCCCCCGGCCTTGTGGCTGATGAATTAACAACGTTTGCTTGGAACCATATACGATGTTATATTCCACACACATCAACCCAAATGAATCTTGAGTACTGGCCACTCTATCTGACATCTTTTAATTTCTTCCTTGATGAACCCCTCCCTTGGCGCCCTTTATTCCCATGACTTGGCCTTAAGGCATTGCTATCGAAACTTCGTTTTGGGTAAATTGGAAGTATTGAAATGGAGTTTCGTTTAGCAAGAGAAGGCCTAGAAGGGATACATCCTTATAGATGTCTATCTAGTAGGTGCATAAATGAAGTATTAATTGACTAAATTGGGTATCTAACCCCTTGTAGTGGGTGTAACTATTAATGTATCTGATTTCTCTATCTCCTTGCTAGCTCGATTAATGATCCTACCTCTTTGCTGCTAGAAAATGTTATAGGTAGATACGTACTATGTGTGATTGTGTGTATACATGTGTGTGTCTATATATATACACATACACCTTATGAAACATGTTAATGCATCTCAAGTTAATCAAATGTCTATTTTCATTAAAACAACAAAATTAGATGTGTGTCACGTACTATACTTTTACAGTTCTACAAATTCTGGAGTCAATGCAATTCAATCATTTTCTCTGGCAAACACTTTTCTAATTGAGTATGATCATGTAGGTATCCAATTAATTAAGGTACAATATTTAAGAAACAATAACCCATATAAACTATGATAATGCTCTACTATCGTCTACAAATACCCTTAAAACAACTAAACACTATATAACGGTCTTCAGGATAATTTTTTTAATGAGATTTATAAAAAGCTTGGGAGAAGCTAAAACACTGTATATTAAGGTGCATAATAGACACTTCTCGATCAATCCATACTGAAATTATGATCATTCAGCTTTAAGCTTAAACATCATCTAGTCGTAATTAAGAGGAACATGAACGCTTGGAGTGGACACAAAAAAGTTACAACACAAGACCGTGACTACATGACCATTGATCTTGATTCAAACTTGCATTAAGAGACATGGTATATATAAGCATCTGCAGCCAAACTTGACCACATGGAGATAATGTTTTTGGAACAGTTAAAATATTATTAATTGTACTAGCAAGTAGTAGAGAGGCAAAACAAGGATTACTAGCTAATCCATACAAATCATTTACGCTCTAATTAAATGCTTACATCTACTTAAAGTCCAAAAAAAAAAATGACAACACGTGTATGTCATGGAACAAAGTATCACTTCTCACTCCGCGCTCCTTGGCTTCTAATTAGCTTTAAAAATCAACTTCATCGTTGAACTTCCACAACATCCAGATGTTAGATTGAATAACCATATTGCGTTTGAATCACTTAACTACGTACTCCTTGGAGAGAATAAGATATGGAATGAATGGCATTAAGATAGAATTTAAGCCTTGTCACCATCAAATCTCCACCACTTCCAAATACGATGCCGTAAACTTTGGGGAACCGGACAAGATAAAAAAACATGTGATTCTCCTTTTCTAGATCACCATATATTGTATATGTGTGGGACATCTCAAAGAGTGCAATTTAATTCCTCTTTTATTCAGATCGGCCCTTGTAGGAAGACAATACGTCCATGCATGCCAAGACAAAATATTAATATTAATTGGAGCGAGTTTATTCCATGGAACAACTTCATTATCTTTGTTAGTTAAGGATTGAAAGAATTATTCTTTGCAACCTTCCATTCCCAACCACAAGGACAAAACTTCGAGGGTGATGACTACAACTTAATTATTAGACATATTCTACTATCTTATATTTATGAATTACCAAAACTCGATCTTGCTACCTGAAAACGTACGTTAAGCTAGAATCTTCAATAGAATGCTTAATTAAAGATTTAACCACTTGAACCAGAAACAAAACTTGCTAAAGATGACTTAATAATAATTAATTTCCATATATCTTCCAAAAAGCGATCACCACATAATTAAGATTAAGTTTTGACATTTGAACTTATCTGGAACTTGAAAAGAAAACAGTGACCAAACAGACAGCCATTTCTGTACTTCTCTATATATAGGTCGTTCAAACGTCTTAGACAAGCATAACACTTATTTATTCAAGTTACAGTGTGATCTCCCAATGAACCCCATGTTTTCTGCCGAAGATAGAACCCTTTATATGTTTTTCGAAAAGTTAAACCTGGTATATAACTTAACCGCCAAAATAAATGACATAATGATTGTGCGGGGTGAAGCTTCCATGTGAAGCATATATTAGCATCACTATCAACATATGTCACAACATCAACATCAGCTGTGAATCATCAGCGTCGAATCATCACATGCTTATAATCATCAACATCAATTACGCATCATCTGCTAAATTTCCAGCACAACACTTTAGATTTTCGAATTTGTTTCGCAAGACCACCATAATGGCGCTATTCCTTAACACCCTAACAGGTGCAGCCCACAAGATCCAAGCATAAAACTTTTTCAAGGAGAAATTAAACATTCCTATTATGATATTTGCATATAACTCACAAGGCCATATAAATATCGGCGCTTTATAACATGTATATATAAGCTAGCTTCTGTCTAGTTACTTTAATTTTCTTTCTGCAATCTAAGAATATTTTCCTGATCATTCCAGGATTTACCAAACACCATATATACCTTGACCAACTTAATGAATATAGATTCCTAAAGAATTAAGTACCAAAGTCGGTCCTTATTTTCATCTTCATCCAACCATTTAAAGATGAAGCTTTTGATCTTGCTCCCTTTTTTTCAGACTTCTCAGTTGTTTTTACTTATAAAAATTATTAACAACACGTTTATTTATGTATGTAAGCGATAAGTATAGGTGTATATTTATCATCGGTATTCTTAACTTCATTACATCCTCTTGATTGTAATGTTTATCATCGGAGTTCTTATTTTTAATGAAGGTTTGTAAGCGATAAGTATAGTTATATATAACTATCATGTAATTATTTTAATGTAACCTTGACATGTTAAGGATTTTGGTTGAAACTATAACAAGTTTGGAAGTGGAGAGTGCACATTTGTATAAATTCCATAGAAGTTTAGACCTAGATGTAATGCAAGGGTAGGGGTTGTGCCTCCGTGGCAGAGCCCCTCACGGTAGGGGTGTTCATTTTCAAATGAAAATTGCTAGCCAAATCCGTATCCGATTTTTGGATAATCCAAAAATTGGATATTGGATTAACCAGAAAATTCATTTTTTAATTATTAAATTATAAATGAATTCAAATATACAAATTACAATTCTATATACACATTAACATATAAAAAAGTAATAATGTCACAAACCAAATCATATCATACTTTTCAAACTTAATAAACCACGAAAAGAACACATTAATTAAAGATATAAAAATGCATTTAAGCAAGTTATAAATAAGTTAAAGCTACATTTTACACTTAAACAAATAAATATAACTATATAGTGTTAATCGGTTTGGTAAAAAAGTTTTGAGGAATAAAAAATTGGATTTCGGATTTTCCGAAAATCTGAAATTATGCAAAATCCGTATGGATCCAAATCCAAATATGCAGTTTCAGATCTGATTTTCGGATTCGGATGTTTTTAAACACCCCTACCTAGCGGTGGAATTTTCTGAAGTGGTTTAGTGTTGAAATTTTCTTTTGTGCGTTAACTTTGATCAACAAGGAGTGAAGCATTGACAACAGTTGCAGCAACTGCTGTTGTATGGTTGTTAATGCTGTGTATGTGGTCGCTAAGCTTCACAAGCTTAACAGCGAGGAACAGTTGCTTGCTTATCAACATGCACGTGCCGATGACAACGACTTTAACCGTTGCACTACAACAAAAATGTCAATTGTACACATTATTTTTACACGCTTTTAGCAAGTGCGTAAAAAAGTTTTATTTTTATTCGCACTTATAAGGATGTAAAAATTAGTTACAATTATAAATGTGGACAAATTTTAGACAACAATGGAGATTTTATACTCAAATTTGTATTTAAAAAAGTCCGTACATATAAATGTGGACAAACTAATAATTTTTCCACGCTTAAAAGTATGAAAATCAATTTGTCACACCTAATTTGTCCGCATAAGAGGAAGCGTGAGAAAACTGAGCGTGACAAATTGATCTCTGCGCTTTTAAGTGTTATAATATTAAAATTTGTCCACACTTATACATGTGAACTTTTCCTTCCTTATAAATTTAAATGTGATAATTAAGATGATTTATTATATATTTTCACGCATATTAGTGCAACAATCTTAAACACGTTTATAAATGTAGAAAATTTACTAAATTTTTACGCAATTTTAAAAAGCGTGTAAAAAAATGTGTGAAAAAATAACATATTTGTTGTAGTGTTGTTAGCGGGTACTTTGGGAAGTTAATGTTGATCTTATCACTTCCGAAATTTGATGTAAAACGTACACATACAAATGAATTTGTTAGAATGTAAACTAAACTTTAAGGGTCTATATTTGTATTTATTGTTAAGTTTAGGGGGTTAGATTGACTAATAGAGAGTTAGTTAAGGCAGTTAAGCCCTCCCCGTCGCACATATATGTTGAAGAGTTGTAACTCTTCATTAGTGTCGTTTATGTCTGTATATGTTCATATATGTACGCAGTTGAAAGTTGTTAAATAAGAAACAAATTTTAGCGTTATATTGTTGAATTCTTATTTTTCCACAAGCAAGTTTACTTCCGCTGTGCCAACAGAATTGATCAATCGGTGGCTACTGCATTTGGAAAAGCCGGTTATTGTCAAATGTTTACGGAAAGTACTGTCCGACACTACGATCAGGGCCGTCTCATGAATTTTAGGGGCCCTGTGCTTGTGATTACAACATAGTCACTTGAGTATTTTGAATGGTAATTTGGTCATTTTAAGACTCAATTTTAATTGGTAAAGTCGAGTTCGTGAATAACAAAAGAAACTTATTAGTAAGAAATTGAAATAAATAATACGAATCAAATTGAATTTGACATGAATTCAATTTTAACGCACCGATACACAACGTATACATGTCAAATACAAAAAAAATTATTGGTCTAAATTTAGATTTTTATTATAACTGTGAGGCCCTACGAAATTGGGGGCCCTGTGCGATCGAGCCTTTCGCACACCATAAAAGCCACCCCTGACTACGATCACAAAAATATCCAAGTTTGATCTAATTCCATAAATGATACCCTGTGTAATTCCTAACATATCACAACATCAAAAACTTAAAAGAAGTTTACAACATCTCTTTATATTAGTTGTCTCATTAATCTCCTCTGGAGTTGTTACCGAAAGCTTCGATCTTCATAGTACCTTTCCTTCCACCCAGGTAGTTTAACCTAGCTTAGCTTCTTCCTGGTTTGCAAGCCACTATCTATGTGTAAGAATATGATGTAATTGAGGTGTTTGTATGTATGTCTTGCTACTTGCTAGCATAACGATATAAATATTTTTCTCTGGACGTGTGAATCTTAATTTTCTTTTGCTTGATAAAAAATTTCATGCTGCAGATACCGTCTCACAATTCTGGCTGTATCCCTACAGATATTGTCATGAAGGAGGTTTTGATGTGAGTCCATATATTATAATGTCAAGATAGACATGAGTCACGTATAATCCACAGATTCAGGTTTTTGATACTTCTGGACAATAAATGGTTTTCTAACATTTTTGCAGTGGGAACTATGAGTCCCCGCAGATATACGTACTGTGTACTTTATATCCCAACAATACTTGGAACAAATTGTTTGACAAGGACTCGGATGTAATTGTTCAAAGTTTGAGGGTCCAAACTGAAACATCTGATTTTGCCCTAGCTAGCTTACTACAAATATATAAGACACCAAAGCCGACATTACTGTTCCCAACAGTCGAAAATCATTACATTGTTGTCTGTGAAACGTACAGTGACACTCATTCAAGATTAGGTCAGTGAATCAGAATTAACATTGGAGAATACCCAATTTCTCCACGCAGTTCTTTTCTCTTTCTATTACAGTCAAGTAGGTTTCAAGCAAATTAGAAAGCAGCCTCTTTTTCTTCAGTAGAACTTAGGCATCTGGAATTATTCAGTTGTATTTTTGTTTTTGTTTTTTATCTCTTCAGAATCCTTTTAGGGTTTGTGAAAAAATCGTCTTGCACAAAACCCTAAACTTTTTTTTGTTCAATGCACTTCTCAATTCATCAACTTGGTTTGCCGTAAAAAAAAAGTTTCACCAACTTGGTTTCTTAAATGCTTTGGGAATCTCACTTCCAGATTCAATTGTGTACGGTTAGGGTTTCAACATCCAACTGACCCTTCAAATTACTTTATCTGGTATATCTAAATTTTTTGACATCGACCAAGTTCATGTGTCTGGGAGTTCATTTCCACATACCATTAATTGGTTGAATAGAGTCTTTCATTTGTATGAAAAAGTACTTAAATTATTTAGACAAATTTGGTCACCCTAGGGGCTATGAACATTTCTGGTTGATTTTGTGAGATTTCATGTGTAATAATTTTTATTCTTGGGACTTCCCAATCCTCCAGAGCAGAATCAACTAGAAACTGCTCTCACTTGTACTTTCTTATTCAGATAAGCGCATTTTTTTCTATTCTTCTGTGAAGGAGTTCATATACCTGTTTAAATCTACTCTTCTTAGTTATTGTACATGATTATATTTGGATAAGCTTTATGTTTAATTTCTGCTCTTTTCTATAATTATAATTCTGATGCGAATGGGAAGTCTTGCTAATTGCTTGTCCTTGATATATCTAGGTAACGTTGGTTTCTTGGCTTAGCTAGGGTTTTGGTGTTGTCATTTTTGGGGGGTTGAGTTAGTCGTAATTTTCTACCTTCTCACTATTTACATTAATAAAAGATATCTTTCCTGTTAAAAAAGTTAATTTTTTCTAGAAACCAAATGACATTTGTCCTAGCATTGGTATCTATAAGGTGTTTTCCAACCAAGTAATTATGTATTCAAGTCCCACTTGAGACAAGATGACAATATAAGATACCAGTGTGTAGATCGAGTAGGTTGCCATCAAACACATACAGTTCATTTTCTAAGTTGTAGTCCTTGCAATTTGAGATCATGGAATTTCTAAATTGCCAACACTTGCAACACACACAGTACACACACACACACACACACACATATATATATATATATATATATATATATATATATATATATATATCACACACACACACACACACACACACACACACATATATATATATATATATATATATATATATATATATATATATATATATATAGGTGTGCATGTTTATACACACACAGATTTATATATATATATACACACACACACACACACACACATAAAAAAAATACATACACACACATGTCTGTGTGGACCATATCTTTAAGTAAGTCAAGCATATTAACATTGAACAATAGCTAGATCAGCAATATAAGAAACTAAGGGCCTCCATGTCTAGTTTTTGTTTTTGAGGTGCTAATTATTTAATTAGAGTTAAGTTAGGGTCTTGCTTTGTTGGTTCTATTTTCTAGTTGAGGTAGTAGTGTTTATGTTTTTTTTGGGTGTTTTCGGTTCTTTGTAGTTCAAGCCCGTCACTATTTTTCACTGTGATAAAAAATTCTTTGCTGCATGTTCATGAATTAAATAGATTCGTCGTTGATTGAACATCTATGTGTTAAATATATCCTGTAGAACATTGTGACTAACTTAAATTTATGTCTCATTTTCATAGTTTCCTAGCTTCTAAATAATTGATCATTGTCTTGGTCTCTCACAACAGCGATGGCATCTTCTTCATCATCTTCTTTTAAATTTGAGAACTTCAAGATGGAAAACCTTAGTTGCTGGCCAGCATCAACCACTTTAAACTTGAAATAAACTTAATAGTGAACTGGCTGGACGTAAATGACGATGGAGGGTGGCAATGGTAATGAAGGTTGCTGGAGAAGAGAAATCAGAATTGGTAGAATTCAAAGTGAACTGAACGAGATGCTGATCAAAATTAACGTACAGTACTTGTCATTCAAACACAGAAGATACTTGGTCCTGCTCATAGTGTTAGCTCGGGAAAATAGGGAATATTTACTGTAGCCTCTTTGATAAAGATCATTGATAAAACCTTACTGCCTTCAGATGGATCTCAGATGAGATGCAGCCGTTTAATTTGATAAAGATTAATGTGTTCATATGGAGGTAAAGCTCAATAAATTGCCTACTCAGGTTTAACTAGCAGACAGAGGCATAGACTTGCATACTGTTAGATGGGCAACATGATGAAAACATAGAGGACGCAATTCTTACTTCCATCAAGTGTCGAGTTGCTAGTTTTTTTTATGAGAAAAAGTAGTTTTTTGGCGGAGAATATGGCTTCCTGCAAATCTTTCAATGCATCAGTTGATTTCTTTTGTTGATTCGACTCATTCAAATGAATCTTAAAGGTTATGCTTGGAGGCAGTGATCTTTATCAGCTTTTGGTTGATCTGGAGGTTTCGCAAGGGAAAATGCTTTCAGGATTCTACATACACAATCTCCATGGAACCTATTTAATAAACCTCAGTCACTCTCCTATCAATGGATTAACAGATCAGAAAAAAGATTAGATTAGATTGGTCAAAACGAGTTAGCGAAGATTTTTTATGCTCCCTCTTTGGCAGTTTGTTGGTGTAGTTTGCAGTCAGTTGATAAGTTTGCTTCTCTGTTCATTGCAATTCTCTTCTAGTCTGTTTCTTTCTTTCTTTTTTCGTTTTCTAGTTCCTGTTGGGCTTTTGGTGCAGTTGTAGTGTGGTGTTGTTTTGGGCTTTAGTTCTGTTGCTTATACTCTTCTTAACACCTTGCTATTTAATAGAAGTTCTTTGCTGTTCAAAGAAAAACTAAACTTAACAATTAATTTTTTTGGCAAAAAAATAGAGTTTTATATATAAATAATTGCTGACATGAAAAAGAACCATGAGACAATGACAGTATTACTATAACTACATATTGTTGCAAATGTCGAAATTCTCTGCCATAGAACTGCCATAACAAAAGCCTTGAAGGGGTAACATGTACAAGATGACTACAACATGCGATATGTACGTCAATTCTGAACATTAATTTATTGATTATTTGAAACATGTTCCTCTGTAGCTGATTATCCACTTAGGCAAGGGGATGATATAGACTCCAATAAACCGTCTTGAATCTGAAGTCCGAAAGAGCAGCACTGTACGTGCTGATCAAAATTTATAAATCAATGTCAAATATATAAACTGAGGTAAATAAAGATGATTCCTCCAAGGTTTTATTTTTGAAAGACAATTGTCCCCAATGAGTTGAAGCATGCAATACTAGAAATCACGAGCTCTTTAGAAGAATCCAATCCTCAAACTCTAAGCCACCCTTATTGATAGTGTATATAGGTATAAAACCAAACAATGATAAAACCATTTATAGGATCCTAACTAACAGTTAGGATTTCGTTGCAAAGAAACAACTAGCATTTTTAAAAGGAGTCAAGTAGCATTTAATGTAGCAAAGGGAAAAGGACAGCCGACACCAAAAGAGCCACACTCGCATTATGAGGCCATACCCTCATTTAATAAGACAAGACAGAAAGAGGAAGGAAAAAGGTCCGACGGACAAAGAAAAGGTAAGTTTCACAATACTCTTTTATAAGAAAAGAAACGGTTCAATGAAGGGGTCAGAAAAAACAAAGATCAAACCGGACACGAAAAAGTTTTTACTTGGGCGTCGGAGTGTCTCCCCCAGGAGACCACCCTTGGGCCCTAACATATTTTCTTTGTGAACAGGAGCATTCAAGTCAAGCACTGTCAAGGATTACAACAAGTTCTAAAGATCTGAGGAAGAGCAGTAATTGTGGTACTAACAACTGGCGCCATTCGTGGGACCCGAACGAGTGCTTGACCATTAATGCAGATGGAGGCCCAATCCAGAGGAAAGCAATGCACGAAGCATTGAGCCTATTTTAACCAGGGTGAGTGGACCGTCTTAAAGAGCCCTCAACGTCACGCCCACCCAGTTGTCCACAACCACACAAAGGCTTGGGTATACAGTACATATTAGCCCGGGATCAAATTGAGGGAGGACAATGGACAGTTGGCGGGAAGAGAAGTCCCTAGTGATGCAAATGGAGAAGCTCTGTCCGACCTACGGACAGGACCTCGGACTATGGGCGAAGAGCAGATGGAGCAAGGGGCGGTTCTGCAACCGGATTCCTGACACAAGGCATGCCATCCGTACTGAACACTTGGGGCAATACTGGGGTTGTAGAACAACCTCAAACGGAGTCAGGACCCATACGCGCACCCAGAATCCAGTAGTTGGTGTGGGGCCTTGGAACCCATGGTTATTCCCAATGACCGTCCCTCATCCTCAAAACGCTTATACTTACGCTCCGTATCCCTTACGTACACCCTCTTTCCCTTTTTCGTCCGGAAATCCTATGTCCACTTTTACCCTGGTGGTCTCTTTCTCCCCGACATTCCATACTTCAACACCGCCCACTATAAGCCAAACACTCGGAGGTCCTCCGTTGGGATTCACACCTGTTTCCCACCCAAGTTCTTTCCAAATCCCTCATCCGGGTTCTACTAACACTGGAGTGACATGGCAAAGTACAGAAGGAGACATCATGAAGCCTTACTCAGTTAGGGGTGATGGTTTAGAAAACTTGCCCCATATGGAGAAGTCACCATTTACCAGCAGGATCACAAACTTTCCTTTCAAGGAAGGGTTGGTGCTTCCCAAGGGGATCAATAGCTATGATGGAAAGACGGATTCTGACGACCATTTGAAGTTGTTCGAAGGTATCATGGAACTTCAACGCCTTATGTTCTCTATCACTATGCAAGGTACATCAAGACTTTTGTTTAATAGCCTGGAGGAACGAAGTATCGATAGCTACAAAAATCTGAGGAAGAGCAATAATTGTGGTACTAACACTTATGTGTTTGATTCCTCCAAGGTTAACTGCAACTGGATTGTTAGAAATTAAGCCTAAACATTAAACTAAACTATAGGGTGTTGTTTGTAATTTACTATTAAGTTAATTGGTTAGATTGATAGTTAGAAAGTTGGTTAAGGAAATTAAGCCTGATCAAATGTACAGGTGTGTTTTGAAGGGTTGTACTCCTTCAATTGTGTCTTTTAGTTTAATATAAATGTTATTGTACGTACTACGTTTTTATTGTTGAATAAGAAAGTAATTACATAGATATATTTGTGTTTTTATTTTTCCAAATCGTTTATTGCTTCTGCTGCCACATGTGGTATCAGAGCGGGTTCTGTGGGTATCGAGTTCGTCAAACATCTGAGGCGTTTCTTTTGTGTTTCAATTGGTAGCCATAAGGCCGAAGAAAAATCATCAGATTGAAGATTGTTCCTTCTGTTCTTAAGTGATCGAATAGGGAACATAACAGGGGAGTTTGGGGCTGCATAATTGTAAGACTGCAGGAGAAAATCTTGAACGCCTGTAAGTAGGGCCGTTGCACTCTGTTTTCTTGAAAACTAGATTGCTCTTTCTGTTTCTGGGTATAATTTTGAACAGAGGGAGAAGAGGAGATCTCAGAGGAAGAAGGCAGAATCGATTGATGATTCTGTTGATTACCGATCAGTTGTTCGAAGGCCTGTTTGTTCAGACAAACTGGTATGTGTGCAGCAGCTAGGAAATTTCTGCTACAAAGATTGATGATGCATAGTGTTAAGATGGTGAGTGTGATGATCTTGTTGAAAGAAAAAAGAAAGTGTGTATGCCTGTGTATGACATATTCCATGGGAAAGTCGAAAGAAATTGATGATGGATGATGCTTGAAGTTTTAAAAGGCTTCAGGAAGTTTGATGCTATCTATTCATCAAGTATAGCTAGTTTAGGCATAAGGGGGAATGTTGAGAAGTAAGCCTAAAAAACCATAAGGTGTTGTTTGTATTTTATGTTAACATTAGGGGACTGATGAAGGCAGTTAAGCCTCTCCCCATGGTAACAGTCATCTTGAAGGGTCGTAACCCTTAAATCATGTCGTCTAGTTTGTTATATATATATATATATATATATATATATATATATATGATCATGTACATACTAGGTTTTTCGTTGTTGAATGAGAATATGATTTTCAGGGATATTATTTTGTTTCTTATTCATCCAACGTTTTGATTTATTCCGCTGCCAACTCCAACAAATTGGTATCAGATCGAGCGAAGAGTTGAAGATCCTGGAAGAAGTAGAGATCGCAAGCCTTAGAAGGGCTGTTGAGATTGAATAGAAGGGAAGAACGTCCCTGCAATGATGAACTTGCGCAGAATCCATTGATGATTCTGTGGTGATTGGATGTTTCTGCTATGCTTCAATTAGTAACAGAAGAAAACCATGAAGGCCATTGTTTGGGGCCTGTTTGCAACAGAAAAATGCAGAGGAAGAAGATAAGGCGGTGTTTGGTTCGCAGAATGTTTTTTACTCTAGGAACGGAATGTGTCAAAAAGAATTGAATTCAGGATGAAATGAAATCTGTCTGAATCCAAATACTATAGGTTGTATGGTTGGCAAGAAAGAAATGAAATTCAAATTCAATTCATTTGTTATTTTATTTTTGGTTTATAAATCTGTTAAATGAATCGGAATATGATTATGACAAATGACCAAAATATATTACTAATAATTTTTCAATTTATTTTGAGTTACAAAAATATTTTAAAAGTATGTTCTTTTTTATTTTTTTCTTCATAAAACAATTTTTTTTCTTGATAAAACAAATTGTAATCTTCATAAATTTATAAAACATGTCTTAAATTGATAACATTAAATATTAAGGCTTATTAAATAAGCAAAATAATATCTTTGGCTCCTAAACTACTTCTTTTGCCCCAAATGGAGACTTCAGAACTTATTTCCACCACCTAAATCTCAACGGAGGAAGAAGAATTTGTTTGATCAGTGGTGATTTCGAAGGGACTAGCAGTCCCTGTGATGTTGAAATCAAACAGAGAGGGAAGAGAAGTCCCTGACTAATCTTTCTATAATGATCTATAAAAAAAACATCGAAAGAAGGGGGTCTATTGGTTGTAGTGAACGAATATATAGATTAAGCCATATAGGGTGTGTTGAAGAGGGTCTGTTTGGGCTGCTGCTCAGAAAAGGAGGGAATATCAAGCCCTGTTGTAATCAAATTCGAAGGAAAGATCACTGAGGGAATTGGAAATTAGAAAGAAGATTTTGCAGATCAAATCCTAGAATTCGATGTCCTGTAAGGGCTGTTGAAATGAAAAGGAAGGGGGAAGAAAGTGTGTTTTTATTTCCTTGTCACCTGAGTTTTAATTGTTGAAGATCGAAGCACAAGAATCGAGAACCAAAAATCGGCGCTTGCAAATTGGACACAACATCCAAGTACTAATTTGGCTACAACAATTCTGCAAGTTGGTCACATGGATCGAGAACAACTTGGCTGGTCATTCTTCATCTTATTATCAATTTCTTTTTCATTTAAATTATGAAATTATCTTTCCTATTTAAGCAAGTACATGGTAGTAGTGTTTTCACTACCAATTGTATTTTTCTATTTCTTCTCTCAAATGATATTAATCTTCCAATAGCGAATCTATTTCTTTTTTGTTACTGCCGAACACAAGCGTACACATTTGATCCAAAATTGTTTATTCCAACAGTGATGAGGTCGAAACATTAATGATTTAATGCTTTCTCCTGATTTTAATTATATCTTGCAATAAACACTTCTCCTTCAACATGCATCATCACTTTATAACTGTTTTTTATTTTGAACTACAAAATTTATTGATAAACCTACCACTTTAACTGGTATAATAGATGAGTCGGATATTCTCAGTTTTTGATCTATATATATTGATTGGAGCAGCGATTAAAGTCTCCATGAAACACAGGTGCCCTCTTCTCCAAATAGTGGATTGATTTGGAAACAGTTTTGCTAATATTATCTTCCCCCGGCCTTGTGGCTGATGAATTAACAACGTTTGCTTGGAACCATATACGATGTTATATTCCACACACATCAACCCAAATGAATCTTGAGTACTGGCCACTCTATCTGACATCTTTTAATTTCTTCCTTGATGAACCCCTCCCTTGGCGCCCTTTATTCCCATGACTTGGCCTTAAGGCATTGCTATCGAAACTTCGTTTTGGGTAAATTGGAAGTATTGAAATGGAGTTTCGTTTAGCAAGAGAAGGCCTAGAAGGGATACATCCTTATAGATGTCTATCTAGTAGGTGCATAAATGAAGTATTAATTGACTAAATTGGGTATCTAACCCCTTGTAGTGGGTGTAACTATTAATGTATCTGATTTCTCTATCTCCTTGCTAGCTCGATTAATGATCCTACCTCTTTGCTGCTAGAAAATGTTATAGGTAGATACGTACTATGTGTGATTGTGTGTATACATGTGTGTGTCTATATATATACACATACACCTTATGAAACATGTTAATGCATCTCAAGTTAATCAAATGTCTATTTTCATTAAAACAACAAAATTAGATGTGTGTCACGTACTATACTTTTACAGTTCTACAAATTCTGGAGTCAATGCAATTCAATCATTTTCTCTGGCAAACACTTTTCTAATTGAGTATGATCATGTAGGTATCCAATTAATTAAGGTACAATATTTAAGAAACAATAACCCATATAAACTATGATAATGCTCTACTATCGTCTACAAATACCCTTAAAACAACTAAACACTATATAACGGTCTTCAGGATAATTTTTTTAATGAGATTTATAAAAAGCTTGGGAGAAGCTAAAACACTGTATATTAAGGTGCATAATAGACACTTCTCGATCAATCCATACTGAAATTATGATCATTCAGCTTTAAGCTTAAACATCATCTAGTCGTAATTAAGAGGAACATGAACGCTTGGAGTGGACACAAAAAAGTTACAACACAAGACCGTGACTACATGACCATTGATCTTGATTCAAACTTGCATTAAGAGACATGGTATATATAAGCATCTGCAGCCAAACTTGACCACATGGAGATAATGTTTTTGGAACAGTTAAAATATTATTAATTGTACTAGCAAGTAGTAGAGAGGCAAAACAAGGATTACTAGCTAATCCATACAAATCATTTACGCTCTAATTAAATGCTTACATCTACTTAAAGTCCAAAAAAAAAAATGACAACACGTGTATGTCATGGAACAAAGTATCACTTCTCACTCCGCGCTCCTTGGCTTCTAATTAGCTTTAAAAATCAACTTCATCGTTGAACTTCCACAACATCCAGATGTTAGATTGAATAACCATATTGCGTTTGAATCACTTAACTACGTACTCCTTGGAGAGAATAAGATATGGAATGAATGGCATTAAGATAGAATTTAAGCCTTGTCACCATCAAATCTCCACCACTTCCAAATACGATGCCGTAAACTTTGGGGAACCGGACAAGATAAAAAAACATGTGATTCTCCTTTTCTAGATCACCATATATTGTATATGTGTGGGACATCTCAAAGAGTGCAATTTAATTCCTCTTTTATTCAGATCGGCCCTTGTAGGAAGACAATACGTCCATGCATGCCAAGACAAAATATTAATATTAATTGGAGCGAGTTTATTCCATGGAACAACTTCATTATCTTTGTTAGTTAAGGATTGAAAGAATTATTCTTTGCAACCTTCCATTCCCAACCACAAGGACAAAACTTCGAGGGTGATGACTACAACTTAATTATTAGACATATTCTACTATCTTATATTTATGAATTACCAAAACTCGATCTTGCTACCTGAAAACGTACGTTAAGCTAGAATCTTCAATAGAATGCTTAATTAAAGATTTAACCACTTGAACCAGAAACAAAACTTGCTAAAGATGACTTAATAATAATTAATTTCCATATATCTTCCAAAAAGCGATCACCACATAATTAAGATTAAGTTTTGACATTTGAACTTATCTGGAACTTGAAAAGAAAACAGTGACCAAACAGACAGCCATTTCTGTACTTCTCTATATATAGGTCGTTCAAACGTCTTAGACAAGCATAACACTTATTTATTCAAGTTACAGTGTGATCTCCCAATGAACCCCATGTTTTCTGCCGAAGATAGAACCCTTTATATGTTTTTCGAAAAGTTAAACCTGGTATATAACTTAACCGCCAAAATAAATGACATAATGATTGTGCGGGGTGAAGCTTCCATGTGAAGCATATATTAGCATCACTATCAACATATGTCACAACATCAACATCAGCTGTGAATCATCAGCGTCGAATCATCACATGCTTATAATCATCAACATCAATTACGCATCATCTGCTAAATTTCCAGCACAACACTTTAGATTTTCGAATTTGTTTCGCAAGACCACCATAATGGCGCTATTCCTTAACACCCTAACAGGTGCAGCCCACAAGATCCAAGCATAAAACTTTTTCAAGGAGAAATTAAACATTCCTATTATGATATTTGCATATAACTCACAAGGCCATATAAATATCGGCGCTTTATAACATGTATATATAAGCTAGCTTCTGTCTAGTTACTTTAATTTTCTTTCTGCAATCTAAGAATATTTTCCTGATCATTCCAGGATTTACCAAACACCATATATACCTTGACCAACTTAATGAATATAGATTCCTAAAGAATTAAGTACCAAAGTCGGTCCTTATTTTCATCTTCATCCAACCATTTAAAGATGAAGCTTTTGATCTTGCTCCCTTTTTTTCAGACTTCTCAGTTGTTTTTACTTATAAAAATTATTAACAACACGTTTATTTATGTATGTAAGCGATAAGTATAGGTGTATATTTATCATCGGTATTCTTAACTTCATTACATCCTCTTGATTGTAATGTTTATCATCGGAGTTCTTATTTTTAATGAAGGTTTGTAAGCGATAAGTATAGTTATATATAACTATCATGTAATTATTTTAATGTAACCTTGACATGTTAAGGATTTTGGTTGAAACTATAACAAGTTTGGAAGTGGAGAGTGCACATTTGTATAAATTCCATAGAAGTTTAGACCTAGATGTAATGCAAGGGTAGGGGTTGTGCCTCCGTGGCAGAGCCCCTCACGGTAGGGGTGTTCATTTTCAAATGAAAATTGCTAGCCAAATCCGTATCCGATTTTTGGATAATCCAAAAATTGGATATTGGATTAACCAGAAAATTCATTTTTTAATTATTAAATTATAAATGAATTCAAATATACAAATTACAATTCTATATACACATTAACATATAAAAAAGTAATAATGTCACAAACCAAATCATATCATACTTTTCAAACTTAATAAACCACGAAAAGAACACATTAATTAAAGATATAAAAATGCATTTAAGCAAGTTATAAATAAGTTAAAGCTACATTTTACACTTAAACAAATAAATATAACTATATAGTGTTAATCGGTTTGGTAAAAAAGTTTTGAGGAATAAAAAATTGGATTTCGGATTTTCCGAAAATCTGAAATTATGCAAAATCCGTATGGATCCAAATCCAAATATGCAGTTTCAGATCTGATTTTCGGATTCGGATGTTTTTAAACACCCCTACCTAGCGGTGGAATTTTCTGAAGTGGTTTAGTGTTGAAATTTTCTTTTGTGCGTTAACTTTGATCAACAAGGAGTGAAGCATTGACAACAGTTGCAGCAACTGCTGTTGTATGGTTGTTAATGCTGTGTATGTGGTCGCTAAGCTTCACAAGCTTAACAGCGAGGAACAGTTGCTTGCTTATCAACATGCACGTGCCGATGACAACGACTTTAACCGTTGCACTACAACAAAAATGTCAATTGTACACATTATTTTTACACGCTTTTAGCAAGTGCGTAAAAAAGTTTTATTTTTATTCGCACTTATAAGGATGTAAAAATTAGTTACAATTATAAATGTGGACAAATTTTAGACAACAATGGAGATTTTATACTCAAATTTGTATTTAAAAAAGTCCGTACATATAAATGTGGACAAACTAATAATTTTTCCACGCTTAAAAGTATGAAAATCAATTTGTCACACCTAATTTGTCCGCATAAGAGGAAGCGTGAGAAAACTGAGCGTGACAAATTGATCTCTGCGCTTTTAAGTGTTATAATATTAAAATTTGTCCACACTTATACATGTGAACTTTTCCTTCCTTATAAATTTAAATGTGATAATTAAGATGATTTATTATATATTTTCACGCATATTAGTGCAACAATCTTAAACACGTTTATAAATGTAGAAAATTTACTAAATTTTTACGCAATTTTAAAAAGCGTGTAAAAAAATGTGTGAAAAAATAACATATTTGTTGTAGTGTTGTTAGCGGGTACTTTGGGAAGTTAATGTTGATCTTATCACTTCCGAAATTTGATGTAAAACGTACACATACAAATGAATTTGTTAGAATGTAAACTAAACTTTAAGGGTCTATATTTGTATTTATTGTTAAGTTTAGGGGGTTAGATTGACTAATAGAGAGTTAGTTAAGGCAGTTAAGCCCTCCCCGTCGCACATATATGTTGAAGAGTTGTAACTCTTCATTAGTGTCGTTTATGTCTGTATATGTTCATATATGTACGCAGTTGAAAGTTGTTAAATAAGAAACAAATTTTAGCGTTATATTGTTGAATTCTTATTTTTCCACAAGCAAGTTTACTTCCGCTGTGCCAACAGAATTGATCAATCGGTGGCTACTGCATTTGGAAAAGCCGGTTATTGTCAAATGTTTACGGAAAGTACTGTCCGACACTACGATCAGGGCCGTCTCATGAATTTTAGGGGCCCTGTGCTTGTGATTACAACATAGTCACTTGAGTATTTTGAATGGTAATTTGGTCATTTTAAGACTCAATTTTAATTGGTAAAGTCGAGTTCGTGAATAACAAAAGAAACTTATTAGTAAGAAATTGAAATAAATAATACGAATCAAATTGAATTTGACATGAATTCAATTTTAACGCACCGATACACAACGTATACATGTCAAATACAAAAAAAATTATTGGTCTAAATTTAGATTTTTATTATAACTGTGAGGCCCTACGAAATTGGGGGCCCTGTGCGATCGAGCCTTTCGCACACCATAAAAGCCACCCCTGACTACGATCACAAAAATATCCAAGTTTGATCTAATTCCATAAATGATACCCTGTGTAATTCCTAACATATCACAACATCAAAAACTTAAAAGAAGTTTACAACATCTCTTTATATTAGTTGTCTCATTAATCTCCTCTGGAGTTGTTACCGAAAGCTTCGATCTTCATAGTACCTTTCCTTCCACCCAGGTAGTTTAACCTAGCTTAGCTTCTTCCTGGTTTGCAAGCCACTATCTATGTGTAAGAATATGATGTAATTGAGGTGTTTGTATGTATGTCTTGCTACTTGCTAGCATAACGATATAAATATTTTTCTCTGGACGTGTGAATCTTAATTTTCTTTTGCTTGATAAAAAATTTCATGCTGCAGATACCGTCTCACAATTCTGGCTGTATCCCTACAGATATTGTCATGAAGGAGGTTTTGATGTGAGTCCATATATTATAATGTCAAGATAGACATGAGTCACGTATAATCCACAGATTCAGGTTTTTGATACTTCTGGACAATAAATGGTTTTCTAACATTTTTGCAGTGGGAACTATGAGTCCCCGCAGATATACGTACTGTGTACTTTATATCCCAACAATACTTGGAACAAATTGTTTGACAAGGACTCGGATGTAATTGTTCAAAGTTTGAGGGTCCAAACTGAAACATCTGATTTTGCCCTAGCTAGCTTACTACAAATATATAAGACACCAAAGCCGACATTACTGTTCCCAACAGTCGAAAATCATTACATTGTTGTCTGTGAAACGTACAGTGACACTCATTCAAGATTAGGTCAGTGAATCAGAATTAACATTGGAGAATACCCAATTTCTCCACGCAGTTCTTTTCTCTTTCTATTACAGTCAAGTAGGTTTCAAGCAAATTAGAAAGCAGCCTCTTTTTCTTCAGTAGAACTTAGGCATCTGGAATTATTCAGTTGTATTTTTGTTTTTGTTTTTTATCTCTTCAGAATCCTTTTAGGGTTTGTGAAAAAATCGTCTTGCACAAAACCCTAAACTTTTTTTTGTTCAATGCACTTCTCAATTCATCAACTTGGTTTGCCGTAAAAAAAAAGTTTCACCAACTTGGTTTCTTAAATGCTTTGGGAATCTCACTTCCAGATTCAATTGTGTACGGTTAGGGTTTCAACATCCAACTGACCCTTCAAATTACTTTATCTGGTATATCTAAATTTTTTGACATCGACCAAGTTCATGTGTCTGGGAGTTCATTTCCACATACCATTAATTGGTTGAATAGAGTCTTTCATTTGTATGAAAAAGTACTTAAATTATTTAGACAAATTTGGTCACCCTAGGGGCTATGAACATTTCTGGTTGATTTTGTGAGATTTCATGTGTAATAATTTTTATTCTTGGGACTTCCCAATCCTCCAGAGCAGAATCAACTAGAAACTGCTCTCACTTGTACTTTCTTATTCAGATAAGCGCATTTTTTTCTATTCTTCTGTGAAGGAGTTCATATACCTGTTTAAATCTACTCTTCTTAGTTATTGTACATGATTATATTTGGATAAGCTTTATGTTTAATTTCTGCTCTTTTCTATAATTATAATTCTGATGCGAATGGGAAGTCTTGCTAATTGCTTGTCCTTGATATATCTAGGTAACGTTGGTTTCTTGGCTTAGCTAGGGTTTTGGTGTTGTCATTTTTGGGGGGTTGAGTTAGTCGTAATTTTCTACCTTCTCACTATTTACATTAATAAAAGATATCTTTCCTGTTAAAAAAGTTAATTTTTTCTAGAAACCAAATGACATTTGTCCTAGCATTGGTATCTATAAGGTGTTTTCCAACCAAGTAATTATGTATTCAAGTCCCACTTGAGACAAGATGACAATATAAGATACCAGTGTGTAGATCGAGTAGGTTGCCATCAAACACATACAGTTCATTTTCTAAGTTGTAGTCCTTGCAATTTGAGATCATGGAATTTCTAAATTGCCAACACTTGCAACACACACAGTACACACACACACACACACACACATATATATATATATATATATATATATATATATATATATATATATCACACACACACACACACACACACACACACACATATATATATATATATATATATATATATATATATATATATATATATATAGGTGTGCATGTTTATACACACACAGATTTATATATATATATACACACACACACACACACACACACATAAAAAAAATACATACACACACATGTCTGTGTGGACCATATCTTTAAGTAAGTCAAGCATATTAACATTGAACAATAGCTAGATCAGCAATATAAGAAACTAAGGGCCTCCATGTCTAGTTTTTGTTTTTGAGGTGCTAATTATTTAATTAGAGTTAAGTTAGGGTCTTGCTTTGTTGGTTCTATTTTCTAGTTGAGGTAGTAGTGTTTATGTTTTTTTTGGGTGTTTTCGGTTCTTTGTAGTTCAAGCCCGTCACTATTTTTCACTGTGATAAAAAATTCTTTGCTGCATGTTCATGAATTAAATAGATTCGTCGTTGATTGAACATCTATGTGTTAAATATATCCTGTAGAACATTGTGACTAACTTAAATTTATGTCTCATTTTCATAGTTTCCTAGCTTCTAAATAATTGATCATTGTCTTGGTCTCTCACAACAGCGATGGCATCTTCTTCATCATCTTCTTTTAAATTTGAGAACTTCAAGATGGAAAACCTTAGTTGCTGGCCAGCATCAACCAATTCAAATCTGGTGAAGCTCTATTATTTTACTTCCCCACTAATATCATTTAATGTAATCATACATTGCACATACTTAATTATATTGTCTGACAAATATTCGACTATTATGCATTTGCTATTACCTGTTCCTTGTATATAAATTTTTGTTGATCAAGTCAGTTTTTGTGGTATGCAGGGAGCAATAATTGATTCAAATCCTGTAAGTGATGATGCCGATGTCATTGACGCCATCCCAATTTCATACAAATTACCAGATGCCTCAACTTTCAACGGTCCACAGAGCCTAATAATGGTAAGCTTGCATAATATATTAATCTGTTTGTCAATGCTTGGTGGAATTTGACTCCCTTTCCTAGTTGGTTATAGTTCGGAAGCCATGTACGGTCCAAATACCATTAAATATTCTTGTTTCCTTCTAAAATTTTTTGTTTCCTGATGGAGATTAAAGGAGGTGTAAAACTGATAGCTATTTTCCCACCTCAGAGAGATATGGTTTCCCAACGGTCAGCATTAAGTATGTCACATATCACAGCTGTGACATCCCCACCAAAGCGAAGGAAGCTGCTAAAAACATCCATCATACTTAAAACTTTTAACATGAATTTCCGTCTTGAAGATGCCGCACTACGTAACTACATTGAATCCATGGATGAGGTATTTCTTGGCTTAATTTAAAGTTAACTCCTAATTACATGACTTTGTTCGGTAAGAATATAATATTCAAATTTCATCTCAAATGGAACAATTTTTGTCACCTTAATTAGCTTGAAACATTGGTATCCATTTTAATAAGCCTTATTAGAAAGATTTCTTGAAAATTTTGGCTGTAATACACAATTTTTGAAGAACACAGAATATAGTCAATCCACAAGATCTGATAATCGATGAAGAAGTATAATCCAAACCAATTCAGTTCTTGGATTAAACCACTTTGCCACCTACACCTTGTCCTAGTTACGAGCTTTATGTGCCTTACTTAGGGTTAGGGTTGTTAACTAATATTAAGAAGCTTTGCAATGTGATTACTAACCATGTGACTAGTGTTATCATTGTACATTTGGATGTCTGGACTGCAAATGTATGACATTATCAAATACACACCCATATAGTAGTAATTGGTTGATTTCGAGAACTATGTACCCTAGAAATTAATGTTGATGTTTCCCAATTATATACTATATCATTGTCATAAGCAATTAATGTTGATTTCCAGCTAGCGAGCTGAGCTTTCATATATATTTATGTTAAACTTAAAATGTGAGGGCTAATGTTTAACGAGAAGATGATACATCAGAATATTTGAAAAGAGAATGGTTTTGGAAAAAATAAAATAATCATGCCTTCTCTTTTGGAAACAAAATGTATACATTCAGAACTCACCAATAATAATTGCTGATATTAACTTTGACATAATTAACATCATGCTTTAACTTATATATATCTTGGGAGAGTTGGATTAAAAAACCTGAATTGGTTTATAAATGGAGATATAGTCTCAACGTTTCTTCCCTTGCTTTAGCCATTTACTCTCTACGTAACACCCTCTTGTATCGAATTTATAGAATTAGCTCTCATTCCTTCATCAATTCATGGTGTGTTTAATAATATATTCCCTTTTGCACTTAAAAAAACAGCATGGACTTTTCACTTACTAAATAGTAACTAATTAATATATATATATATATATATATATATATATATATATATATATATATATATATATATATATATATATATATATATATATATATTCTGGACTTTCAAGATAATAGTTTTATATCACTTAATTAATTGGTGATCAATATAATTAGTATGGCCACTAACAACAACAAAAAAGGTAAAATAAAACTTATAATTTTAACACTCCCCCTTAAACTTGATTCTGTATTCCAACCATTAACTATGGCTTGGCTAGATTGGCTTCGTAACCCACTATTAGCTAGTTCTACAATACGTTGAGATTTTTCTTTGTTGCCTTGACCTGTCACTTTGTAGCCTGTCCCTGTTCCATTTTTCATAAAATTTCACTTAATTTGCTTCACTGTTCTTTTTTTCTTTCTTTCCTTCCCTTTTTTTTTGGAATTCTTTGTTGTCTATAAATCCATTTAGAAAAAAAAATTCTATGGTCAAGGGATTGCAGACTAAAAAAAGTGTAGTTTACAATCTAGCTTCTTTGTAGTCATTATTGATAATTCTTCTATGTCCAAAAGAAATTTACAATCACAAAGAAGATATAGGAGGCTAATTATGCCATATTGATTTCCCATTTCTTCATATATTTTCAGTAGGCTTCTAAAACAGTTTTCTTGTTATGCATGTGAACTTCCACACGACGTCTTGTATATTTCTTCTTTTCCTCCTAACATGTTCATTCTTTCACGGCCTCTTTTGGTTTGCTGACTTTGATTTCTGTCAAAATGGTATTAATTTGTGTACTCGTAGTAGCCATGTTCTCCTTTTCTTGGTCCAAAACCGTACGTATTGTTAGAAAAATACTCTGTTTGACTTTGCTCATTAGTCACTAAGTAGTTGTGGTTCTAAACCCTTTGTCTCCTTAATGATGGTACTAACAACTTGGTAGCAAAGTATGCAAAAACATTTTTCTATAACTTGCACCTCGCTAATATCTTCATTTCTTTTCAATTGATTAATGAAAACTAAACTAGAAATTAATAAAAAAATCAATTCATTCTCTTCTGTTGGATAGAAGTTCAAACAAATCTCTAAGTGTTTGTAGCCAATATATTTTCTATTGGTTAACTCCCATGTTACTATAATTAACCTTGATGGTCATAGTTTCATTTTAAGCTAGCCTTCTCAATACCATCTTCATTGATTGCATGAAAGATAAGGTGAAAATATGTCATTCTTGACCCTCTTTCTTAAATCTTTCAAGACATGATGTATCTGTTTGATCGTGTGATAAAATATCATCTTGCTCCTTAAATGATCTTTCAAGAATAATCCATACAACTTTTATGTGCTCCATGATCGAAGACCTTCATCTTGATTAATTCTCTAATTAAGAAGTATCATAGTTGCTCTTCCATGCTAAGGTTAGGAACTAGGAAGAGAGCATTCCTTTATTTCATCATTTTTTTCCATATCTCTGATGCCACTTCATTGAAGTTAGAGGGCTACATTTAATTAGAAGATGGAGAAGATGTTTGAAATATAAGGTTATATATAAACTGATCAATTGATATTGATTTTTCTTGCTGTACAAAATTATGATTTTAAATGTGAAGAACTCACCCCTTCACCACAATACCATAGAAATAAGTACTAAATGCAATATTAGAAACTAACATTAGTAATTCTTGACTTAATTAACTATTAGCATCAACTAATGACTTTTTAACTAGAAACTATTAAAATCCACTCTTCAAACATACTAGAATTTGGACTTATGGACTCATCAATCAATATCATTGGTGAGCTAGATAAATATGACAAGATTAAAATAGACCAAATCAATTGTGTACTTCCAGAAACTTATTTCAGCAGCAGAAAAACCTTTTATTCACTGACATGTGTACATTTTTTTGTCGGTATGTTCAGCAACGAATGGAACTCGAACAAGGAAACCATACTGCAAGCAAACATCTATCATTGTCCCAACGGCTTGAAGGATGGACACATGAAATAAGGAAAAGAAATAAAACTTCTACAACCGATAAGGTAAGTAAATCTCTAATTGTTATTCATTTGATTATTTTAAATATCTCTTAATCGTAATATGATGGAAAGATCGTACGTAA
Organism: Centrapalus pauciflorus; assembly: GCA_020465985.1. Taxonomy (NCBI): domain Eukaryota; kingdom Viridiplantae; phylum Streptophyta; class Magnoliopsida; order Asterales; family Asteraceae; genus Centrapalus; species Centrapalus pauciflorus. The sequence goes on from JAANYP010005296.1 coordinate 217,214, forward strand.
CTATTACAATATATACTTGGTAGCAGTTTTACATACATAGATCTTCCAACACCACATTTCGTTCAATGGTTGACGTTGAGAAATTTATCAAATATGAGAGTTACCCAACAACTAAAAAGAACTGTTTTAGGCCTATGGATTCCCAAGAAGACATATTGGTAAGTTTGACTCGATCAATTTTTAGTTTTATGATATCTTCTTTTCACTTATCAAGAAAACACTGATTTTCCTTCATATAGGAACATTTGTTGTTCCACAATCAGGATAACAATGACAACTTGTTCCACAATCAGGATAACAATGACAACGCAGATACTTTGTATCTTGATCAAGAACCAAGACTTATTGAAGAAATGATTGAGGAACTACTTGACACTGAAAGTCAATTTGAGGTTATCAACACGCCACAAGATGGCTAGTGTCAGCATCTGTGTTTATCAAGGAGCGAAAACGTTGCATGACTTAAGATATTAAACATTTGGTTTCAAAAACTTTTATGCAGAACCTGGGTGTTGTATTGTCATGTTAATGATAGGCATTGTTTTTCAATTTCTTCATCAGACCCTGAGTGTTGGATTTTTAGAATCTTGTTGGGTTAAGTTATGATATAACTTCTCTATTTATCTTATTTTTATCTTCATGATGGATATGTATCTGAGAAATTCTATATACATTCGATCTCTTATATTACTTTTAGTTTTAATCAACGGGACTTGATTTATATAATGTTGAAAGTTCATTAATTTTCAATAAAAAAACCTTATATATATTGTACATGACAAACATGCATTTTTTAATAGAACTTAATACATTGAAAATGCTAGCAACAAACTAGATATTATGATGAACCCATAAAAGATCTAATAAACACCAAATTAGGGGTGAGCGACGGGCACCATTTGAACCCGAACCGATGCCGAATTAATATATTCGATCCGGTACTCGGTTTTTAATTTAGCTGAAATTCGGTATTCGGTACTAGCGGTTTCGGTACCATATTCATCCCGAATATCCCGATCCCGAACCGAATATATAGGTTGAATTGGATTATTTGGGTACTGCACCATTGGATTATTTGGGTACCGCTGATATTTGGTACCGCATACGGAGCGACGATGGTTGGCCGTTGGGCGACTTCGCGAATATGGAGCGCCGACGCTTGGATTTCGCAGTTGTGTTGGAAACATCCATGGCCGCCGATTGCTTCAAAGAATGGTTCAACTCTTCAATTGCTTCAGTCCGATCTATTACCTATTTACTTGCTTCAAATCTTCAATTGCTTTAATCAATCGATCATACATTCTCCTATTCACCTCTGATGTTGATGTTGTCATCTGTATGTGTCTCGAACTCGAAGGGAGACAGGGTTTAATCAATCGTTGAGACTGGAACTCGGATTCACCCCTACCATAAGGTATATATCGTTTTGATATTTTTATGTTCTTTACAATCTGATTTTGATGATGATATTTTTGGCTCTAAAAAGGTTTCGTCTAATTGTGTATTTATTATTTGAATAATTGGTTATACATCCTCAAGTCGATAATTACTAATTAGAGAGTTGTTGTAAAATTTGTTAAACGAAGTTCATATTTAGTGTAGACATGTCCCCTTCTTATGATGATTGTTCACTGCTGTGCTACATGTGAAAACTCCTTTGAGTAGCAAAGAAATTCGATTAAATCCTCTGATGGGTTTCTGGATTTGGAACAAATTAAATCCGGTTTTTCTATTTTGATAATGGTTTTCAAAAGTATTTATGGGTTCATGCGTGGTGTTTTTAACATGATGGAAAACGGTTGGCAACTTTAAAATATTATGCACAACATATTGATGAAATGTCTAACTGGGTTTTCTTCTTTGCATTATGATTCTTTTACTGTGAAGCTGATTGTGATGTTCTTTATTTACTTTTTCTTTCTTTTACTGTGAAGCTGAAAAGTGCCAATGTGTTCCTTGTGTTTTAACAATACTGATTTAATTTCTCTATCTGTTGGTATGGATGATAAATGTATGCCAATTGAGTTAAGTAGGCACTAGATAGCTATGGAACCCAATGAGGAACATGTAAATAAAACTAAAGAATGCAGTCAATGCACTATAGTAGATATTAGGAGTTGCCAATGTCAATGTACACATAAGAATCTTTGCACCAATTAAACCTATCATATTTACTAGCAGGAGCATGTACCGGAAACTTACAATGTTAATACCAAAAAGGTTATGGAAAAGTGCCAAACCCAATCAGTTTGCCAAACCAGATGACGTTAATTTGTTGCTTTTAAGATAAAGAATCCAATTAATCAATTCTTTCCCAAACCCAATCAACGAGGTTCTTCATGGCACTAACTGCAGAGTTTATATGTGTAGATTATATATAACTTGTTAAAGTGAAATTTTTCTGGAGACCTTTTTTTTTATTGTGGATATATAATATATAAGGTTTTTTTGTTTAAAATATAAGCTTTTTGTAACTAGTCAAGAATTCCAAAAAAAAAAAAAAAAAGTTAAATCACCATTATTGATAAACTAGTGCTTAGTTAAAGGATGAGCAAAAACTAGAGTTCTTGACTAAGGTTTTTGTTATTTTGGCATAAAAAGGATCCTTGAATTTGTGCATGTAGTGCAAGCATGCACTGTTTTGGAAAATGATGTTTCTTGTCTTATTATACGTACTTTATAACTTTGGATAATATTTAAATTTGATTGCTGCTATATTACCTTCATTTGATTTAACCACATATATCAGGCATGTATTTCCTCTTTTTTACTTCAAAAACTGAATTTATTTCCAACAGTCTTTTTCAATTGATTTTGATTAGCCATCTCGTAAAACCAGAGATTTTGAGTGATCCTATTAATTTGATATCTTTGAATGATTTTCAAACTCAGGTTATGCATTGATATTAAAGCTAAGAATCAAATTCAGGACGTGTTTTATCCCAACGAACGTACCGTTGATGGCATCATCATTCATTGACATGGATGAAACTCAAGTAAGTTAATTTTAATGCTTTTGCTATGATAAACCTTAATATTTATAGTTTATTATGTTTTAATTCAAAGTCCGACACTAGCTTGTTTTAATTTTATGTTTCTAAATTCATATATATATAAAATACATACCTATTTCTTGCTACTATTTTTTTTTATTTTATAGTTTAGTCCTTTAACATTATATTACTTAATTAAACGTGGATTTAGTATGATGAGACATATGTTGAGGATACCCCTCGTGTGGTGCTTGATGATGATGATGATTTGGATTCGACTAAAAACAAAGAAGATCATGTCGAACAAACCAATAAAAGAAAACGTCAATATAAAGAGAGGGCCCCGTGTTGGAAGCACTTTGATGTACTTTATAAAGTTGATGATGATGGAGTCGAAAGGAAACATGCAAAATGTAAGTATTGCTCCGTGATTCTTAAAGCCGACCCAACAAGGAATGGAACTTCTAGTTTAAAGAAACATTATCCAAGTTGTGATAAAAACACTGAAAATAATATGAATGAACAAGGTTCATTGCAATTTAAGAAAGAAGCTAGTGGTGAGGGAAGTGTGACTACATGGAAACATGCATGATGAGAACAAAATAAAAAAAGCTTTATTAAATTTGTTTGTTGTGGGCGAACTACCATTTAAGTTTGTTGAACATGAAGCTTTTATGGAGTATAGTAGTGCACTAAATGGAAAAGTTACTTTACCATCACGACATAAAATTAATAGCGATGTTGCAAAGTACTATGTCGATGAAAGAAAGAAATTGATTGATTACTTAAGTAGTCCAACAAATACAATACATTTGACTACGGACACTTGGACTAGCTCGTATCAAAGGATCAACTACATGGTAGTCACAACTCATTTTATAGATGATAATTAGGTTTTCCACAAAAGAATTATTAATTTTAGACCCATTAATAGTCACAAGGGGGAGGATGTGGCCCGGAAGTTATTAGATTGCATAGATGGTTGGGGGATTAAAAGTGTGATGAGTATGATGGTTGACAATGCATCTTCCAATGATAACGCAATTGAGTTTTTGATCAAGAAGTTGCCAAATATGTATGATGGTGGCAAACATTTTCAAATAAGGTGCATGGCTCATATTCTTAATCTTATTGTCAAAGAAGGTTTGAAAGACAATAATTATCATGTAGAACGTGTTCAAAAGGCGGTAAGATATATAAGATATTCCACACAAAGAATCACAATGTTTAGAAAGTGCATGATAGCTTGTGGAGTGGAATCGAAGAAGTTTTTGTGCTTATCCTGCACGGTGGAACTCGACTTACGAGTTGTTGAAAATTGCGGTGGAATTAAGAGAAGTGTTTCTCAAGTATGAACTTCAAGGTAAATTTAATTCTATATGTTTATGTTTAGTAAGTTTGTCAAGTTTTTTTTACATATAGTTACTTTTTTTGTGTTAGATAAATCATTTGGACGTGATGATATTAAAGCCCCGGATTATGAAGATTTTCAAGTTTGCAAAGGTATGGTGGACTTTCTCGAAAAATTTAAAGCTAAAACGGAGCTAGTTTCGGCAACTTCAAAACCGCTAGCACATCGTTTTTTAAGAGAAATTCTAGATGTTGATAAACATTTACGGGATTGGGAAGCATCACCCCGATTTTGGATGATGGGTTTGGAAATGCGAAAATAATATGACAAGCATTGGGGTGATTTTGAAAAGTTGAACGATTTTATGTATATTGCGGTTTTATTGGATCCGTCAATGAAATCTACCTTCTTGAGACATGCATTTCGTAAGATCGATCATCATGTACACAATTACGGATGATAATCCCATGTCTACACAAGATATAGACAAGAATGTTGCTTCTTTGCTTCAGGATGTTGAAGATAAGATGGAAAAATTGTTTAGTGTACAAACAAAAATTTGACAAGATCGAGTCTCATGCGTCTTCTCAAGAAGGTAGTAAGGAAGATGATATTTGTTGTGATGACGACGATGATTTTTTTTTTGGTGAGTTTCTAAACGTGGAGGAAAACAACTCTTTTTCATTGGAGACAGAACTAAAAAGATATTTGAATGAACCAATAACTCCATACAATAAGGAGTTTGACATTGTTTGATGGTGGAAGCAAAATGCATTGCGTTTTCCGATCGTTTCTCGAATGGCCAAAGGTACCCTTTAAATTATTTCTAGCACTTATTTACTTTTACAAGTTATAAATTTACATATTATGTTGTTAGATGTTTTGGCAATTCAAATTTCGACTGTTGCATCGGAGTCGGCGTTTAGTACTAGCGGACGTGTTTTAGATCCGTATTGAACAAGTTTATCGACATCAATAGTTGAGCCTTTCGTTTGCACCCAAGATTGGAAAATCATGGAAACCAATTGTAGATCATGTTGACGATATTTTGAAAGATGATGACATAGCGTTAGGTAATAATTTTCGATACATTTATAGAAATTTTTTATCAAATCATTGATTACATACTAACTTTGTTTAATTTCTCATTTTTACTTGTTATATAGAGCTTGAAGAGACGATGCGTGCTCACGACGGAAAAGAGAAAGGAAAATTGGCAACCGATGATTTAGATTTGATATTAGCGTTCTTTGTTTTGATAGATATTTGTAATTTTTGAACTATACAATTGGTTTAGCGTTTTGTTATTCGGTATTCTTTGTTCGGTATTCGATATTTGATATTAGGTTTTCGGTATTTGATATTCGGTTTCGGTATTAATTAGGAATTCGGTATTCGGGTGCAATATTTGGTGATGTATGTTTGGTATTTGGTATCTTTTCCTTACTCGGTCCCAATACGCGTGACTGGCACCGAAAACCCGGTCTCAGAACCGGATCGAACCGGCACCATATAAAAGTATACGGTTCGGTATTTGGTTCTTTCAAAACTAATAATTCGGTTTCGGTATTTTCGGGATCGGTATCGGTTCGGTACGGTCCGGTACCGAGCTCACCCCTAAGTAACACAATAAAAATTTCTACATCAGAATACATAATTAGTGTGTCTTTGATTGTTTATCAATCTGGAACTGACGGGACCACTTTTGATCCATATGATAATTGAAATACATACATACATATACTTATATACATATATATATACATATATATATATATATATATATATATACACACACATACATACATCTATATATATATATACATACATACATATATACATACATACATACATATATATATATATATATATATATATATATATATATACACACACACACACATATATATATATATATATATATATATATATATATATATATATATATATATATATATATATATATATATATATATATATATATATATATAGGGGTGGGTTCAATGGAGAACCTCTATGCAATGAAAAACCTTGGAGAACCACAATGCATCGTTAGAAAATCGTAATGCATCACGTGGAAGTCGATGCATCACACGTGAATTTGATGCATCACGTGTAAATAATGATGCATGATGCAGGAATTGTGATGCATTTGTGATGGTGTATGTGTTGGAAATAATCTTGACTATAGTTGGATTTATATTATTATCATTATTATTATTTCAGTGTTTTAAATAAATAGTAAATGAAGAATGAAATAGTCTTGGCCGGTTAGACCGAATTGTATGGGTGAGTGAATGGTATGCATATTGACCGGGTTTTAGGTAGAATAAGTCTGCAAGTTTGTTTAGGGAAAGAGGCTATTTATGGCCATTTAGTTTTTGAATATTATATATTGTGTTCCTTTCTTTCACGTATACAAAAGTCTATGTTTTTTTGCTTCAAAATACAAACACTCAAATCACGTTGAAAGGGTTCGTATCCAACAAGTGGTATCAGAGCTTGGTTCACTTACGAGGGCCTTTTTTCATGTGATCTACAGGACCGAGTGAAGACCGGCTGCCTTAGCAGCGAAGACCGCCAAAAGACCGACGCCGTCGAGAAGACTGTGAGACCGAGAAAACTCCGGCGTGAGACCGAAGACCGTTAAGCTATAGACCGATACCGGTGAGACCGAAGACTGTTAAGCTATAGACCGATACCGGTGACCGGAGACCGTTAGCTTATCGAAGGAAGAAAGATAGACCGAGACCGAAGTTTATAAAAAAGGAAGAGGAAGTGAAGAATGACGATGATACAAGCAAAAGAGGCAGGTACGATGTCTTACCAAGTTCCAATTTTGACCGCAACGAACTATCCGGTATGGGCTATCAAAGTTAAGTCCATATTGGATGCGCATGGGCTATTGGAAACGGTGGAACCGAGGACTCTTGGGGAAGAGCCAAATGCTAAGAAATCAAAACAAGCTCTAGCGTTCTTGCTTCAAGCAATACCTGAAGAAATGGTGTTGCAAATGTCGAGTTGTTGGGAAATAGTTTAAGTATATTCAAGCTGTTAGTTAGACTTCTCAGACTGTTAGTAGTTTTTAAATGTAAATACAAAGTTCATGCTGCTAGTTGAAGAAACTCGAGCTGCTAGTGTAAAAGTTCAAGCTGCCAGAGCAAAACAACTCAAGCTGCTCTGCTCATGCTGTCAAGAGATTCAAGCTGCTCAACAGTTTCAGAAACAGAAAGTGCTGATTTTCAGGAAACGATATCTACGTGAAGATTCCAGCATATCTACTATCAGAGAAGTCATTATTCGTCAAGGAAACATATCAAGAAGCAATATAAATACATAGAATAGGTCTTTCTATTGTATAGGTTTTTCATGCATATTTTGAGTCTGTAATTGCTTTGTTGATTAAGTTTTCATAAGCCTCTAAGGTTGTAAAACCCTAAGAACAGTCTGTGTTCTTCGTCTAATCAAACAAAATAGAGGTGATTGTAATCGTTGAATTCAGCAATACAAACAGTCTTGATTAATTCTTGTGTGTTTATTCATTATTGATTCTGAAAGTTTTTTTGATAAAATAATTAAGTGTTATTCCGCAAACTTCTTGATTAAACTTTGATTCAAAGCAAGATTATTGATTTATACTCTGATAAATTCAAATCAGTTAGTCTTGGTAATTCATATTTAGATCCTGACAAGTGGTATCAAAGCCAGGTTTGTCAAACCAGGTTACTCTTTGTTTTTCAAAGTCAAAAACTTTCTTTTAAATTTTTAATTGTTTTGCAATGGAATTTGAAAATAGCAGCAGTGGATCTGGGCAAGGACTCAAAGTGCCTATGCTCAAGCCCACTGAGTTTGAGATGTGGAAACTCAGGATTCAACAGCATATTCAATTCATTGATTATGCCATATGGGAAGCTGTTGAATTTCCTCCTATAGTTGATCCAGAACTTGATAATGAGGGAAAACCAGTCAAAACTCCTCCAAAAACTGAACTTGAAAGGAAGGCTAGAATGAATGAAGTGAAAGCACTTACACTTTTACAAATAGCCATTCCTAATGCTTATTAACATCAGTTTAAAAAGTTTTATACTGCTCATTCTCTTTGGAATGCCTTAGAGAAGAGGTTTGCTGGTAATGCCAGTACCAAGAGAAACCAAAAGGACCTCTTGAAACAGCAGTATGAAAATTTTTCTGGTGGCAAGAATGAAAACCTTACTCAAATCTTTGACAGGTTCAACAAACTGATAAGTGAACTGGAAAGTGCAAAGGTCAATCTGGATCAAGATGAAGTCAACAGAAAGTTTCTCAGATCTCTTGGAGAAGAATGGACAGTCTATGCTGCACAATGGAGAACAAAAGACACTCTTGATGAGATAGAATTGGATGATCTGTATAACAGTTTAAGAGTGTTTGAGACTGAGATTGATGCTAAAAAGAAATCTTTTTCTTATAATCACAATACTGCTCTTCTGTCTTCTGAAAAATCTAATAACTCTGATTCTTTCTCAGGTGGTGATGGCAACTCTGCTGAAACTCACTATGAGGCTTTTGTTGCCAATAATGGATTATTTGCTCTAAATGTTGAAGACTTGGAACAAATTCATCCAGATGATCTTGAAGAGATGGATTTAAAGTGGCAGCATGCAATGTTGACCATGAGGGCCAAAAGATTTCTGAAAAAAACTGGTAGGACCAACTTTCAAGCCAAGACAGAAGGCAAACCATGATAAATCAAAAGTGGAATGCTATAAATGCCATAAACTTGGTCACTTTGCCAGAATGTAGATCTCAAGGTCAACAGCCATCAAGGACTTCACAACCCATTCTAACATCATCATCAACAACACTTGTCTCTCAAGAAGACAATGTGTTTGATTGGAGTGATCAGACAGAGGAAGAATTTCAAAATCAAGCACTTATGGCAGAAACATCAAATGTCTCCTCCACTGAACTTCCCTCTGAGGTAAATTCTAAACTCTGCTCTCAATCATGCAAAATTATGGTTAAAAAGTACAGAGATCATAATGAGAGCATGTGCAAAACTCTAGCTAAGATGGAAGAAAGGAGATATGAATACATGCAAGCCATAGAAGATCTGAAAAAACAGATCAATGATTATAAGGATAATGAGATTCAAATGGGGTATGATAGAACCTATCATGAGTGGGAGAAAAAGGAGCTAAATAAGAAAATAGAATCTCTGAATAAAAAGGTAGAAGAGACTGAACAAAAGGTGTTTGAGGCTAATAAGAAACTACAATCTGTTAACATAGATCTAAGAAACTTCAAGTTAGCAAATCAAAAGCTGGAACACCTAATGGAAGTCCAATTTAAAGATAGAGTGAAATCTCAGGTCAATCCCAAAAAAGGAATAGGATACAGAGCTATTCCACCTCCATACAATAACAAGTACATTCATCCAATGAGTGAGGTTGCTGATAGACTTGTCAATGAACCACTAGATGAGTCTATGACTATTGTAGATCCTATCCTTGATAACACTCCTGAATTAAAGGAAGATAAGAGTCAAAATAGAGACTGTGACACAATGAGTGCACCCATAGAGGTCCTGTTAGGCACAAAAAGGCCTCAGTCAAACCTGTTCTACATCTGAGGGGGAGATTTATAATCAAACCTGTTGATGCATTTGAAGGTTGAATTTAAGGCCTGGTATATGCCTTATTGAAGCCTGAAAATGATTTGCAATATTAGTCATAAGCTGTTCTATGTGTTGCATGTGTTGCAACTAAGACAGTTTGTCCAAGCTGCTCTGTCTGCTGAACAGGCTGGACATAAACTGTCTACGCTGCTCTACACTGGTGAGCAGCTTGGGCACTTTTAAAGTGTTCTGTTCTTTGTGAACAGAACCTGTTCTTTGTGAACAGGCTAAACACTTTATGGAATATGTTTCCAAGTCATCATGTATTGTTTTTGACTACAAGATCAGTTTACAAAGTCGAAGACAAAGTGGAAAACAGAACTGCTCAGCCTGCCCAAGCTGTTCTGTAACATGAAGACAAAAGGTTATTTGAAAAAGGGTGACAGAACCTTTATTCTTATATCAAAATAGGCCTTACAAGGAAGAAAGACGCAAAGTTGACATCCCTAAATTAGTTAAAGGCAATGCAACAGTAGACAAAGTAAAAAGACAAAAGTTCTGCACATGTGAAGACAAGTCTGCTTTTCAGAAAAGTGCAGAAAAGGTTATGTTGTCTTTTCAACAAGACTTCTCCTTTTTCATTCCGTCCAATGAAGATGTTTCTCTTAGATTCTCTGAGTGAGTATAAAAGGAAGCTTCTAAGGACAGAAAGGGGTGTGAAGAAAGCTAAGTGCTGAAACCAAGAGTGAACGTGCAAGTGTGATTTTCATGCATGCAAGCCTTCTGTGTAAACCAGTATCTGTGTGTCTAAGCTGTTTTACACAAGCCGTTCCCTTAAGTCTTGTAAACACAGTGAGTGCTTCTTAGTGAGTGTATTCATTGTATACTAGTTTGAAATTGTCTTAGACTAGTGAACATACTGTTGTATCTGTCATCTCAGCTTGAACTATTCCGCATTCAAGCTTGTTTGTAATTAACAAATTGTTGATAATACATACAAACATTGAGAAAATAGTGTGTAGTTGTTAAATAGCTGTATTCACCCCCCCTCTACAGCTTAAAGCTATATACTTTGGGAACCTCTCGGGACCTACAACTGGTATCAGAGCAGCTTAGAGTGTGTGTCATTCTAGATCTCTCATTCTCCCAAGTTTCCATGGACAACAGTGCTGCAAATTCTTCTTACCATGACAATGGCTCTATGGGCAAACCTCCAAAATTTAATCATCAAAACTTCCTCTGGTTTGGAAAGTGCATGAATGATGCTCTACCTTAGAGAATCTCGGATGTACAAACTGCCGAAGATAGTGAATGGGGGTCCCTATGTGCCAAACCTCTGTCACTACATAACTCCAGCGGTTGAAGGAGCTGCTCCTGAAATCAGGACTTTGTAGCAAAAGCTAAACTCAATGGTCTGATGAAGACCAAGAGACTGTGGCTCTGGAGCAAAGGCCAGAAACAATCTGGTCATTTCCCTCTTCCTCCGATGATGTGTTAAACAAGTTTGAGAAATGAAAGAAAGCAAAGAAATGTGGGATACTTTGTGTAACCGGCTATGATTGGACCCACAATCACACGGACAACAGGATCAAACAATCTTGTTAGACAGTATGAACTTTTCTTTGCTAAACCAAAGGAGACTCTCATTGAAACCTACACCAGGTTTACTGCCTTAGTGAATGATCTCAAAGCTGTTGGGATCACTAAGGACAGTCTCACTCTGGTGAATAAATTTCTGGACATTCTACCTGAAGAGTGGAACTACTTTTCAACAATTCTAAGGAATTCAGGTACTATCAGAAGTATGGATCTAGTCAATCTGTATGGATCCTTACTGAATGATGAACAATCAAGGCAACAAAAGAGAAATGCCTTGGAAATGTCCAAAAGAGGTGCAGCCTTTGTGGCTAATGTGAGACAGCCTGTAAATCAGGTGAGTGATGTGTTCATTCAACCTGATCAACAGGATGATGAAAAGGAGGAG